>OZ022504.1:92272165-92679665 GCA_963989385.1 Ctena decussata | reverse complement strand
CCGCACACGGGGATGGTCGGGTGGTGCGATGGTGCTGTTTGTGTAACTTCCAGTGCCGGGGCGTCCTACTGATTTGGAACATTGTAGGGCCTACTGTGCCTGCAGTAGGTGCAGGTTGGGGGTTGTTTGGACATTTTTTCTCTCGTCTATCATTTCTCCTCTTTCTCCCTTTCTGGGAGACGGCCCGATATAGACTGAAATACTGTCTCAAAGGGCCGTTAAACCCAGAACAATCAATCAAGTCTCCGCACACGCTACCCCTGTAAATATGGGGGACGTTCTCGGGGAAGCATGCCGGTCCAGTACCCGCACACGCAACCCCATACAGCAGGGAAGATTCTCCCGGGGTCGCATGCAGAGTGTCTCTGCACACGCTACCCCTGTAAATCAGAAGGGGAAGATCTCGGGGTCGCAGCGTACACGCAACCAATAACACCAGGGAAGATTCTCCCGGGGTCGCATGCAGAGTGGCTCCGCACACACTACCCCTGTAAATCAGAGGGGAAGATCTCAGGGTCGCATGCCTGTCCAGTACCCGCACACGCAACCCTAACACCAGGGATGATTCTCCCGGGGTCGCATGCAGAGTGTCTCCGCACACACTACCCCTGTAAATCACAGGGAACGATCTCGGGGACGCATGCCGGTCCAGTGCCCGCACTCTCAACCCCATACAGCAAGGAAGATTCTCCCGGGGTCGCATGCAGAGTGTCTCCGCACACGCTGCCCCTGTAAATCAGAAGGGGAAGATCTCGGGGTCGCAGAGTACACGCAACCAATAACACCAGGGAAGATTCTCCCGGGGTCGCTTGCAGAGTGTCTCCGCACACACTACCCCTGTAAATCAGAGGGGAAGATCTCGGGGTCGCATGCCTGTCCAGTGCCCGCACACGCAACCCCTAACACCATGGAAGATTCAGCCTCTGACTTAGAAAATATATCTGTTATAGGGCCAGGGATAGGGGTACGGCCTAGCCTATACTATTTGCCGATCTATAGGCAACAATCGCATGGAATTATAAGACATATGGGACTTATAGATCCAAAGTTATATGCAATATATAGTAAACCATACCTTTGCATAGTAACTTTAATATCAGTGCTAAAAGCTCAGGGATTCTCACCTAAATGTCATGTAAATATCTTTGCAGGCCCGTTTTGACTCAAACATACATAAAAGCACGTAAAATAAGCTCAATATAGCGTATTTTAAACAAGTCGACCACAGCGCCATTCAAGTCTGCAAAAGCGCCACAAAATTTCGACCAAAGCGCCAAAATGGCGCTATGGTCGACTATCAAATCTGCCAGAACGCCATTAAAATCTGCCAAAGCGCCATTTTTGGCGACCAAAGCGCCACTCGATTGTATCCTAACCCCTAACCCTAACCCTAACCCTAACCCTCCTATAAGACCCGAGAAGAATTTTCACTGGTGTTCGGGCAATCGTGTGCCCTGGTGTCAGGGCCCGCGTGTACGGGACAGGACCTCATGCATCCCTGGTTTTAGGGGTTGCGTGTTCGGGCTCCGAACGGGCATGCGTCTCCGAGAACTTCCCTTCTGATTTAGCGGGGTAGTGTGTGCGGAGACACTGCATGCGACCCCGGAAGAATCTATCCTGGTGTTCCTCCGATTAAGCGGGGTAGCGTGTGCGGAGACACTTTGCATGCGACCCCAGGAGAATCATCCCTGGGGTTAGGGGTGCGTGTGCGGGCATTGGACGGGCATGCGACTCCGAAAACTTCCCCTCTGATTTGGCGGGGTAGCGTGTGCGGAGACACTTTGCATGCGACCCCAGGAGAATCATCCCTGGTGTAAGGGGTTCGTGTGCAGGCACTGGACGGGCATGCGTCTCCGAGAACTTCCCCTCTGATTTAGCGGGGAAGCGTGTGCGGAGACACTCTGCATGCGACCCCGGGAGAATCTTCCCTGGTGTTCCTCTGATTAAGCGGGGTAGCGTGTGCGGAGAAACATTGCATGCAACCCCAGGGGAATCATCCCTGGTGTTACGGGTTGTGTGTTCGGGCACTGGACGGGCATGCGTCTCCGAGAACTTCCCCTCTGATTAAGCTTGGTAGCGTGTGCGGAGACAGTCTGCGTGCGACCCCAGGAGAATCTTCCCTGGTGTTCCTCTGATTAAGCGGGGTAGCGTGTTTGGAGACACTTTGCATGCGAACCCAGGAGAATCATCCCTGGTGTTAGGAGGTGCGTGTGCGGGCACTGGACGGGCATGCGTCTCCGAGAACTTCCCCTCTGATTTAGCGGGGCAGCGTGTTCGGAGACACGCTCCATGCTACCCCGGGAGGATCTTCCCTGGTGTTCGGGCAATCGTGTACGGGGAGAGGACCTGCATGCATCCCCGCGAACGTCCCGTCTGATTTTTGCCGGGTAGCGTGTGCGGAGGCACTCTGCATGCGACCCAGAAAGTTTTAAAGCCAACACAAGTAACAGACTTCGTCTGGCGCAGGGTTATGAATCAAAAGTCGGATCTATTTTTTTTTTAGTTATTTTCACTTAAAAGCAGGAGACATGGTCAGTTTGCTCGGGCATTATTGAGCGGCGTGATGATGCATCCATTCCCTTAAGACTCCCTCTGCCACTTCGGGCTTTCGTGTGCCCCGGTGTCGGGCACTGGACCGCCATGCATCCCCGAGAACGTCCCCTGTGATTTACAGGGGCAGCGTGTGCGGAGACACTCTGCATGCGACCCCAGGAGAATCATCCCTGGTGTTAGGGGTTGCTTGTGCGGGCACTGGACGGGCATGCGTCCCCGAGAAATTCCCCTCTGATTTAACGGGGCAGCGTGTGCTGAGACACTCTGCATGCGACCACGGGAGAATCTTCCCTGGTGTTCCTCTGATTAAGCGCGGTAGCGTGTGCGGAGACACTTTGCATGCGACCCCAGGAGAATCATCCCTGGGGTTAGGGGTGCGTGAGCGGGCACTGGACGGGCATGCGTCTCCGAGAACTTCCCCTCTGATTTAGCGGGGTAGCGTGTGTGGAGACACTCTGCATGCGACCCCCGGAGAATCTTCCCTGGTGTTGCTCTGATTAAGCGGGGTAGCGTGTGCGGAGACACTTTGCAGGCGACCCCAGGAGAATTTTCCCTGGTGTTAGGGGGTGCGTGTGCGGGCACTGGACGGCCATGCGTCTCCGAGAACTTCCCCTATGATTTAGCGGGATAGCGTGTGCGGAGACACTCTGCATGCGACCCCTGGAGAATCATTCCTGGTGTTCCTCTGATTAAGCGGGGTAGCGTGTGCGGAGACACTTTGCATGCGACCCTATGAGAATCATCCCTGGTGTTAGGGGGTGCGTGTGCGGGCACTGGACCGGCATGCCTCCCCGAGAACGTCACCTACTGTCATTCTTTTATTCTACTTATTTACATTATCTGCTTAACAGATCCATGATTATCTAACACTCAGACCAAAATAGTATACCAGAATGCTGAAAAGAGGTAAAATCTCAAATAGCATCCATGTACACAACGTATTGCATATGATACATTCAACATTTCGAAATGTGTGAATAAGTTCTAAAGTACAAGCCCTACAAATCTAATTTTGAGCTCTCTAGTAAGTGAATTTTGACAAAGAATCCAAAGCTGTAAAAAAAAAAAAAAAAATTCTGGCTACACATACACTTTGTTCTCTATTATATATATAATGTCTATTATTGAGGGTATGGTCGGGTGGTGCGATGGTGCTGTGTGTAACTTCCAGTGCCGGGGCGTCCTACTGATTTGGAACATTGTAGGGCCTACTGTGCCTGCAGTAGGTGCGGGTTGTAATGTACATTATTGAGAGTCTCCGCACACGGGAATGGTCGGGTGGTGCGATGGTGCTGTGTGTAACTTCCAGTGCCGGGGCGTCCTACTGATTTGGAACATTGTAGGGCCTACTGTGCCTGCAGTAGGTGCGGGTTGTAATTTACATTATTGAGTGTCGCCGCACATGGGGATGGTCGGGTGGTGCGATGGTGCTGTGTGTAACTTCCAGTGGGCCTGCAGTAGGTGCAGGTGGGGGTTGTTTGGACATTTTTTCTCTCGTCTATCATTTCTCCTTTTTCTCCCTCTCTGGGAGACGGCCCGATATAGACTGAAATACTGACTCAAAGGGCCGTTAAACCCAAAACAATCAATCAAGTCTCCGCACACGCTACCCCTGTAAATCTGGGTGACGTTCTCGGGGAAACATGCCGGTCCAGTGCCCGCACACGCAACCCCCAACACCAGGGAAGATTCTCCCGGGGTCGCATGCAGTGTGTCTCCGCACACGCTACCCATGTAAATCAGAGGGGACGCATGCAGGTCCAGTGCCCGCATACGCAACCACTAACACCGGAGGAAGATTCTCGCGGGATAGCATGCAGAGTGCTCTCCGCACACTCTAAATCAGAGGGGACGTTCGCGGGGATGCATGCAGATCCTGTCCCCGTACAGGCGGGCCCTGACACCAGGGCACACGATTGCCCGAACACCAGGGAAGATTCTCCCGGGGTCGCATGTAGTGTGTCTCCACACACACTACCCCTGTAAATCAGAAGGGGAAGATCTCGGGGTCGCAGCGAACACGCAACCAATAACACCATGGAAGATTCTCCCGGGGTCGCATGCAGAGTGTCTCCGCACACACTACCCCTGTAAATCAGAGTGGAAGATCTCGGGGTCGCATGCCTGTCCAGTGCCCGCACACGCAACCCCTAACACCAGGGAAGATTCAGCCTCTGACTTAGAAAAAATATCTCTGTAATAGGGCCAGGGTTAGGGTACGGCTTAGCCTATACTATTTGCCGATCTATAGGCAACAATCACATGGAATTATAAGACATTTGGGACTTATAGATCCGAAGTTATATGCAATATATAGTAAACCATACCTTTGCATAGTAACTTTTATATCAGTGCTAAAAGCTCGGATTCTTACCTAAATGTCATGTAAATATCTTTGCAGGCCCGTTTTGACTAAAACATGCATAAAAGCACGTAAAATAAGCTCAATATAGCGTATTTTAAAAAAGTCGACCACGGCGCCATTCAAGTCTGCCAAAGCGCCACAAAATTTCGACCATAGCGCCAAAATGGCGCTCTGGTCGACTATCAAATCTGCCAGAACACCTAAAAAATCTGCCAAAGCGCCATTTTTGGCGACCAAAGCGCCACTCGATTGTACCCTAACCCCTAACCCTAACCCTAACCCTAACCCTAACTCTAACCCTAACCCTAACCCTAACCCTCCTATAAGACCCCAGAAGAATCTTCCCTGGTGTTCGGGCAATCGTGTGCCAGGGTGTCAGGGCCCGCGTGTACGGATACAGGACCGCATGCATCCCTGGGGTTAGGGGTGCGTGAGCGGGCACTGGACGGGCATGCGTCCCCGAGAACTTCCCCTCTGATTTAGCGGGGTAGTGTGTGCGGAGACACTCTGCATGCGACCCCGGGAGAACCTCCCTGGTGTTCCTCTGATTAAGCGGGGTAGCGTGTGCGGAGACACTTTGCATGCGACCCCAGGAGAATCATCCCTGGGGTTAGGGGTGCGTGTGCGGGCACTGGACGGGCATGCGCCTCCGAAAACATCCCCTCTGATTTTGCGGGATAGCGTGTGCGGAGACACTCTGCATGCGACCCCGTGAGAATCTTCCCTGGTGTTCCTCTTATTAAGTGGGGTAGCGTGTGCGGAGACACTTTGCATGCGACCCCAGAAGAATCATCCCTGGGATTAGGGGTTGTGTGTTCGGGCTCTGAGCGGGCATGCGTCTCCGAGAACCTCCCCTCTGATTTAGCGGGGTAGCGTGTGCGGAGACACTCTGCATGTGACCCCGGGAGAATCTTCCCTGGTGTTCCACAGATTTAGCGGGGTAGCGTGTACGGAGACACTTTGCATGCAACCCCCGGAGAATCATCCCTGGGGTTAGGGGTGCGTGAGCGGGCAAAGGACGGGCATGCGTCCCCGAAAACTTCGCCTGGTGTTCCTCTGATTAAGCGGGGTAGCGTGTGCGGAGATACTTTGCATGCGACCCCAGGAGAATATCCCTGGTGTTAGGGGTTGCGTGTTCGGACTCTGAACGGGCATGCGTCTCCGAGATCTTCCCCTCTGATTTAGCGGGGTAGCGTGTGCGGAGACACTCTGCATGCGACCCCGGGAGAATCTTCCCTGGTGTTCCTCTGATTAAGCGGGGTAGCGTGTGCGGAGATACTTTGCATGCGACCCCAGGAGAATCTTCCCTGGGGTTAGGGGTGCGTGAGCGGGCAAAGGCCGGACATGCGTCTCCGAAAACTTCCCCTCTGATTTTAGCGGGGTAGCGTGTGCGGAGACACTCTGCATGCGACCCCGGGAGAATCTTCCCTGGTGTTTCTCTGATTAAGCGGGGTAGCGTGTGCGGAGACACTTTGCATGCGACCCCATGAGAATCATCCCTGGTGTTAGGGGGTGCGTGTGAGGGCACTGGACCGGCATGCCTCCCCGAGAACTTCACCTACTGTCATTCTTTTATGCTACTTATTGACATTTTCTGCTTAACAGATGCATGCGGGGTTGCGTGTGCGGAGACACTTTGCTTGCGACCCCAGGAGAATCATCCCTGACGTTAGGGGTTGCGTGTTCGGGCTCTGAACGGGCATGCTTCTCCGAGAACTTCCCCTCTGATTTAACGGGGTAGCGTGTGCGGAGAAAAAAATCAACATGTCGTCTGCTGAAAAGTTAGAATGTTGAAAATCGCACAGAGGAGCTCAAATAAATAAAATAGCCATAAATACAAGTACAAAACATCACACAAGCACAATAACGTCACTGTAATCACACGAGTCCTCAGAATCACTGAATCAAAGAAATGTTTACATGAAAGTACTCGAAAATACTGGGTTTGATGTAAACCATATCACTGAATCCTGCTCAGAAAAAGTACACAATATCAGTGACTATTTCTATAATCCATATCACTGCGAGTCCTCCTCGGAATCGGTAGCCAACCCGAGTTCCTTCAGGCGTTGCTTTATTTCCAATTTCTGCAAATTAACTTCCCGCTCCTGAGGCGTCAACTGTCTCTCAGATGAGGTTCCTTCTCCGCTTTTTTCCGCTAGAGCTGACTGGCCGGATTTGGCCGCTAGAACATGAAAAGTATATTATAACTGGTTTCAGAGTTTGATTTTATTCCTGAGATGCTACATTAATGAGTTAGGTATCCCCGGGAGAATCTTCACTGGTGTTCCTCTGATTAAGCGGGGTAGCGTGTGCGGAGACACTTTGCATGCGACCCCAGGAGAATCATCCCTGGTGTTAGGGGTTGCGTGTTCGGGCTCTGAACGGGCATGCGTCTCCGAGAACTTCCCCTCTGATTTAGCGGGGTAGCGTGTGCGGAGACACTCTGCATGCGACCCCGAGAGAATCTTCCCTGGTGTTCCTCTGATTAAGCGGGGTAGCGTGTGTGGAGACACTTTGCATGCGACCCCAGGAGAATCATCCCTGGGGTTAGGGGTGCATGAGCGGCAAAGGACGGGCATGCGTCTTCGAAAACTTCCCCTCTGATTTAGCGGGGTGGCGTGTGCGCAGACACTCTGCATGCGAGCCCGGGAGAATCTTCACTGGTGTTCCTCTGATTACTGTCATTCTTTTATGCTACTTATTGACATTATCTGCTTAACAGATCCATGATTATCTAACACTCAGACCAAAATAGTTTCCAGATTGCTAAAAAGAGGTAAAATCTCAAACAGCAACCATGTACACAACGTATTGCATATTATACATTCAACATTTCGAAATGTGTGAATAACTTCTAAAGTACAAGCCCTACAAATCTAATTTCGAGCTCTCTAGTAAGTGAATTTTGACAAAGAATCCAAAGCTGTAAAAAATTTTTTTTTTTTTTTGGCTACCCATACACTTTGTTCTCTATTATATGTTATGTACATTATTAAGTGTCTCCGCACACTGTAAATCTGGGGGACTTTCTCGGGGAAGCATGCCGGTCCAGTGCCCGCACACGCAACCCCTAACAACCGGGAAGATTCTCCCGGGGGCGCATGCAGAGTGTCTCCGCACACGCTACCCCTGTAAATCACAGGGGACGTTCTCGGGGACGCTTGCCGGTCCAGTGCCCGCACACGCAACACCTAACACCCGGGAAGATTCTTCCGGGGTCGCACGCAGAGTGTCTCCGCACACGATACGCCTGTAACAGGGGACGTTTTCGGGGACGCATGCTCGTCCAGTGCCCGCAAACGCAACCCCTAACACCCGGGAAGATTTTACCGGGGTCGCATGCAGAGTGTCTCCGCACAAGCTACCCCTGTAAATTGCAGGGGGCGTTCTCGGGGAAGCATGCCGGTCCAGTGCCCGCGCACGCAACCCCTAACACACGGGAAGAATCTACCGGGGTCGCACGCAGAGTGTCTCCGCACACGCTGCCCCTGTAAATCACAAGGGGCGTTCTCGGGGGAGAATGCCGGTCAAGGGCCCTCACACGCAACAGCTAACAGCCGGAAAGATTCTCCCGGGGTCGCATGCAGAGTGTCTCCGCACACGCTACCCCTGTAAATAACAGGGGACGTTCTCGGGGACGCATGCCGGCTCAGTCCCCGAACACGCTACCCCAAACACCCGGAAAGATTCTCCCGGGGTCTCATGCAGAGTGTCGCCACACACGCTACACCTGTAAATCACACGGGACGATCTCGGGAACGCATGCTGGTCCAGTGCCCGCAAACGCAACCCCTAACACCCGGGAAGATTCTACCGGGATCGCATGCAGAGTGTCTCCGTACACGCTATCCCTGTAAATCACAGGGGGCGTTCTCAGGGAAGCATGTCGGTCCAGTGCCCGCACACGCAACCCCTAACATCAGGGAAGATTCTACCGGGGTCGCATGCAGAGTGTCTCCGCACACGCTAACCCTGTAAATCACAGGGGACGTTCTCGTGGACGCATGCCGGTTCAGTACCCGCACTCTCAACACCTAACACCCGGGAAGATTCTTCCGGGGTCGCATGCAGAGTGTCTCCGCACACGCTAACCCTGTAAATCACAGGGGACGTTCTCGGGGACGCATGCCGGTCCAGTGCCCGCACAGGCAATCCCAAACACCCGAGAAAATTCTCCCGGGGTCGCATGCAGAGTGTCGACGCACACGCTACCCCTGTAAATCTCAGGGGACGTTCTCGGGGTCGCATGCTCGTCCAGTGCCCTCAAACGCTACCCTTAACACCCGGGAAGATTCTCCCGGGGTCGCATGCAGAGTGTCGCCGCACACGCTACCCCTGTAAATCACAGGGGACGTTCTCGGGGACGCATGCCGGTCCAGTGCCCGCAAACACAACCCCTCACACCCGGGAAGATTCTACCGGGGTCGCATGCAGAGTGTCTCTGCACACGCTACCCCTGTAAATCACAGGGGGCGTTCTCGGGGACGCATGCCGGTCCAGTGCCCGCACACGCAACAGCTAACACCCGGGAAGATTCTTCCGGGGTCGAATGCAGAGTGTCTCCGCACACGCTACCCTTTGTGTATCACAGGGGACGTTTTCGGGGATGCATTCCGGTCCAGTGCCCGCACACGCAACCCCAAACACACGGGAAGATTCTCCCGGGGTCGCATGCAGAGTGTCTCCGAACACGCTACCCCTGTAAATCACCGGGGACGTTCTTGGGGACGCATGCCGGTCCAGTGCCCGCACACGCAACAACTAACACCCGGGAAGATTCTTCCGGGGTCGAATGCAGAGTGTCTCCGCACACGCTACCCTTTGTAAATCACAGGGGACGTTCTCGGGGACGCATGCCGGTCCAGTGCCCGCACAGGCAACCCCAAACACACGGGAAGATTCTCCCGGGGTCGCATGCAGAGTGTCGCTGCACACGCTAGCCCTGTAAATCACAGTCGACGTTCTCGGGGACGCATGCGGGTCCAGTGCCCGCAAACGCAACCCCTAACACCTGGGAAGATTCTTCCGGGGTCGCATGCAGAGTGTCTCCGCACACGCTACCCCTGTAAATCACAGGGGGCGTTCTCGGAAACGTATGCCGGTCAAGGGCCCGCACACGCAACCCCTAACAGCCGGAAAGATTCTCCCGGGGTCGCATGCAGAGTGTCTCCGCACACGCTACCCCTGTAAATCACAGGGGACGTTCGGGCTCTAAACGGGCATGCGTTTCCGAGAACTTCTCCTCTGATTTAGCGGGGTAGCGTGTGCGGAGACACTCTGCATGCGACCCTGAGAGAATCTTTCCTGGTGTTCCTCTGATTAAGCGGGATAGCGTGTGCGGATACACTTTGCATGCGACCCCAGGAGAATCATCCCTGGTGTTAGGGGTTGTGTGTTCGTGCACTGGACGTGCATGCGTCTCCGAGAACTTCCCCTCTGATTTAGCGGGGTAGCGTGTGTGGAGACACTCTGCATGCGACCCCGGGAGAATCTTCCCTGGTGTTAGGGGTAGCGTGTGCGGGCACTGGACCGGATGCTTCCCCGAGAACGTCCCCCAAATATACAGGGGTAGCGTGTGCGGAGACACTCTGCCTGCGACCCCGGGAGAATCTTCCCTGGTGTTAGGGGTTGCGTGTGCGGGCACTCGACCGGCATGCTTCCCCGAGAACGTCCCCAGATTTACAGGGGCAGCGTGTGCGGAGACACTATGCATGCGACCCCGGGAGAATCTTCCCTGGTGTTAGGGGTTGCATGTGCGGGCACTGGACCGGCATGCTTCCCCGATAACTTCCCCCAGATTTACAGGGGTAGCGTGTGCGGAGCCACTATGCATGCGACCCCGGGAGAATCTTCCCTGATGTTAGGGGTTGTGTGTGTAGGCACTGGACCGGCATGCTTCCCCGAGAACGTCCCCGGGATTTACAGGGGTAGCGTGTGCGGAGACGCTCTGCATGCGACCCCGGGAGAATCTTCCCTGGTGTTAGGGGTTGCGTGTGCGGGCACTGGACCGGCATGCTTCCCCGAGAACGTCCCCCAGATATACAGGGGTAGCGTGTGCGGAGACACCATGCATGCGACTTCGGGAGAATCTTCCCTGATGTTAGGGGTTGCGTGTGCAGGCACTGGACCGGCATGCTTCCCCGAGAACGTCCCCGAGATTTACTGGGGTAGCGTGAGCGGAGACACTCTGCATGGGACCCTGGGAGAATCTTCCCTGGTGTTATGGTTTTAGTGTGCATGTGCGGGCACTGGACCGGCATGCTTCCCGGAGAACGTCCCCCAGATTTACAGGGGTAGCGTGTGCGGAGACACTCTGCATGCGATCCCGGGAGAATCTTCCCTGGTGTAAGGGGTTGCGTGTGCGGGCACTGGCCCGGCATGCTTCCCCGAGAACGTACCCGCGATTCACTGGGGTAGCGTGTGCGGAGACACACTGCATGCTACCCCGGGAGAATCTTCCCTGATGTTAGGGGTTGTGTGTGCGGGCACTGGACCGGCATGCTTCCCCGAGAACGTCCCCGAGATTTACTGGGGTAGCGTGTGCGGGGACACTCTGCATCCGACCCCGGGAGAGTCTTTGCCGAAGTTTAGCGATTCATATACAGTTTAAGTATATATGTACAATATTATGGCTGCTTTTTGTGCCACGCGCCAAACGTCGGATGGCACGTACATGTAGCAAGCCTCCAATTTTCCCCACACATCCCCCTCGCCCACCCACTCACCCAAACACCCGGACACCCTTTTCAGTTTCATCGTCAAACTTCGTAGTCGCCAGACTATTTCAGAATGGAAAGGCATTCTTGCGAGCCAAATTTAAAGAGTTACTACACTTCAGGAACTGACTGAATCAGATCCCAAACCCTATCCCCAACATCAAAGGGGAAGGTTGACAAAGACATCCCAACCAACAATAAATTACAAGTGATAAGCCGAGTCAGCAGCTCTTTCCAAAATAGATGGCAACTCAGCTATCTTTATTGAACTAGATAATTTAGACCAACAGACGGGTTCCAACGGACTAAGCAAATTATATGAAAAACATTTAACAATTATTTTTACCTATTTTCTATTTTTATGATAGAAGGATTAAACTGAGAACACAATAAATTAAACAGCACCGAACATAAAACAAATTGAAAACCGCAACAAAAGTACCGCCTTGGGACGGTCAGTAATAACTATTGGGGGGTTTAAACCGGTTTTACTGGGCCCAAACCTTCACCCTCACCCTCCGCTGCGGTGCACACAATTAGTTGGTAGTTCGGTTCGTATGGAGGTCCCCTAACTAATAGAGAGTCATCACGGTCAACAATTAAGATCAAGAAAAGACCGTGATGAAGCAAGGATGAGGACTCGACAGCCAAAACGTGTTGAGACACCCGGAGATCCCAACTAGTCAATCAGGCTTTTGCTGTTCGCTCATATAAACAGTTAGTGGTCAGACTAAGCACGTTTATGCCGTTGTCACATGCGACAAGAGTCCTCTTTTAAATTGAAAAAAGAGTCCTCTTTGAAGATTCAAATGCTATAAATCTCAGTGTGTGTAACAACAATGTAGCCAAAACTCTTCTATTGAACTGACAGAGAAAGAGAGAGAGAGAGAGAGAGAGAGAGAGAGAGAGAGAGAGAGCAACGACTGTTCAGTGTTCAAGTCATGTTTGGATGTTTGGTACCAAAACATCACTACAGGCGTCATTCCATACTAAATTAATATTATACCAATGTATAACAACACATCTTCGTCTCATTTGTAGATATATCTGTGATTAAATAGGAATTCGTTTGTCTAAATATGATGTAGTAAGTGCTGCTCCTCCCACCCCCTCCTCTCTCCGCGGCCGCCCAACCTCCTTCCATCCCCGCTCGGCTTGTTTCTTGTTTCTTTCTCACTTAAGTATATACCACTGGTAATTGTCGAGCAAATTATAAAATCAGATTGTAAATTATTTCGAAAACTACCTCCCCCCGCCCTGCCCAACCTCCTTCCATCCCCGCTCGGCTTGTTTCTTTCTCACTTAAGTATATACCACTGGTAATTGTCGAGCAAATTATAAAATCAGACTGTAAATTATTTCGAAAACTACTCCCCCCCCCCCCCGCCCCGCCCAACCTCCTTCCATCCCGCTCGGCTTGTTTCTTGTTTCTTTCTCACTTAAGTATATACCACTGGTAATTGTCGAGCAAATTATAAAATCAGATTGTAAATTATTTCGAAAACAACACCCCCCCGCCCAACCTCCTTCCATCCCCGCTCGGCTTGTTTCTTATTTCTTTCTCACTTAATACCACTGGTAATTGTTGAGCAAATTATAAAATCAGATTGTAAATTATTTAGAAAACTAGACAAACAAAAATGACAAGAAAGAAATAATAAACTCTCTTACTTCGTACCGGGTTCTAATGAAATTATCTTGTTAATTCATAGTCGACGTATTATACGTTTACATGGCATGCCGTCTGTCTATAGTTCTAGGTAATATGAATACGTCATCATTTTCAACAATGACGTAACAACAAAGTGATCGAATAAATTATTTGACAGGTAACAGATGACTGGTTGAAAGATAAATATCCTTAAGAGAAGCTGACAACAAGTTGATAACTAGATTGGAAGGACTGTCTCGCACTACAGTATTTTGCATGGTTTCAGTGAATCATTTCCTGCCACCAGCGATATTTCAGAAGTTGTTATCCACGTGTATCACTAGATGGCCTATAGTGGAACAGAATGGAAAAGAGCAAATATTCTGTGGGGTTTGTAAATTCAATTTGGACAAGACAAACCAATACAAACTGACATTGTTTCTTGTAAATTATGCTGTTCATGCTAGAATTGTGAGCTTTGTGGATAAAGAGCAACCAGATCATGCTGTTTGCCAACATGTTCAAGAATTTCTTGTCCAAAGCTTAAGAAGTATTTTTCAAGCCATGGGATTTTCAGACGAATTTCGTCAATGTATTCAGTGCCCACATTACTCGCCTGGAGCTAGTGGTGGATAAATAGGATATTAATATTATGATCAACCAAACAGCTGTTACATGCGACAAATGCCAAGACTCACTTATATTAAAAGTATAAGATATTTTTGGTGGCTGGATAGACATGGTAAATTTGAGTTGATTGATTGTGTTATATAAATGCATAGAAAAAATAATGGCGTTGGTGAAGGTCAAAGCTGAAAATTCATTTCATTTGTATCAAAGCATGTTGTTAATGACAAAACATTCTGTCTCCTCGAGAAAGAAGAACGTTTTTTTGTCGTTACTTGGGTTACATTCATAATCTGTGGCGGCTCGGTATCTTCTGCATCTTTTTTAAATAGCCGAATAACCTAGATCCTACGAAAAATGATGCTGTAATACTGGAAAAGTATTTTTTATTATCTGTTAAATATAGAGTTCCAAAATTTAAAAGTTTAATTACAGAAGTTCATTCAATTGCTGATTTGTTGCACTGAAGTTAAAAATACGAGGTTCTGTGCAAAACGACTTAAAGTGCACTTACAAGAGCGCTGCATCAATGTTTGAGAATTAACTTTAGTGTAAAATAATGGAAAGTGTACCTGTAAGTTTTTGGAACTGACTTGTATCACGCAAATCCATGATGATCTCTAGAACGCTCATACAAACTTTTGTTTCGTTTAGTAATTTGTTGAAACAGCTTGATATGTTTACTTATAAGATCTAGTGTTTAGTCTCTCCCTAACAAAAAATGGCGTAATGATAATGAAATATGAAAAATGGCTATATAGCCTTCAAACATCACAGTTTAAAGCGAAAATAAATTTGTTTCTTGGTGACGTATAAAATCCCTGAGGCTTGTGGAAATGAATATTTCATCTCTCTGAATAGTTTCCTTTTAAGAGGTCTAATTTTGTATTGTTTAAATCTCCAATCATTCATTTCAGAAGCAAGATGAGATAGAGCCAACGGGGTTAGGTGTAGATGAATGTGTCGGTCAGGAGAAAGCACCAGTCCCTGATGTGGAATACGACGTGGATTCGAAGGCACCGATGACACAGCGCACATAAACCATGCTCGACTTTGCATTGGTTACAGTTTGTTCTGATGGTCTGAGAGATATCCTTCAGAGCCAGGTACCTCCTGGATTCGCCAACTTTTACAAAGCACTGTTAGCAAGCCAACCCGCTTTAACGGCAATGAAACAGATTAGACAAGAACAAATTGACCTTCTATTTCCTCACCCAACCGGGCGAGTCACAGGCAGCATTGATCAGTTTGATATTACTTTGTTATACGCTTTGATATGAAACATTAGCTCTGTTCCAGCACCTGTGACTGGATAGGGTAGACAACCGGCATATCAGCCGAGAGACACATCTCTTGGTGCCAGTGTGGAGCGTATACGAATCTGCCGAAATCTTGTCAACGGCCATTCTGCGGACGGGCGACTTTAGGATCGTATATTTGAAGACTACTGGGATGAAATAAGTGCAGTTATAAATGACATTGAAAACTGGATCGTTTCAAAAGGCTACCGCATAGCTTTGGAGAAAAGAAAGAATCAGATCTTCACCCAAAAAGAGGCACAGATACTTCAATTGAAACTAATAAAGGAACTTGAGGGTAATTATTTGCATTCACCACCAACGATCAATAGTTATTTGCTTTTAGCTAGGGATTAAACATTTTGTTTGTTAAATTCCATCCAATAAGATGAGCTGAATAATCTTGCAGACGTCTTAAATGACCTTAATTAGGCTGCTTTTTTTGCTTTTTTGCAAGATATGCCCAAGATATAACTTTTGTACAAGACACATTTTTGTTCAAGCATGCATTTTCTTATTTCAAGCGTGTGTTATACAACTGATTTTAATTCAATAGCAAGAAAATACCCGGACACAGACACAGCGTGACACCGTTCATGTGCATGCTCTTATCATTGTTCGATTTAGAAAGATTCTGTTCCCTCTTGGTAGGCTATCCAAAGACAAAACGAAAAAAAAAACACAAATAAGAGCAAATGAGTTAATCGTGTCATGATAGTGGACATCGAACATAAAAAATTAAAATATTGGCTTAATATAAGCGCTCATGGTGTCCTTTGTCTGTAAACAGAAACTTGTAAACAACCAGTTTCGTTTGCTAAGGACTTCATACACTCAAATAATTGTTCTATGCTGATATTAAACGGCTTGCATCCAAACAAACGAAAACGACCCAGATCAGGCACTGCAGAACGCGGCGTTGAATCTGGGATCTTCACATTTTGCATTTGACATTAGAATTGCTTTCCCAAAATCTAATTAATTCATTGATGAGTCCGTTTTGGAACGTGGTTTATTTACACAGTTTTAATCTGTGATGGGGGTCAAAACATGTTAATTATGCAAAACTACCGACCTTATTAATTATTTTTAACACTTACTGAAAAATTATTTAAAAAGGGACTTCAGCAAAGGAATTGATGAAGAAAACGTTGCAACGGAAATAAAAATCAAAATTATTAAGTTTAATTTCAACCCTCTAGCCTTGTACTTCTTAAATGAGACAGGCGTATGTATAGTTTAATCAAAGGAACGGAGTCATCATCGCCTACAATGATGAGAGCATCTTCAAACCGGCTTTATGTATAACTCATTAGCGCACTTATATATTTCATGCGTCCGTACCGTTTCCGTTTAACATTACATGGAATTTATTTTACACAGTATACGAGGAATGATTGATAGATCCTGAGCCTCACCATGTTTTGAAACCTTTAGAGTGGATTTGAGTAATTTATTTTAAACACCCATCTATAGAGCAACATTCGTCGATTTTCGGGAATTTATCTTAAATTTCTATCTCATATTCTTAACCAATCTCTAGGAATCCACGCATACATGTACGTATGACAGGCTCAGGCGTACGTTAGCTCCACGCAAGCCGTTTCACACATACGGTATGCGCTTAAAAATACATTGTGTATGTCCACACATAGTGTATATAATACATATATTTAAGCCCGTCGGCTATTACTCGTAGTGGTTTTACATACGTATTGACTGTATATATTAGCATATACCACACACCCTTTTTTTACTAATTCGTAACTTCAAATATACTGCATTATTCATTTTTTTGTGGCTTCCACACATAGATCTATAGATGTTGTGCTTTTCACCAGGACATACATACATACACACATACATACATACATACACTGTTATGATATTAAATATATAGCTGCTTGTATCCTTGTCATCAATGCGCGTCTTCCACACATAAACTGTATTACGTTATTTTGGTTACATACATACATACATATATACATACATACATACATACATACATATAAATAAACATGTAAATAATGTAAATATTATTAGCCTATATTGTTAAGAATTTGTAAAAATTACACGATATGTGAAAAAATATGGTGTCGGTGTAGGGGAGAAGGAGCCGACAAAAAAATCTTAAATTTCAATTGGATGAGACACGTCACGTTTTACAGTTACCCACACGAATGCACTGTATAACTCTTTGACAGACCATAACTTTAGCAGAGTCAAACATTTTGCAATTGTTTTTGCAAATATATGTCCTTCAGCATCCCGGTAATTGATGATATATGCATACATAAATCTATTCCATTCAAGAATAAAAAGCAAAATTCTGATTTTTTGGAAGTGTCTACTTTGAGAGTTTCTGCAGATAGTGCATAATTGGAGTCGCATGCTCTGCATGCACACAAGTGGATATCTTTTAACTTTATTGACGAAAATCATGTAAGATGTCAGTGTTCATTTGTATGTAAACATTGTTTGGTTTTGCCGACAAAGTTCCTAACAAACACGAAATTAGGATATGGGTCTCTAAAGTCTGATTTTATAATTTGCTCGACAATTACCAGTGGTATATACTTAAGTGAGAAAGAAACAGCGGGGATGGAAGGAGGTTGGGCGGCCGCGGAGAGAGGAGGGGGTGGGGGAGCAGCACTTACTACATCATATTTAGACTAACGAATTCCTATTTAATCACAGATATATCTACAAATGAGACGAAGATGTGTTGTTATACATTGGTATAATATTAATTTAGTCTGGAATGACGCCTGTAGTGAAACATCCAAACATGACTTGAACACTGAACAGTCGTTGCTCTCTCTTTCTCTCTCTCTCTCTCTCTCTCTCTCTCTCTGTCAATTCAATAGAAGAGTTTTGGCTACATTGTTGTTACACACACTGAGATTTATAACATTTGAATCTTTAAAGAGGACTCTTTTTTCAAATTAAAAGAGGACTCATGTCGCCTGTGACAACGGCAAAAACGTGCTTAGTCTGACGACTAGCTGTTTATATAAGCGAACAGCAAAAGCCTGATTGACTGGTTGGCTTGCAAGAATGCCTTTCCATTCTGAAATAGTCTGGCGACTACGAAGTTTGACGATGAAACTGAAAAGGGTGTCGGGGTGTTTGGGTGAGTGGGCGAGGGGGGATGTGTGTGACGAAAATTGGAGGCTTGCTACATGTACGTGCCATCCGACGTTTGGCGCGTGGCACAAAAAGCAGCCATAATATTGTACATGTATACTTAAACTGTATATGAATCGCTAAACTTCGGCAAACCCATTCCTTGAATAATTGTTAATGCCTTTGACTGTGTACTTAACAGTCTGCTTGAAAGTTGAAAACAGAAGAGGTGTGAGGAACTATTAAAATACGCACGTACTTTGTATATTTATTCAATCAACAGCAAACTGAACATGAATATAAAAACTACCACCAAAAATCCAAACTGGAATGCACCAATGCAAGATGTTCATCTTATCACCCGTAAACTTTCTGACCCTCATAAAATAAAAAAAATGAAAACCTCCCGCACTTCACCAGTGTAAGATGCGAATCTGGAGGCCGCTGGCTCGATTCCTATTGCTGCCTAATGAATGTGTTTTAACTGTCATTTGATTCGATTCGGAAATCGACTGTCCAAGAGTTTACTTTCAGGACACAGAGTATGAAGAATAAACCCAGAGTTGAGCACAAAGTATACCGGGTTGCCCTTTACGTTTGCCTACAGGAAGATTTGTGAATGCAAAAATATCAAATCTTCTGGTGACCTTTAAGATACCTGGGACTGCTAGTCAAAGAAAGATAAGACCACACAATTTCAGTTAAAGTTCTAATTGGCACACAAATGAAGAATGAACCGAAAAGAAATTGAGAGCGTACATGTATGTAAATGTGCGCGCTTAGAGAGACTGGGTACATTTCATGTGGAAGCATCTTGGCAATTTTAAAATATACCTACCTTTCCAAAGGGAGTCAACTCTTTTAGAAAAGCATTTGCTCCTTTGGATGCAAAGTGTTTTTTGAAGATTTTTCCGGTACAGGAAAACTATGTGGAAGTCAATAAAGTTGTTCCCCTTTGTAAAAATGGCAGCCGTTCCCCATTTGTAGAAATGGCAGCCGGAAATACATGGAGGCATACCTACCGTGCCACCATAAGATTTTAAATCTAGCAAACCTGCAGGTCCAAAATCTGGCAAACATTTCCATTGTTGTGATTTCTTTGTTCGCGTGTTTCCGGATATCCATAAATTAATTATGGATTTAGGATATCGATAAGTAAGGAGTAAACATGATAAGGGACGAGTCATTTAATACCAGGTGGGGAAGGGGGAGGATGATGAACTGGAAGGGGAGGGGGGAGTCGGAAATCAATAAGCCCCTGAGCAGGCGGGGGGGGGTCATATATTTTATTAGGCATATTGAATGAGTGGGGGGGGGGTCAGAATTCTTCTATCAGCCTTCATTTTTACCTTAAAATTTTATTACCCCTCAAATTTCAGACTCATTCCTTTCAACTCAAAACTTTAAAGACATTTGGTGGGGGTTTGGGGGGCAGCTGCATATCTAAAACAGATCTTTTCATTCATTTGCTAGAAGAACAGTATGAAAGTGTCTATAAATTCATGTCAAGTAGATGATTTTGTAATTAATTTTAATGCCTGCATTTGTGATAATATCAGCTGTCCAGGTGCCTTTTCATCAGCAAAACTACTGTGGCTCCCCCAGACCCCCGCCACCCAGAGGCCCAATTAATAGGATAGCCTTTTATCAACAGTTATAATTATCAAGCATTTAACAACAGATTTCTGGATGGTCATGTGCAGAAGAAAGTGAAAGAAATGCAGACAAAGTTTAAACACACCATGATTAATTAACCGATTAGAATAAGAAAATGTTCTTTGTATTTCATACAGCTTTTGATTGAGGTCAGACTAACATAAAATAGGTAAAATGGTGTTTGGGGGGGAGGGAGGAGGGGAGGGTAGCTGGGATTAGAATTGGGGGATGGGCGGGTCATAAATATTTTTGTCGCCTATCTGGGGGAACGGGGTGGGGAGTGGGGGTGTCGGAATAATAATTCTGTTGAGACTGGGTGGGTCGGAAAATTTTTTGTGATTCATATAAAAATGTACCCGGCCCCCCACCTGATAAATGACTCGTCCCTAAATAGTAAAACGGCATCCCATACAAAATTACGTCATAAGTTTGTCAATAAGTGTCGTGTTGACATTATTCTATCTCTCAATAAATGATGTATAAAATATATTTGCTTGACTGTTTTATTCTGTCTTGGTCGAAAATTAATCAGTGTTAGGTGGTAAGGTTTCTACGAACAGGCAGATTTGCGAGTTTTTTTTTGTTTTTTTTTTTTGGCAATGAACAATTCGTGCGATGTCACGTAGACCTAAGGCTGACATGATTTCGATGCCATTTATTTTTGGCTTGTTTACAAACTGGGTAGGCATATATTATTTTGCAATTTTAAAATGTTCCAAAACCAAATTTTCTGAAATTTCACATGATAGTGGAGTATAGTTCAATGTTTTTCATGGCATAGGTCTGCGACCTGGAGAAAGTCGAATACGCTATAAATCGTAATTTTTTGTTCACATATTTGACGTGGAAGTAAAGGGCACTGTTTCGTTAATAATTACACAGCCAGAAAGAATGTCTTGGACTTAATTTAACGGAAATATTTACTAATGGAAGTCAGAGAGGTGCTCTTAAACTTTCAACCGGTGAGGCAATTTCATAAATCTTTATGGTGGCATGAAATTACTGAGGGGTTCGTCGATAGCCATTTTGATGGCGACAATTTCGAACAAAAATCCGTTGCTATGTGTTTGATTATATCCCTACTCCTTGGAGCTGCGTTCCAACTGTGTATGATGTTTCTTTTCAAAATTTAGTTTCTCTAAAATGGGACTAAAAGAAGTTGGAGGACGTAAACTTGGTATTGTTTTTCAGAGAATGAGAATTTACACCTAGGTCAGCAATTGCTGCAATTATCTGCTCCAATATTTAAACGTTCTATGGTAAATGAAAGAAGATAAAGGAATGTAAAACATTATAAGATTTTTATATATGAATACAAATATTATACAATCTATAAATAAGAAATATTTCTCTGGATCAGAAACTGATCAAGAGAGGTTAACAAAACTCTCCTGATACTGCATGGTTTGTGGCATAACGTCTTAATGTCACATTGTTTGTAATGTAACATCTTGAGGTCCTTTAGTCGCATAGTTTGTAATTTGAAGCCAACCAAACTTTAATGTCAGGTCTACTAAAATGACAGGCTAACCACTTAAAAGTATCCTTATCATAAAATAGAATAATTCAATGTTGCATTTTTATGACAGTTACGGTAACTATTGTGTTTTCCTTGTGTTTAGAATTTTACGGTATATTGCAGTTTAATATAAAGACAAGACTTGCAAATAGTATCAGATTGACTTTTATTAAAGCTTCGTTCGCACAGGTTAAGATCCTTTGTCAAGTGGTTTTGGAAAATAAGTATATGCTCGTGTGCATGAAAATATACGCCACGTTCTCCTGTCAAATTCATATGATAAAGTTTATTTGACAAAGTAACTTTACCCGTTTAAACAACAATTTATTCAAGCCTCGTTCACATGGGCAAAAATTCTTTGTCAAGTGGCTTTTGTAAAAAAAAAATCATAAGCTCGTGTGCATGAAAATGTACACCACATTTTCTTTTTCAAACTCATTTGATAAAGTTTTATTTAACTAACAAACTTATACTATGTGAACAGAATTTATGCCATTAAATATGATACACAGAAAGTAGTGATGTCGTTGTAGAGAAACGTTGCTCAAAACCAAATCAGTTTGATTTTAAACAAAGTATTTTTACAATGGACAGACAGTATATAGCAAACAAACGAGAACTATCGGCAATTAACTGGAACAATCCAAGTTTTTACCACTTTTTACAAAGGGGAACAATTTTTGTAACATCCTGTTTGCTTCCCTGGATAACAAAGCCCTATAAAATGAGGTCTACTTTTCAAGGAATAGCTGATCCCACGAAAAGGAACGCTAAAACATTTCCACAGATTTTACGGTAGAATTCCTGACAACCGGATTACAATCTTTCTTTTTTAGGGCGTCTGCCTGTAAAGCATTTTATAAAAATTTCGATATAGTAGACTAATATTCCAACTAACCGGAGTCGAAAATAGCTATACAGTATTGAAGGGCTATATGACGAAAACAATACCTACCTTATTATACCCTGCTCTGCGTGATAATTCCGCCAATGTTTACGGGCGCCCGTAAAAATAACGGGAAATAGACTGGCAGCTGTTTGCCAGGTTTTTTTCTGCCGTAAAATCTACAGAAGTTTAACAGTGAAGGCAAAATGTATATGGCAGAGTTGCCACTACTAAAAGTGTATCCATTCACTATCAGTATTCCACAACCTTTTTTCCATACTGTTGTTGCGGAATGTGTATGTGGAGTGCTGAAATATTATTTATCACATGATGTCGCTGTTATTCAGCGGATAATGTCGTGTCTAAAAATCGAATGACCACACGTGTAAAAACACTTTTGCGCGTTACGTCATTGACAACATCCATGTCATAAATGCGTTTTCTTATTGCGACAATGCTATTTTTGAAGGCGTTAATATTCTATTTTTAAAGGGTCATATGATAAACAGAATCTTACACTCGTGTTCATTTCATATGAATTTTATAATATGTCACCGAGGGGTCGTTTCATAAATTTCATATGAAATGATCACTCGTGTAAGATCCTCTACATACGACGGAAGGATGAATGACTTGCAATTTACTTCCTTTTCACAGCATTTCAGTCATATCAGGACGATGGGTGGGTTATAATGAAAAGCTGTGTGCAATGAAGCCCCGCATCCTATCGGCGGGGCTCGAACTCGAGATCGCTAGATCAACAGACCACCGCTTAACATACTGACTTACTAGTTACGAAAGACTAGTTAAATAAGGAAGCAAGATTTTTATATAATCGCGGGAAAAATTGTTCAACTTTGGGAAATCGTCAACTGCCAGAAGGAAACTCGCATTCTACACAATGCGGAGACATTTAGTGCTGCTGAAATCGTGCCTCAGTACTCCGATTCGTGTGTATTCTTTCCCACTGGTGTGGATCGTGGCACTATTGCGGAGAGTCGGAACATATTTCCACATGTGCAGCTGACACAGGCAAATAATATTTTTCCGCCCCGTACAGATTTTTTCACTCAATAGCAATAGTTAAAAATATTTTTATATAGAAAAAATGACATTTCTATACAGACAAACAGCTAAAAATAAAACAAATTTATACTTGCTGGCATCTTACTACATGTATTATACTCAGCATTTGCATCAATAGTTATAGAGATTAACAACTGAATGCTGTAGCGCTTACAAACAAGGCCTTCATCATTCTTTTTTCTTAATAATTGGAGAGTGTCAGATTTGAACAACTGTGTAGCGTTGGTTGTAATGTATTCAGTACCACAGCCTTGTTTATAAATGTATTGGAAATGATGACTCAAATCTCTGGACGTAAGGCCTCAGTCACATCTGCTTTATGACTAGAGGCCAGCTGTTAGCAAACTCGTAAGTTAATTTTATACAAATAGAATCGAATATGGTTATAGTTTTGCTGAAATTTTGTGAGGAGGTTTCGAACTGCACATAGGTCATACAAGGTCGTACCGCGGACGCACGACCGGTCGCGATTTGCCTTGCATGATCGTTGCTGAACTTCCGTGTCGCACGCCTGGTGTTGCAAACAGTTGTGACTTGCAATCACCAGTCTCACACGACCAATATTACAGTCGTATGTATGTGACTGCAATATCAGGTCGCAGACAAGGAAGAAAAATGGTCCCTCTCCCCCTCCCCGCTCTCAATAAAATCCGTCTAAATCTTGCGATCCCATAATTATATGGTCAGACGTGACCATAGCCCAAACAAGAAACGTATGTTCTAGAACATAGCCTTTTAATATTTTTCTATTAAAATTACTGTTTCTCTCCTTTAAATTCACAGACTTTCCTTTCATTTTCATTTTCTAAAGTTGGCTAACTTGGGAGACATAAAACTATCACCGTAATTGTCCTAAGAATAGAACAGCTTTTGTTGTAAATGTAGTATTGCGTCTAAAATTGCAAATGAACTGACAAACAGTGTAGACCCTGATCCGACTGCTAGCAAACAGCTGAGACCTTAATTGGATTACTTCTAAAAAGGAGAATTTTGATCAACGCCTGCACTATTTGCCAATCCAGTTTCATATTTAGAACACAAAAACAACATTGTAAAACCAAACTGTTCCAGTTTTAGAACAAGTACGGTATTAACTTTTTGTCATAATTATCAGATATTTTTACGGTATATCACGGTTGTCAAAGTCCATTAAAGTAATTAATTAAGTAAGTCAGAAATGGCTTGATTTTACGAGGGTATCTCAATTGGCATAGCCAATCTTCTGTGAGGCCCTCTTAGAAACAACATGTCAAAAACGTAAACCACATTATCCAGCATAAGCAAACTGAACAACTACAACGAAGTATGTACGTGATGCACACAAGTAAAATAAATGAGCACAATCACGCTAGCATGCATGTGCGTACACAAATATATTTTATGTACTTACATGTACATACATATGGCCAAATAAACCAGAAAAATATAGATATATTACATATAACATACATAGGCAGTGAAGGTATAAGGATTAATGTAGTTTAATTTTTTTTCAAACTCGTGCAGCGATTAAATTATCAACTTGAGTATTGGCATTCTATTAAATTTAAAGAGTAACTACACTTCAGGAACTGACTGAATCAGATCCCAAACCCTATCCCCAACATGGACAAACCGCGGCATAACAATTATTTAACAGAGGAGCCCCTCCTATGTCAGTAGGTTAAGCGCTTGTCTGCTCATCTAGTGGTCCCGGGTTTGGGACCACCTTGAGGCGGAAATCGTTCCAAACATGAACGGGGTCCCAATGCAAACTATCACCCTTCTATCGTCCTGATATGACTGAAACACCGTTAAAAAGGAGGAAAAACTACAAGTTATCCATCCAGCTACTATTCTATAACAAACAATAATAAAACATGGCTACATGTTTATCGTACCCATTCTCGTAAGCTCGCCAATTATCATCCTACAAAGATGGACATAGCATAACTATGATACGACAAACAATAAAAAAACATGGATATGTGTATATCGTACCCATTCTTGTAAGCTCGCCAATTATTATCCCACAAATATGGACATAGCACAACTATGATATAACAAACACTGATAAAATATGTCTACATGTCTATCATGCTCATTCTCTTAAGCTCATCAATTATTATTCCACAAAGATGAAAATAGCATAACTATGATACGTCAGACAATAATAAAACATGTCTACGTGTATATCGTACTTATTCTTGTAAGCTCGCCAATAATTATCCCACAAAGATGGACACAGCACAACTATGATATAACAAACAATGATAAAATATGCCTATACGTCTACTGTAAAACACATATTTGGCGGCAGCAAAATTTGGCGTTTTTTATAAATGGACATTTTGGCGGATTTTTATTTTGGCGGTTTTTTGATTTCTAAAAAGATGTGTTTTTCTGACTTCATAACCATATGGGCCACTATGTCCGAGCTCTACATTGTCATAGTAAATACAGTTTAATTCTTTCTATTATTTGTTATAAAAATCCGGTAGCAGTAAATAGAATCTAATAATTTTATTGTTTTTGATGTAATCAGTTTGGTTTGATAGTATATATATAGAATTTGAATAATTATTGCTTAAATCAACTTGTCTTAGGTGCTAATTAGAAAGGCCTATCAGATAAACATTTTCACAGGCCGTCTGCTCCCGCTCGCAGTTTCCTTGAGGTCTTCTGTTCTAAAACGTGTGATGTGTGCTGGCTTTGACTTTATTGTAGAGGGTGTAGATTATATGTCAAAGGTAGTATTTTTCTTTCACGTTCAACACTTCAAATTGGCAACATTTTAATTTGGCGGTTTTCTTCCTTTCCGCAAAGTTCACCAAAATCAAGTGACCGCCAAATATAAATGTTTTACAGTATCATATCTATTCTCTTTAGCTCACCAATTAACATCTTACCAAGATGGACTTAGCATTACTTTGATTTGACAAAAAACTAATAAAACATGTCTACATGTGTATCATGCCCATTCTCTTAAGCTCGCCAATTATAGTCCAACAAAGATGGACATATCAAAACTATGATATAACAAAAATAATAAAATATATCCGCATTTTTGGATGTTTGTTAATCTAAATACAAAGTTCGAAGCTAAGTATATATTGTAGAAATCAACCCAGATGAACAAATTAATAAACAGAAATACCTAATTAAACACTAATATACACTTGGAAATACAAATTTAAGGTGAATGGGTACACTTAAACGGAAGAAACTCTGCCATTTTCGACTTTGCATCTCTTTTCAATAGCAATCAATTCTAAAAGAAAAGATTTGGCTCCTGCTGGAACAAATTCTTTCTTTTAAAAGTTGCCTTATTTTGGAAGGACTAATCACCCAGTGAAGCCAACAGAAAGTCGCAAAAATTGTTTTCCTTTTAAAAATGGCAGAATAACATGGAGGTGGACACATACACCTTAACATCTGCATTGATACCATTAAACAACTTGGCAAACGAAGCCGAATACATATCATCTGCAAGAAATGCCGTTCTGTGATCAATGTTTTGTATCACATTAGGCGTCCCTCGTCTAGTTTGTTTAAGGTGGTGACAATTAATTATATCTGTGATAACAAAAATCTGCATTAAAGCTGAAAATATAAAAGGTCTTCCCTAAACTTAGCATATGCCTTCTTGTTTATGTTTTTCACAATTTAGAATGCCTGACTTGTTGATGTTAGAAATGCTTAGTTTTAGGATTTCTGACAAAACGGGCGACTTCAATTTTTTGTCATAGTTAACCTTTCATTTTTGAGTAGCAAAATTCCTTAGGCACTTGCATAAGGAGTTCACGTTTTGAATATTCCGTTATGCTAGAGCCAGCTTCAAACATCAAGCCTTTGTTGAAAGAGGGTGAAAAACTTGACCTCCTTGTTCCCTACAATGTATCCGTTGCTACACTTGAGCCGTGACACGAGATAAACCAATAGAGTGGTTGTGCTCCCATTGCAGACTCAGATCAGCCTATGCATCCGCCCAGTCTGATCAGGGTCTTCTCTAAGCGCTTAAAGGGTAGCTAAGGGTCTAAACTACCTCCATACAAACAGCGAAGACGCTTATCAGACTGGGAGGATGCCAAGGCTGATCTACGTCTGCGCTGGGCGCACAACCACATTGTTGGTTTACCCGTGTGGTGGCTCACTTATTTCCAATTAGATGGACACAACTGAAACATACTAAGGTATTCAATTTCTGGAAACTTATTCCACAGATACATGGATATAGCGGGTGTAGTATGATAGGCAGTTGATGATTGCTTCTCGCGAGCACATGGTCTCACCTCTGTTTAAGGGTAAATCTCTGACTGTCCAAAATATTTCGGCATTGTCAAAGTTTGTATGATTTACGAGCTCGCAATACATGTAAGATTCGGATACATTGGCCACTTTTATCCTTAAATATGAAAATAAATATGAATAAGACAAATGCTAATTTGCGGAACGAAATCCTAAAAAGGAACAATCATATTTGAATAAGTATTTAGGTCTGAAGGTGCTTCAATGCATTCAGAGTAATGTCCTATCATTTCCTCTTTACAACTGATTCGTAATTATTCAGACCAAACAGATAAAAAAGGAGCCGGTGTCCTATTTATACCCCCGACATACATACATGTCGGGGGTATATAGTTTTCGTCTTTCCGTCCGTTTGTCTGTTCGTCCGTCTGTCCGTCCGTCCGTTCGTCCGTGCGTCCGTGCGTCCGTTAACATTTGCGTTAAAGTTTTGCGTTAAGTTTTTAATTTTGCTTATGTTTCCAATATCCTTTGATGAAGCCTGTTGGTATGTGCCTAGATTTACTTACAGGTTTAAGCAGAATACTTATCATCATGTGGATGCTGCTGCTGACCAAAGGTCAAGGCCACAGACTTAAACATTTTGCGTTAAAGTTTTGTGTTAAGTTTTTAATTTTGCTTATGTTTCCAATATCCTTTGATGAAGCCTGTTGGTATGTACCTAGATTTACTTACAGGTATAAGCAGAATACTTATCAACATCTGGATGCTGCTGCTGACCTAAGGTCAAGGTCACAGACTTAAACATTTGCGTTAAAGTTTTGCGTTAAGTTTATGGTCTTATATATTTCTTATATCCTTTGATGGAACCTTTTGATATTTGACTAGGGTTACTTTAAGGTTCATACAGAGTAGTTTACATCATCTGGATGCTGCTGCTTACCAAAGGTCAAGGTCACAGACTTGTGTATTTGTGTTAAAGTTTTGCATTAAATTTATATTTTTGCTTATATTTCCAAAATCCTTCAGTTTTCATTAGGAGGTGGCGCTGGTCGGGGGTATACGTGAGCCCCTGCTCACTTGCTCTAGTTTATACTATTTTATGGCGATGGCACAGGACAGTCTTCTTTGTCAAGGCTGCATTATGTCACTTACACATGTCTGGTCAACACATCTAGCTTTTATCCTGTAAATATCTTACCAGTCAACCTATTTATACTATTTTTACAAATGCACCTTAAAACATGGTCGAAATTTGGGAAAAAATACTGTCCTCATCTGTTCAACCTGATTATCTGAGAAAGAGTTTAAACAAATAACTAATACGACAGTACTGTCAGTAAATTAAAGTACCTTCAAGCCTAAATTCATTTTCCAATAATGATGGTATATATTCAGATTTTTTGTGCCGTTTATTGTCCTTTGATCTTGACTTATATTAATTCTTTATTAATCCGCAGGCCATACATTTTTGTATTCTAAACTGATGGGATCAACAACAAGAGCTGTCGCCTGACAGCATAACTCGCCTGAATTGGTACTTGCCCATCGCACAATTGCTATGGTGGTGTGGACTGCTATGCATAAACTTCAGGCAAGCATGCCCATACTGACAATACATTTATAAACAAATTAAAAGAGTTACTACACTTCAGGAACTGACTGAATTAGATCCAAAATCTATCCCCAACATCAAAGGGAAAGATTGACAAAGACATCCCAACAAACAATAGATTACAAGTAATAAGCCGAGTCAGCATCTCTTTCCAAAATAGGTGGATACTCAGCTATCTTTATTGAACTAAAAGTTTAGACCAACAGAAGGGTTACAACAGACTAAGCAAATTATACGAAAAACATTTAACAGCTATTTTTACCTATTTTCTTTTTTTCAGAAACAAGTGTTAAATAAAATTAAAATAAAAAAATCCATATGACATTTCAAAGTCCATGATCTTGAGGTCAAAGAACTGTGGAGTAGGATGGGGGGGGGGGGGAGGGGAGGGTGAGGGCAATATGATAAACCGTGAATCATTATCTACCATCAGTCCAAGTAATAACTGAGTCCATTGTGGCACTGTGAAATTATGTCTTCATAAATATAAAACTTTTACCAAACTCTTAAAGATAAACTTCTAAGTCGATGATCCTGACTTCAAGGTCATCCAGTGGGGTAAGTTTATAGTGTTTTGTAAAAACTCGAAAAAAGTCTAACATCAGTTCAAGTGTATTATGAATCAGTATGGAATTAAAAAAATTAAGAAAGTCCAAAATTTCATAATTCCCTGATCAAAACATCACGTTTACTGAGCGGGGTTGGGGAATTATTCTATAAAACTTTGGACTAATATCTAACTTCAGTGCAAATATCAAAATTTTATCCATGGGTTCTGGAGAAATGGTACTTGAACCAAACACTTTAACCAAAACATCCACTCAATAAAAAGCCATTTTTCTAAGTCCATGACCTTGACATCGAAGTCACTGAGTGGTGTGGGAGTAGTACCTTGGAAAACTTTGGACCAGTATCTAACTACAGTGCCAGTATCAAAGGACTGCATCCATGGGTTAAGGAGATATAAGGCTTTAAAAAACTTTACCAAAACATCCAGTCCGAAAAATCCCATTTTTAAGTCCATGACCTTGACATCTAGGTCACTGAGTGGGGTGGAGGTGATACCCTGTAAAACTTTGGGCCAATATCTAACTACAGTGCAAGTATCAAAATAATTCATTCATGTGTGAAGGAGATTTAGGTCTTTAAAAAACCTTTAACCAAAACATCCAATCCGAATGCCGACACTGACGCGGCCGCGGACACGGACGCGGACGCTGACGCCAGGGTGACAACAATAGCTCTTCCTGAACTTTCGTTCAACCAAGCTAAAAATAAGAAATCTGCTAAGTTTTTGGGAGGTATGTTATAGTTTCGTTTTTAATCGGATTTTTTTTGTATTTACGAGAGATGTTCAGAAAGTTCTGATCGTGATGTCATATTTTGATAAGCATCATAAATACAGAAACTTTTGATAGCGAAACTTTATAAGGATGTAATATGTCAGGACAACTGTGCAAACGCAGGGTATATTTTCTAAAGGCCATATTTTTGAACGTGTTTGAAAGAGGTATACCCTACAGCCACTGCGAATTTTTACTTTAGACGGTCATAGTTCACATATAAGCAGTCTTTAATTTTTTTCGTCATGGCTACCTAAACCAAAACCCTAGGCAACCGTGTCCTGTAAATATCACAGAAATTATATTTAATCTAGGATCCATACTGCCCCTTGAATTTGGATTATCTGCATTTTATGTGGTGGCAAATTCCCCCTGTCTGCTAAAGTCATCATATTTTGAAACGAAAACAAATGTCTTAGCATTCAAATCTTGTCAGCAAAACCTTTTGCATGGCCCAGTTCGAAATTGTCGAATTTTTAGAATTAAAGTAAAAAACGAAGCTGTCACAGCTTTAGAAAATGATGTTGACGTCGATTTCAATATCGTCATTAGAACTGCACATTGATTTGCAAGGAATGAATTGGAAACGTTCGCTACCCCTCTAATTTTTAAATGGATATTGACGGCAACGACTGACAAACAGTCGTCAAAAATTCATTTTGTATTTACGATGAGTTTTTACTTGAATGACACACTGAAAATGAATTCACATATAACTTTAACCCAGTGATATGACTGGGGCCTAATAAAACATGTTGTACCTAAATAAGAAAATGTATCTTTGTATAGTGTTTGATATCACTGTAAAGGCAAAATGTAGTGCTTTTAATACATGCAAAGCAATTGCCCCCAGCATGCCGCTAAACAAAGTTATTTGGCGAGAATCAGAACTTTCTGAACAGCCCTCGTATATACCACAAGTAACCACCTTTAAGAAAAACGTTACGACCTACATAATAACAAACACATTCAATCACACACCAAAATTGAACCAGTGACACAAAATATAATTAAGGAAAGATAAACGTTTCTTTTAATGGGGAACGAAGTAAAATCAAAATGTTTACGTCTGTACTTCTACTAAATTAACATACACGTGACAGCAAAAGAAATCGTATTTTGATTGTATTTTTTTAGTAAACTTCGTTCCCATTAGACCTTCGTTTACACATAAAACAACATGTTGCCGTACATATGACAACATGCTAATGGATATTTTCGGCTTCGTCGAACGCAATTGACATGCAAATTTAAAGAGTAACTACACTTCAGGAACTGACTGAATCAGATCCAAAACCCTATTCCAAACATCAAAGGGAAAGATTGACAAAGACATCCCAACAAACAATTAATTACAAGTGATAAGCCGAGTCAGCAGCTCTTTCCCAAATAGGTGGCAACTCAGCTATCTTTATTGAACTAAATAATTTAGACCAACAGTAGGGTTACAAAGGACTAAGCAAATTATACAAAGGATCAAGTTCACAAAGCCCGTGAAATTGAGGCATTTTTCTAGAAGTCTATAGCATATCATAAACTTCAGTTAAAACAGATGCTTTGAACGGGTCACCTTGTAAGACATTCAGTTTTATAAAACAAATAGTCTCTTTCAATTGTGGTTGGAATTTTCATGATTTTTACCTGTTTGAAAAATTACAAGGTTTTTACAAAAATCAGTATTGAACATGGACATGATAAATATTGCATCAAAATTTGTGCTGTCAGTAACTTAGATCCTCTTTAAAAATGGGCAAAATTGATTCGAAATTCTGGGTCTTCTTTGATTGAAAGTAAAGCATTTCCAAAAAGTGATGCACTGCACTGTGTATGGAAAAAACACAGATCTCCTTTGAATATTTTGAGTAGTGTACATTCATATAAAATGGACTTTTTCGGAAGCGGGAAATGCTACCCAACCCACTGAATAAAATGGATTTAACTCAATCAAGAGAGAGGCAAAATCAGGTTTTTCAAAAAAGCCTTAAAATGCATAAGCGTACAAAATAAGGTACTATACTTCAACTTTTGCTTCCCGAGAAAGCCGCAATAATTTGTTGAAAATTGGCAAATGCAGAGTCACTGTCAGAGGCCTCTCACTATTTAAACTGAAAATGAAATGTCCTGTATTTATAATCACCGATTTTCTCTATCTTATTTTATTCAATTTGATTGCTCAGTATGCGTACTTCCTTTCAATGGCTTGGATGTCTTGAAGAATATCACCCTTGTTTTCCATAAGGTTCATCGTTGCCTCTGCAAAATTTATTTTAATTATAAATGACTCATACAACCGTTTGTGCGAAACAACTGACTTTCACATCGAGATCTTGTCCATAGAATCGTGTTCAGTGACTATATACAACCAAATAAAAAAAGAAGGTTCATGAAACATTTTGCCATGTATTCCTTTACAAATATTTATATTAAGTAAATTTCGCACGCATTTGATTGTGCGAATTGTGCACTATATTAACTGATGCAAAATAGACCCTCTCTTTTTTTATAATAGCACATTTATGATCAAAAAATCGAAAATCTCTATATTGTAAATAAAATTGCGCTTTAGTCAATTTGTCTTACGTGCAGGCTTAGGAAAGATATTGGTTAAATTTTGCGGCAATTATTCCACTCTTGTCATTAAATTCACATATTAATATGCATGTATATAAAATGGACCTATTTTCGGAGGAGGAAAATGTCTTCCACCCCTCTAAATATGATGGATTTAAATGAATCAAGACGCAAAACCAGGATTTCAAATTATTGCTAAAACGGGTGAAAAATAAATAAATCCACAAGTTAAGGCCAAATTTTTCAACTTTTATTTCCCGAGCAAGCTGCAATAATTTATTGAAAATAGGCGATTTGAACTGACAATGTCAGATGTCTTTGACCATGAAAACTGAAAATGAAATGTTCAGAAATTATTATCACCAACCCTCTCTTTATTATTTCACGTCATTTGATTGCTCAGTATGCGTATTTCTCCACAATTGCTTGGAACTTTTGAAGAAAATCGCCCCTGTCTTCCGTCTGGTTTCTCTTTGCCTCTGCAAAATTTACATTCAATATAGATCAGAAGTCATAAAACCGTTTGTGCGAAACAATCAACTTTAATATCAAAATTGTGGTATAGAAAAATGTCCAGTGCATATCTACAAAGAATAATAGAAGACAACTTTACAATCACTTAAGCTGATTAAAGCTTCCGCCTTATGCGTCACTAGACGAACAATGGGTTTAGACATACTTGTAGACATTTGTGTTGTTATATCAAAATTGGTCCATAACTAAAGGTGTTAGAGGAATGACAGATTTTTTTTTCTAAAAATAGCAACTGTGACCTTAACCCTGCCACTTAAACGATGGATCGGAAATTCGCCGAAGAATTTGTCGTGTGAATTAAATTGTTTTAAAATCTGTCAATAAATAAAGGGGCTAGAAAGATGACCAAACTTTATTTCTAAGCAATAGCAGCTGTGACATAGACGCTAGATCTACACCGCTGAATAGCAAGCTTGTCCAAGATATTGTCATGCAGGCCGGAGTGAATTAATATTCGTATCTGCCCGACAACACATGTGTTAATCTGCGATAATTTACCGGTGAGGAAAACTTATTTCGATTCTAACATGATACACGATCAAATTGCATGGATAGTGCAACGTTTTCTAATGGACTCTTTTGAGGCGGACATCGCCAGAAGTTAAATGTTTACGTCCGACGTCATCAAGGCGCGAAATGTGCACGACGAGCGTTAACAAGGTGATTTAACACAAATTTTTACACGGCGCTGCTATCTTTAGGCTCAATGGGGAAACGTTAACATCATGTTCGAATAATTTTATGATAGCGAACCGATCTGATTACATTTCAACAGTCAGCAGTCGGCTCTGCTTACATTTCAACAGTCAACGCATTGTTTTTGCTCCGATTTTATATTTTCTCTTAAAAGGCAATCACGAAGAAATTGTTTGAAAAATTAATTTTTGCTTCATTGATGCAGGACTGAGAGAGGACCATACCTCTGCAAAAGGCATAAAAGAAACCTTTCCATTCAAAAGATATGCCAGCTTAAATAAAACTAATGTTGTTTTTAACACATGACTTGTTTTCCTTGCTTTGAAAATGATGTTTAACCAGAACGCACCATTCTGTGATGGCACTGATGATTCAGTTTTTTAAACAAATAAAGAACTAAGTAGTAAATATTTTAGTGAAAAATATTGTAACCATACATATCTAATTATCTTATTTATTATTCATTAGCTGGTTAAATTGTTGGTTTTTTTATCCACAAATCTAAATTGCATTTAAATTTTGAATTTGATTAAAAAAGTTTAAAAAATAAATTGTAGATATTTTCTTCAACTTTTATATGAAATCATTCATTGTCAAAGGCATACTCAACTGATTTAAATCTACTTCTATTTTCAGTTATATATTCTGACAGGCACGTACATTGAAATAAATAATCTTTAAATTATTGTTTGAATTGGAAATTTAACTGCTTTAGTTGCAAACATGAATAGTAGTTTATTTAGGATAGTTGTAGTTAGTTTAAGGTATTCCGATACTAAATCACTGAAAATATTCACGAACCGCCTTTTTGGTGAAGAAGCTTCAGTCAAGAAGAGAATGTTTAGAATGGCCACCATTAGTCAGGTAACTAAAGTAAATAATCCTTAAAAAATAACAAACCTAGATGAAAAATATTAGATGACAACATTGATTTTTTTTGCTGTAAACCATTAAAGTATCAGATTGTTTTATAACTTTACCCAGTACTAAAATGATACACCAAAGTTACTGCACGCACTGGGTTTACGTGTTCTAGTTATAATAGGGCCTCCAGAGCAGGAAAACATGTGTTTTTTCTTCTTCTTTAATCCATCGGCTAGAGTCATTCTTCTAAATGGGGTATTAATTTCAAGTTATTTAGTGACTAGCTGAAACGTTATTTCTGTTGCCTATGTAAAATAATTGGTGGTAAGCTACGTATACAGATTACTTTAACTACCGTAAAGATCCTAAGTTTTCGGAGTTTTCGGACAGATAGGTTTCTACAAATAGTAGAAACTGAGTGCTCCCTAGGAATCTTTCTGATTTGCCATCCCGTCTGCACATTTTTGGTGGCATTACTTTATGGTAGAGCCGAATATGGAAATAATAGTAGGACAAGGGCCTGCTTTGGTTGCAGCAGGTGCGGAACGGGGGATTGTCTGTTAATTTTGGTTTCTCAGATTTTGGGGTATTTTTGAACTTTAACATTATTTTGTATGGAAACGATATGGTGAAATTTTGTAGTTTTGTCTTATACTGTAACATACAATATATTTTTTTCTGAAAGAATATACAAATGCATGCCCCATCGATCAAATATATTTTTTCATTTTTTTTCAAGAAAATAAATTTTCTTGAGACTTGTGGCCCTGAATCGCTCACATGAACAACTGGCAAAGTGACTTTTTCTTTTCTTCTGTCTGAAATTGTCAAAATATGAGTCTTGGTTCAAAAGTCAAAGAATGAAGACAACCATATATACCATTTTAAGCCAAAATCTTCAAAATTTTTGATGAATTTTATGTTTTAGTATTTTCCCATATTTGACCATGCCGCAAAAAAGATCAAGGTAAACCCAAGGTTATCATTTGAACAGTCTTGGTAGTACTCTAGTACTCCATGCTACTTACCAACTTTCATGGTTCTGGAGAAGAAAATATTAAAGGTTTATATCATAAATGGGTATGGCGGCCATGCAGGTCATGTGACCTAGACCTGTGAACAAATATTTGTTCAATCAGCACCTGGAGGCTCTATCTGAAACGTGTTTACAATTGGCCCTTTGTCTTATAAGGAAATGTTTGAAAATGTCATCTTATGAGAAATCTGGGTCAAAGGTCAAAGAATGACCTTGACTTCTTGTACTCATAATTCTTCATGACCTCATTAAGACGACTGTATATACTAATTTTAAGGCCAAAATTTTCAAAACTTCCCATGAAATCTCATGTTGTAGCATTTTCCCATATTTGACCTTGCTGTAAAATAGGTCATGGTCAGCCCAAGGTCATGATTTGAAAAATCATGATAGTACTGGAGCACACAATGCTACATACCAAGTTTCAAGGCCATCGGTCAATTGGGTTTGGAGAAGAGTTTAATGGTTTTTACCATATAAAGGCATGGTGGCCATGTTGATCATGTGATCCAGCCCATTTGAAGAAATTTTCATTCCCTCAACCCCTGAAGGGTCTATATGATATTTGGTTACAATTGGCTCTGTAACTTTTAAGAAGAAGTTTGAAATTTTCAAACTATAAGAATTAAGGGTCAAAGGTCAAAGAACGACCTTGACCTCTTGTATTCTTGACTCTTCATGTACTCATTAAGATGACTGTACTTATTAATTCCTAGGCCTTAATACTCGAAACTTTCCATGAAATCTTATGTTCTAGCCGTTGCCCATATTTGACCTTGCCGTAAAAAATGGTCAAGGTCAACCCAAGGTCATCATTTGAAAAAAAACTTGATAGTATTTGAATACCCAATGCTACATACCAAGTTTCAAGGCAATCAGTCAATCAGTTCTTGAGAAGAAGTTCTTTTTAAGGTTTTTACCATATATGGGCATGGCAGCCACGTTGGTCCCGTGACCTGAACCATTTGAACAAATTTTTCATTTCCTGAACTCCTGGAGGCTCTAATGAAATTTGGTTACAACTGGCTAAGTGGTTTTTGAGCAGATTGTTTGAAATTTTCAAAATATGAGAGTTCTGGGTCAAAGGTAAAAGAATGACATTGACCCCTTGTACTCACAAATCTTCAAGTGCTCATTAAGATACTGCATATACCAATTTTAGGCGTTAATCTTCAAAACTTTCCATAAACTTTTATGTTGTAGCATTTTCCCATATTTGACATTGCCGTAAAAAAGGTAAAGGTCAACCCAAGGTCATGATTGAACCATCTTGATAGTACTCAAATACCCAATGCTACATATCAAGTTCCAAGGTCATCTGTCAATTGGTTCTGGAGAAGAAGATTTTTAAAGGTTTTTACCATATATAGGCGTGGCGGCCATTTTGGTCATCTGCCCTGGACGGTATGAATAAATTTTAATTCCCTCACCCCCCTGTAAGCTCTATATGGAATTTAGCTTCAATTGGCCTAGTGACTTTTGAAGAGATTGTTTGAAATTGTCAAAATATCAGAGTTGTGGGTCAAAGGTCAAAGAATGACCTTGACCGCTTAAACTCAAAAACCTTCATGTACTTATTAAGAAAACTGTAGATACCAATTTTAGCCAAAAAACTTCAAGCGTTTCCAAGATATCTTATGTTCTATTATTTTGCCATATAAACCACAAGGAAGCAAATTTTACCTTACCGTAAAAAAGTCCCGGTCAACCCAATGTCATAATTGAACAATCTTGTTAGTACTTGCGTACCCAATGCTACATACCAAGTTTCAAGGCCATCGGCCTATTGGTTCTGGAGAAGAAGATTTTTTAGGTTTTTACCATATATGGGCATGGCGGCCACGTTGGTCATGTGACCAGAACCGTTTGAACAACTTTTTGTTCCGAAGGTCCCTGTAGGCTACATGTGAAATTGGGTTACAATCGGCTCAGCGGTTTCAGAGAAGAAGTCATTTGAAAGTATGGACGGATGACGGACCAAAAATGATCCAAAAATGATTTATGAATTTTTGATGCGGTTTGCGATAGTCAGTTGCTTAAAGAAACCCGCTTTCATTTATATAATGAAAATTCACCTCATAATTGCCCCTTTACTTCCTCATATGATATTTTACTCTGATTATCATTTGTCTCAGAAAGTGTTTACAAGACGAAGCCATAGGTTGGGCATTAGTTTCATCTTTCTTCATTTCTAAGGATTTATCTTAAAATAAGTATACACCGAAGCATGCATGCATATTCCATGTAACTGTGCTTTGTTAAAACACTTAGTAAACAGATTTAGTATGTCCTAAATTTTATATAATGTACAAGGGATAATTGATAATTTATGAGCCTAAGATACTTCTAGTGAATCTGCGCATAGATGCTTACCGCGAATGTAATTAGTTTTCATTCACTAGCTTTCGGTGGAGGTTTCAAAAGCTTTTGGCAAAAGTTTTCTTTTTTACAGCGCCTTAAACACAAGAGGGGTGGCATATTTTTAAAATAACAATTACAATCTATTTGCCTTGCATTTGTTTGAAAAACCATTCTTCATATTCTACAAGACTTAAACGGCTCTTGTTTTAATACATGCAAGTATAATGGTTGGTTAAATGTTTGATGGAAATGCAAAATAGATTGGCCTCTGGTGGCTTTACCGTAAACCCTTTAATGTTGCAACCCTAAACTTTAGAGACCCATATCCTAATTTTGTGTTTGTAAGGAACTTTGTCGGCAAAACCAAACAATGTTTACATACAAATGAACACTGACATCTTACATGATTTTCGTTAAAAAAAAGGTTAAAAGATATCCACTTGTGTGCATGCAGAGCATGCGACTCCGATTATGCACTATCTGCAGACACTCTAAAAATAGACACTTCCTGAAAATTAGAATTTTGCCTTTTATTCTGGAATGAAATTAATTTATGTATGCATATATCATCAATTACCGGGATGCTGTAGGACATGTATTTGCAAAAACAATTGCAAAATGTTTGACTCTGCTAAAGTTATGGTCGGTCAAAGAGTTATACAGTGCACTCGTGGGGGTAACTGTAAAACGTGACGTGTCATCCAATTGAAATTTAAGATAAATTCCCGAAAATCGACGAATGTTGCTCTATAGAATGGGTGTTTGAAATAAATTACTCAAATCCACTCTAAAGGTTTCAAAACATGGTGAGGCTCAGGACTTATCAATCATCCCTCGTATACTGTGTAAAATAACGCATGAAATATAAATGTATAAATACATGAAGGCGGTTTGAAGATGCTCTCATCATTGTAGGCGGTGATGACTCCGTTCCTTTGATTAAACTATACATACGCCTGTCTCATTTTAAGAAGTACTAGGCTAGAGGGTTGAAACTAAACTATATAATTTTGATATTTTATTTCCGTCGTAACGTTTTCTTCATCATTTCCTTTGCTGAAGGTCCTTTTTGAAATATTTTTCAGTAAGTGTTAAAAATAAATAATCAGGTCGGTAGTTTTTGTGAAGATCCCAGATTCAACGCCGCGTTCTGCAGTGCCTGATCTGGGTCGTTTTCGTTTGTTTGGATGCAAGCCATTTAATATCAGCATAGAACAATTATTTGAGTGTATGAAGTCCTTAGCAAACGAAAATGGTTGTTTACAAATTTCTGTTTACGGACAAAGGACACCATGAGCGCTTATCTAGAGCCAACATTTTAATTTTTTATGTTCGATGTCCACTATCATGACACGATTAACTCATTTGCCCTTATTTGTGTTTTTTTCCACGCCTGAAACAAGAAAATGCATGCTTGAACAAACGTGTCTTCTACAAAAGTCATATCTTGGGCCTTTCTTGCAAAAATGCAGCCTAATTAAAGTCATTTAAGACGTCTGCATGATTATTCAGTTCATTTTATAGGACGAAATTTAACAAACAAATATGTCTAATCACTAGCTAAAAGCAAATAACTATTGATCGTTGGTGGTGAATGCAAATAATTACCCTCAAGTTCCTTTAGTTTCAATTGAATCCCACATCAGGGACTGGTGCTTTCTCCTGACCGACACATTCATCTACACCTAACCCCATTGGCTCTATCTCATCTTGCTTCTGAAATGAATGATAGGAGATTTAAACAATACAAAATTAGACCTCTTAAAAGGAAACTATTCAGAGAGATGAAATATTCATTTCCACAAGACTCAGGGATTTTATACGTCACCAAGAAACAAATTTATTTCCGCTTTAACCTGTGACGTTTGAAGGCTATAGAGCCATTTTTCATATTTCATTATCATTACGCCATTGTTTTGTTAGGGACACTAGATCTTATAAGAAAAACATATCAAGCTGTTTCAACAAATTACTAAACGAAACAATAGTTTGTATGAGCGTTCTAGAGATCATCATGGATTTGCATGATACAAGTCAGTTCCAAAAACTTGTAAGTACACTTTTCATCATTTTAGTTTAAACAATATTTATTCATATAAACAGCAATCACAATAATTTATACATACTTATAAAGTTACTTCTAAAACATTGATGCAGAGCTCTTGTAAGTGCACTTTAAGTCGTTTTGCACAGAACCTCGTATTTTTAACTTCAGTGCAACAAATCAGCAAGTGAATGAACTTCTGTAATTAAACTTTTAAATTTTGGAACACTATATTTAACAGATAATAAAAAATACTTTTCCAGTATTACAGCATCATTTTTCGTAGGATCTAGGTTATTCGGCTATTTAAAAAAGATGCAGAAGATACCGAGCCGCCACAGATTATGAATGTAACCCAAGTAACGACAAAAAAACGTTCTTCTTTCTCGAGGAGACAGAATGTTTTGTCATTAACAACATGCTTTGATACAAATGAAATGAATTTTCAGCTTTGACCTTCACCAACGCCATTATTTTTTCTATGCATTTATATAACACAATCAATCAACTCAAATTTACCATGTCTATCCAGCCACCAAAATGTTCTTGTACTTTTAATACATGTGAGTCTTGGCATTCGTCGCATGTAACAGCTGTTTGGTTGATCATATTATTAATATCCAGGTATCCACCACTAGCTTCAGGCCAGTAATTTGGGCACTGAATACATTGACGAAATTCGTCTGAAAATCCCATGGCTTGAAGAATACTTCTTAAGCTATGAACAAGAAATTCTTGAACAGGTTGGCAAACAGCATGATCTGGTTGCTCTTTATCCACAAAGCTCACAATTCTAGCATGAACAGCATAATTTACAAGAAACAATGTCAGTTTGTTTTGGTTTGTCTTGTCCAAATTGAATTTACAAACCCCATAGAATATTTGCTTTTCTCCATTCTGTTCCACTATAGGCCATCTAGTGATGCACGTGGATAACAAGTTCTGAAATATCGCTGGTGGCAGGTAATGATTCACTGAAACCATGCAAAATACTGTAGTGCGAGACAGTCCTTCCAATCTAGTTATTAACTTGTTGTCAGCCTCTCTGCGTACCATACAAGGTACGATATAACTAACGTCTTTCTGAAATGAAAGAAACCGTTTCGTCAACTCACAAAAACGTGCTTTGATATCTACCTATTGTCATTTACTTCCGTGTATTCCGCTATACTCGGTGTACTGTAGTCATTTGTAGTCCTATGAGGCCATCCCTTGTCCATTTATGTGCTGCGTCGCCATGTGAACTCCAAAAATTGGCCTTCATGTACTACAAATCCCTATCTAAATTATTCTTTCGATGTTTTGGTCGGTTGAGTTTTAAGATTGTGGTCTTTTTATGATATTTTCTCTATTTTCTACTTGTATTTTTTTTTCTTTTCTGATTTTTTTTCTTTACATCACAAATGTATTCTAGCGTTTTCCGAAACCGATCCCAAACATTTTTGAAGTTAGTGAAAATTATGAAGTTTTGGTATATTCAGATAGATACAGTAAATGTCTACATTTACAAAGTCATCCAGTGGTTTATATTAGACATACACATAAATAATATTACCTTTATGCTTAATAAAATGCAGGTACACAAGAATCGTTCTATACGAATAATGAGGTTTTCTCGCAATATTTAAGTAAAAAGATTAGCAAAAGTCACCAAAACATTTACCCTAAAATATACAGAGTCAAGGGCAATGAATATAAAAATGTTTGACATGCGTAAAAATATATACAGTAAATATACTGAACAAAAATAAAATCATACGAGCTTCATTAATTAATTTCGGCCAGACTAGCGAATGTTCAATGTAAACATGGGTTAAATCGGGTTGAGCAGCCTCATTATTTAAATCAGGGAAATTGCTTGTTCGTGCCTGTCCTGCCTATTATCTAACATATGCCTGTTTTAATAGATCTTGGAGCTACGGTAGCTCAGTAGGTTAAGCGCTGGCTTAATAATATAGCGGTTTCGGGTTCGTCAAACGCTCGAGACGGAGATCTTTCCAACCGTAAACGAGATTCCATTGCGCACAGCCTTTCATTATTGCCTTCCCATTGTTCTGATATTCTGGAATACCGCTGAAAAGGACGTATAATCGCAAGTCATCCATCTATTTATTTCAATAAATCGGACCATAACTTTAATTTTTGCATGTGCAGATGAATTTGTTTTCGGACACAGTAAGCATGTGCACCACTACACTAAAACACTGTAAAAGCTTATATTGGTTGTAATCATATCCTCATATCCTGTAAATGAAATTTAGATATTCAAAACTTTCAAATTATCCCCCTAAAAATAAACATATAGTGATTTTGAATATGCCATTATTTTATATTTGTTCTTCTTTTTCAGCTTGTCTTCGATACTTGGTAGATTGTCCTGAAAAAGCAATACCCATTTCATTTATAAAGCCATTTGTTAAGCTGCCAAAAGGATGTTAATGTGCATAGTATTTGTGACTTCATAGTGTCCAGATTTCCTTTTGGTCCTTATAGCTTCCCTGTCGACTGCGCTTTGGCATGATTTAAGCTAAGGGATCCATACAACTTAAAATTCATAAGAAAAAGCATGGTCAACAGAAGTTTAATAATTTAAGCAGATTTTAATTAATTTAAATTTGGCATCTGTTCGGCACTAAGCAAAGAAAACAAAAAAAATAACCCTTGTAACATTTAAAAAAAAAACTAAAAATTGTTTTATCGAACGAATCGTGAATTCTATGTGACTGTGATATTAGAAAATAACAACCACTTCCTAAATGAGAACGATTTTTAAACCTCTTTTTTCTCAAATGCGGTAGGATGAAACATAGTGACTCACAAATTTTAATTTTGTTTAGTATACATCATACTTATACATAAAACTATCTTATCTAAAATGCGTACCTCTGTTTCGTCGTCATTTGCGTCTAAGTCGTCGTGGAAACCAACAGGAGCAACAATGAATAGAAATTTCTCCATCAGACGAATCACGTGCTCATGGTTTTCAAATAGACTTGGATCTTCTTTGTTCTTCTCAAAGATACTAACTGTAAAAAAATTGGGAAATACGGCCCAGGCAATGCATACAAAAATACAGGCCAATGGTCAATCAACGAATAAACAATATAAGTGTAACCAGCATATTCCCAAACCCCAAATCAAAACAATAGTAATTTGTTTTATTTCCTTTTTCTATTTTAAAAAAGAGAAACAAAGCCGTTTAATGGGCGAAATGCCACGTTAAAAAAATACATATGTTGGGTAAAAGATCACCCTCCCCCGGGAACTAATATCGATTCCCAGTTCTATATACCAAGCCACAAGATCACTGAGCCTTTGGTTCTGGACAAAGATATTTGAAATTTTTTTTATCACATATGGGCGTGGCGGCCACCTTGACCACCTTGACCATGACCATCTGAACAAACATTAATTCCTTAGACCCAGTGTTAAAGCTCCATATGAAATACAGTAATAATTTGTATAAACTATGATGTTACCCAGTTTCAAGGTCAAAGGCATTTCGGTTCTCGAGAAAAAAAAGACTTTTGAAGAGTTTTTTCCATATATGGGCATAGCCGCCATCTTGGTCAAGTGACCAAGAGCACCTGAACAAACTTAGGTCCTTTAAACTGGTGAAGCTCCATATGAAATATGGCTTCGTTCGACCCCGGTGGTCTATGAGCAGATGTTTGAAAATGTTAACGGTTGAGAGAATCTCGGTGACCTTGTACAAAGGTCAAAGAATGACCTTGACCTTTAGCGACATTATATCTTTATCTGGTCATTAGGTAACCATATATACCAAATATTGTACCTTATACTTAAATAGTTTCTGAAAAATCATCTGTTTAAGCATTTTCCCATATAAAAGCCTAACACACAAAGGGTTGGCCATGTCATAAATTAGGTCAAAGTCAACGCAAAGGTCATCATTTGTACAACTATGATAGGCCTGCATGCCCGATGCTACATACCAAATTTCAAGGTCATAGGCTTTTTGGTTCTCGAGAGGAAGATTTTTGAGGAGTTTGTACCATATATGGGCATGGTGGCCATCTTGGTCATGTAACCAAGACCTCGGGAACAAACCTTCGTTCGCCCATCATACTGAGACTCCATATGAAATTTGGCTTCAATCAGACAAATGGTTTCAGAGGAGAAGATGCTTGAAAATCTTGATGACAGAAAGACCGACAAAATGACCTTGACCTTCAGTGACATAATAACATAATATCGTCCTCTGGTTATTAAGTTGACGATAAATACCACGTATTGTACCTTAGACTTAAATTGTTTCTGAAAAAATCCACTGTATAAGTGTTTTCCCATATATTAGCCTAACATACCAAAGTTGACCATGTCGTAAATTAAGTCAAAGTTAACGCAGTCATCATTTGTATAAATTATGACGGGCCCGCATGCCCAATAATACATACTTAGTTTCAAGAACATAGGCCGAACAGAAGGTTTTTGAAGGGTTTTTACCATATATGGGCATGGCGGCCATCTTGGTCATGTTACCCAGACCCTGGGTATAAACTTCATTCCCCAATCCCACTGAGACTCCATATGAAATTTGGCTTCAATCTGCCAAGTAGTTTCAGAGGAGAAGTGTTTAAAAATCTTGACGACGGATGGTCGGACAGAATGACCTTGACCTTCAGTGACATAATACCGTCATCTGTTCATTTAATTGACCATGTATACCAGGTATTGTACCTTAGACTTAAATAGTTTCTGAAAAATCCACTGTTTAAGCAGTTTCTACACAAAAGCCTAACGTACCAAAGTTGGCCGTGTCATAAATTAGGTCAAGTTCAACGCAAGGTCGTTATTTGTACAAACTATGATAGGCCTGCATTGCCGATGCTACATACCAAGTTTCAAGGTCAAAGTCTTTTTGGTTCTGGAGTAGAAGATTTTTTAAGGGTTTTTACCATATATGGGCGTGGCGGCCATTCTGGTCATGTGGCTCAGATACCTCGAACAAACTTTCGTTCCCCTAACCTAGGTAGGCTCAATATGAAATATGGCTACAATCGACCCAGTGGTTTCAGAGGAGAACATTTTGACGAACGGACGGACGGACGACGGACGGACGGACGACGGATGCCAGGAGAGCTAAAATCGCATTCAATAAATTTGGAAACCTTACCCTGGCCAGAGTGTATGTGAGAACCTGGAACCAAACTAGTCAGTCCGACAGAAATACTGACACGACAAAATGGAATCTGTATGCTACTGAAAATAACTCAGTTCAGTTTTATTGCGAAAGAGAAAAAACGACCCTTTACTCAAAATCTGAATTAAGTAAGGCAAGTAGAAGTACATCAGGCCACTTAACATTCACGCGACATTAAAGTCTACATACGGGTCACCTGTAGCAAGGTGCTTGAGCTATAGACGCAAGGGTGGTTATTAAGGTGAGGTTGGAGTAATTCAGTGCCGCCGTGCGGCAGTTTCTGTTGCAACGTTACGTAATGACGTTAAACGTTCCGTCTGAGAAAAACAATATTGCGACAACATTATCCGCTTCTGTGATTACAACATGGTGTGATTACAAAATGCAAGGAGGCTGGGCACTGGGTGAAATTAAAAGGGAATCGAAAGTGCCGTAGAGAAGAAACTGCAAAAAATAAACATGTAGCTAGTTTTCCGTCGGGAAAGAGTACTTGCGGGAAAGCTGTTTTCTAACAGTTTCTCATCAGTTTGTTAAACGGAGTTCGCAACTGCTGAGTTGCAATGATTTTATTATAAATTTAATACGACAACACAACCTCGTGAAATTGAAATAAATAGTTAGATCACTGTCTAACGGTAATTCAGTCAAATCAGGACAATGGTAATGAGGTAATGAAAGGCTGTGTGCAATGGGGGTGTAATCATACCACCCTCACTTAACATACAATGGGGCTCCTCAGATGTTATCATAGATAGATGGATGGAGATTTTACGTCTTTTTTAACGGTAATTCAGTCAAATCAGGACAATGGTAATGAGGAAATGAAAGGCTGTGTGCAATGGGGTGTAATTATACCACCCTCACTTACCATACAATGTACTAATCAGCTAGACTAAGTGTTTGGCCACATTGCAGTTATATGAAAAAAATCTTAGACTGTCCCTAGAGTTTGAATAACGCGAGGCAGACGTATCAACGTCGATGTATTATATCGCCAGGAATTTTTATTAAGAATAACGTTGATACAACGATCTAGTCTGTCAATGAGCTAAAATATTTTTTCTTGCCTTTGCTTTTACTTTTGTGTCTATCATTTCATTTCTTCATTTTTTTTCAAGTGTATATCAAAGTGTAGTTTCATTGAATCTCCTAGACACTAAAGTGAATTCAAACTGCCTATCATTTTTACAGTCATTTTCACAGTCACTTTCAGAGAGAGAGAGAGAGAGAGAGAGAGAGAGAGAATCGCCGAAGTCTAGTCACAGTGCAAAATATAGAAGATATTTACTTTTTTCAGGTGAATACAAAATATGTTTCATCGACTGTGATGAAAATATCTGCAATTTCACGAGTGGGAGGATGACAATCATGAGTGCCGAAAGTCCTAGACTTTTGCCGTCAGTATCGTACTAAAATCGACAGTTGATATGTGGCGAGAAAAGTTAAGTAACGTTAACGTCACCATGCGCGACTTTAACATTTCAGTCTAAAGAGACGGTACGCACGGCATTCTATGTCCTTTAGCTCGAAAATTAACTCGGCGACCTACTATTTTTATTGCTTTAATGTAAACCTCTGTCTTTCGGCCATACTGTATTAGTTTTTGAAGATAAAAATGTGTTTTGTTTTCTCAGAAAGAAGGTTTCTATCCAAGACAGACGTGCAAAAAAAGTGCATTTTCCATAGAACGCCATTATAAAGACGGGTCGAAAATAAGGAAATATTGACATATCTTGAAAACGACAACGGCGACACCCCTTTTTTATTACATTTCTAAAAGAGGGACTGAAAATGTACAACATAGGGAAGTATGAATAAATAATGTGTTTTGTCAATTACTCCCACCTCACCTTAAGTAATTGAAACATGAATTAATCTCATTAGCTAAGTTTTAGAGCAATATTTTAGACGTACAATACCTAAGAGGCAAGCATATGCCATATGCTAAACTTCCAAAGTACTGTTTAAGAATATTATCGTTGCAATGGCAACGATGCCTAATACTTAAGGGAGTTTAGTCTCAAAATTTTCGCAAATTTCCATCTATGTATGCTACTGATATGCAAAAAAGAAAGGATAAAAGTTTGTGATGGTGTGCTGGCATGATGCACGTCTCAGATACTAAAATAAGCATGTTGTTAGTCATGACTTGCTCTTAAACCTGATAGAAAAACAGACCATAAAAGACTTTCGATCGAGCAGAATTTGACGTTATTCGTTGATTTGAAGCCTGAGGGGCCAAATTTGCGACGTCATTGCATTTTAACAGGGAAAGTCTGCGGATAATTATAGGCTATAGGAGACAGAACCAAAATTATCCTGTACTTTACAACCGATTAATTGATTTCAGAATAATACTGAATATTAAGGATTGAAAACTTAAAAGCCTCAAAAAGCAAACATTTTAACTACTGTTCTTGCTTTGATTCATACCAGGTTTCCGAACATTTTCATGAACAATCATATACGTGCTAGTAAAACTAAGGCCTAACTTAGCTGTTTCTAAATTTTCGATTTCTCTTGAAATATCCTACATAATAATCATAATACGAAACAAATTCACACGCCATATCCAGCATGAACGTGACGTCATATGTTGCTATGGTAGCACGTTAAAATTCCAATTTCAAACATGAATTTACAAGCTCTGAAGCGACCCTTTGGTGTAAAATGAAGTATACGTGTTTTCTGTATAAAGCTAAGTAATCGGCAAATGTGTTTCCACCTCGTAAACTTGTATTTTTATTTTTCGTTAACGGGCACAGGTGTATTGCATTTATTTTATACCTATGCATACTTTTTGAAAGTCTAAGCACGCCCAAAGTGCATTCTAGCGTTAGTTGAAAGCTCTTAGTGTTTCCTCTGTAATGAATCTTGGCACTTTGCACAATCAATATCTAAAGGTTGGTAATGCGAAACCATGTTCGACCTTTCAATTACAAATATTCAGATACATGTACCAGAATACTACTTAAAAGACATTATGCGTCCTTTAAAAGAGGATAATGAGTCTATATATAAAGAAAATAAGTGTAGGTCCTCTTGTAAAAATTGGTAGCTTTACTTTGGATATGTAATATGTAAAATACCTCTTACACCCTTTTGCGTCAATTTCTCGTTGACAAACTTTTGAGTCTATACGCCCGATAAGAGCATTTATTTTTTTTTTATGTAAATACATTTTTATATTATAATCATTTTTATGTAGTTCTGTTTTGCAAATATTGTGTTTAGGTTTTTTTTTCGTCATTTGTTTGTATGCTTTACCTGTACAGTTTTGCTTTAGTATGCATGTGTGAGTATGTTTAAATTCTGACGAAGACTTAAAGCCAAACGCGCTTAGTTGTCATTAAAAAAATCACACTGTTTATGATTCAGTCTCTCTTAATTATTACGTTAAATCCTTTGTGTATCCTTTTCGGATCCAGTGTTACGTTAGAGAATTTTGTTAGGTGTTTTGCCCCATATGTTGTATTATATCTGATTTGTCTCGTTTTTTCCTATCATTAATTAAAGCAGTGTAGATGTACAAGCATTGTTTACACGTTTTGGCAGTAACAAAACTAGATAAATGCAAACCTGTTCAATGTGGTTTAATGGTTAAAACTAGAAATGAAAAAAGCAAAATAAAGTTAAATTCCCCATCCCTTTCTTGTGCCCTGCTTCCAATTGTCGACGCTTAACCAAAAGCAAAATGGCGTTAAAAGGTTTTTTGGCTAAATAGCGCGTAAATAGGATAGTAGAGGCATTATATTTGTCAATCGTTCAAAGCAAACCTTTCAATTAATAAGACAGGACGAAAACTAATTTGCTCCAAGAGAAGCTTCCGTCTTCCTCTTTTCAAGGATAAATACTTTCTTGCAGAATTGTTTTTATCTTTTTAAGGATAAATACTTCCTTGCAGAATTGTTTTTATCCAGATTTGCATTTAGGATGATGCCGATCGTCGCTTTTCCCATATATAAGCCTTTAGTATTTTCATTACCATATTTCTCTTCATCAAGAAATATGTGGAAGCGTTTCAGCACTTGTCAGTTACTTTGCTAGGTTGCAAATATCGCCACTTAGGAATTTCTATACAGGGAACTGTTCTGGAAGCTTTGGCAATGTTTCTATGTCTCTTGACTTATTCCCATGAAAGGTGTATAATTTTTTGACAGCAAATAGTTTCATCTGAACCTAGAATGCATATGGGGATATGTTACTCGAACTTGCATTCAATGCAAGACAAAAAACAAACAATGTAACAAGTGCATACCAATGGCTGAGCGACAAATAACTCCGGATTCACAGAATTCTTTCCACCATGTGGCAAGTGATGGGATGCGAAATGCAAACTTGTCAGCTGTAACAATAGTTTTGATCCCGTTTATCAACCATACTGGATCCAGTACGACATTGTCACGTAGAAGATAATCGCTGAAAAGAAAAAAATCCGTATATGCCAACCAAAGTATGATAATTTACATGTCCATTATGAATAAAAAAATGTTGACAGGATGCAGAATCTCAGTGTCCTTGAACAAAGGTCGAATAAAGACCTTGACCTTAAACAACATCTTCATCTGGTCATTTAGTTGACCATATATACCAATTATGATACTTTAAACTTAAATAGTTTTTGAGATATCTACTGTTTAAGCATTTTCCCGTACAAAAGCATAACGTACCAAAGTTGACCGTGTCGTATATTTGGTCAAGGTCATCCTACGGTCATCATTTGTATAAACTATGATGAGCTTGAATTCCCGATGCCACCTACAAAGTATAAAGGTCATAGGCCTTTCGGTTCTGGAGAAGAAAATTTTAAGGGTTTTTACCATACATGTATATGGGCGTGGCCACCATCTTGTCTTGTGACCCAGATACCCCGAACAAACTTTCGTTCCACCGACCTAGGTAGGCTCCATGTGAAATATGGCTTCAATCGGCCCAGTGGTTTTAGAGGAGAAGATGTTTAAAAATGTTGACGACGGACAGACGAACGGACGGACGACGGACGGACGACGGATGCCTGGCTATTCTATAAGCTCGTACCTTTGAGCCCAAAGGCTCAGGTGAGCTGATAAAACTCGGCTGCGCCGAGCAAAAAGCTAACCCGTTTTACCTTTTTGCAGTCTTGTGTGACCTATTAACAGTTAATATCATATAAGTGCGTCGTTACCAAATTAAGTGAGACAGATGCAGTTTTCTGTATTAACGCATTAACACATTCAGTGTCGCTACATCCCAAAAGTTTGAAACAAAAAAAAAGCAATGGGCAGATCTCGGCAGACAAGAAAATCTCTCTCAGACCTACATTTACCGGCGCATTCCGCGAGAGTGAACAGCCGCAGACACCAAGTGAAAGATACCTACATACTGGCTCGCATAAATACCCTATCCCAAGGAAAGAGATGTCTGATGCAGCAAAAATTTGCCACAAACCAAAATAATTCAAACTATAACTGTCGGAGAATCCGACTATACCCCCGCTTAACTGCTTAAACCAAATGGTGTTATTTTCTTTACAAAAAGCATAGAGAGAGACCTCATTGTCACCAATTTATACCAAATATCAAATATTCTACATAAATCCCTTTCTATGTAATACGAAATAAAATGATTTCACATTGACAGAAAGAAAAAATAATAAATACATGTAAGACATAAGTCTTTATCAGTTATATGAACATATCAAACCTGAATGGTTGCTGTGAAATCTGTTACAAAAATTGCATTATTCAAAATCAGGAGAGAAAGAATATTGGAAAAATATAGGGACGAAAAAGCAGGAGAAGGCTGGTTCTCAATCCCACAATACAATAAGTTATCATCAACCTGCATAGAAAATATCCCTACTCTAACTTACAGATGCATAGAAATCTTTTGCAAAAAAAATCATTTTTCAAAGTAAAGAGAGACAGAAAATCTGACAAATACAGAGAAGAATAAGCAGGAGAAGGCTGGTTCTCAATCCCATGATACAGGAAGTCATCATCAATCTGCATACCAAATATGTCTACGTTAGCTTGCACGGTTGTGGAGAAATCTTTGACGAAAAATTTTATTATTCAAAGTATATAAAGAAAGAAAATTGGACAAACACAGAAACAAATAAGCAGGAAAAGGCTGGTTTGCAATCCCAAGATACAATAAGTTGTCATTAACCTACATACCAAATATGACTACTCTAGCTTGTATGGTTGCTGTGAAATCTTTGACGAAAAATTTCACTATTCAAAGTATGGAAAGAAAGAAAATTGGACAAATACAGAGAAGAATAAGCAGGAGAAAGCTGGTTCTCAATCCCACTATACAACATGTCGTCATAAACCTGCATACCAAATATGACTACTCTAGCTTGCATGGTGTGGAGAAATCTTTGACGAAAAATTTTATTATCCAAAGTATGTAAAGAAAGAAAATCGGACATATACAGGAAAAAATAAGCAGGAGAAGGCTGTTTCTCAATCCCAGGATACCACATATTGTCATTAACCTGCATACCAAATATGACTACTCTAGCCTGCATGGTTGCATGGTTGTGGAGAAATCTTTGACGAAAAATTTCATTATTCAAAGTATGTAAAGAAAGAAAATCGGACAAATAAAGGGAAGAATAAGCAGATGAAGGCTGGTTCTCAATCCCACAATTCAACATGTCGTCATCAACCTGTATGCCAAATAGGACTAGTCTAGCTTGTATGGTTGTGAAGAAATCTTTGACGAAAAGTTTGATTAAAAGGGGACGGAAGGACGGACTTAAGGATGGACGGGCGTAAGGACGGACAGATGTAAACCAGTATACCCCCCACTTTTTTCAAAGCGGGGGTATAAAGTACAGAAACCCAACTCAACTATTATTCCTATACCTCTATTAAGTTAGTCTTAGTTTTAGAATATTTTGGACATTATTCTGGGATTGCGTAATCAATAGATAGATGACCTGCAATTTTATGTCCTTTCAGTTATATCCGGGCGATGATGGAGTAATTGGTTATGTTTTATCTAAAGTTTACATCTGAAAATATTCCTGATTCTGATATGTCTATATAATAAAAAATAAGTCCATGTTATTAACCTGTAGTAGACTGTCTCTCCAGTACGGTGAAGGAATTGCAGAAATGCATCCATTTCGGTTTCGTCGGAAATATTAACGTCTAGGCCTCTATTTATTGTTTTCAGGTTTTCGAGAGGAAGCATCTGTAAAAAAATAGAAAGACTAAACTGTTGATGTATAAATGTTGGTAGAATTATACTTTTTCGTGCATCCGAGGGTCTGAAGTCAGGGAGAGTACCAAATTTGCGATAAATGATACATCGAAAACAAATAATCTGCAGAAGATAAAACATAAAATATGCTGGCATATCAATTTTTATTTACTGAAATATATATAACAATTTTATTTTATCGCGTTGTTAAATTTGAGCCCGGGGACAGAGACAATATCCAACTTGCAATGCATGATATATGGAATATAATTAAATGTATCTACAGTTCAGACTAGCTTAATTTGTGCAAAAAACAAATATATAATATATCAAAATCAGCCTAGACGATGCTATAGCTACACGACTACCAAACTTGTAATATGGCTAAGCGAAAGCATGTCACCTTACATCAAATATTCAGGATACTTCATGTTAAAAAAAGCTAAACATTGGTAATAGCGAGCACTTGCGCCGTATGAGTGTTGGAAGAGCCGGGGCTCTATGGTAGAAAATTGGTAAGGCACGTTTTTTACCTTTAAAACACATTTCGTTCAATGAGATTTTTTCGAAGCGACACAAAAACGGAAGTTTTTATCCAAATAAGACTAGTTTGAATTGAAAATCAACAAAGCAATAAGAAATAGAAGTTGTAGAGCATTTCTGTCGCTTAGTTACGTAATGACGTCAAACGTTACGTAAGAGAAAAACAAGATGGCGCCAACGTTCAGTAAAAACATGCAAAGAGGCTGAGCGTTCGGCGATATTAAAGGAAATTGAATCCGCCTTAGAGAACAAACTGAGAAAAACATATATAGTACAGTTGGAACGCAAACCCTCGAAAAGCGGTGATTGTATTGACAACTGTGGATCCTTCCACATAAAAAATCGGCCCTAAAATGGCGAACATGGTTCTTGACGAAATTTCCCATCATTCTCAAATGTATTTAGAGGCATTGGCTATATTAAAATGATTCAACACATACAATTACTTTGCTAACTAGCATTAAGCAGGCTTTCTCAACAAAATTCAGGACCGAAATTGGTCGAAATGCTAAAATATTCATCGTCAAAGTACAATACACTATCTTGGTTCTACCGAAAACTTGCATCAACATAAAACATAATTTAAAGGGAGCTGGGACTTTCTCCAATGCGCAAACCTGTGCCATCGAAAACTTTATTTTTTTCTCTATGTGCATGTTCAATTTCAATCAATATCGTTTTAGAACATTTTTTAATTGCAAAATGAAAGATGGCATCAGTGTTTTTTACGCTCAAGAAACGGTCTTGCACGTGATATGAGCACCAGCAATACTTGCCGGACAGTCACAATTTTAGCATAAAATTAAGGTTGGCAGCTTGTCAAATATTAACTCAGATTGATAAAATGCTAAAAAAACTTGAAGAGGAGGACAAGTACGGAGTTTAGTGAGCTAAAATAGACTACAAACTGGTAAAACGTACCTCATGATTGCTGGCCTGATTTTCATTGTACAAATTTGACCTGCCACTCCAAATTATGACAATAATATCCCTTTCAAACTTTATTCATCTTTCAAACAGTCATCTGTTATCTGTCAAATAATTTATTAGGTCACTTTGTTGTGATGTCATCGTTGAAAATGATGACGTATTCATATTACCTAGAACAATAGGCAGCCGGCATGCCATGTAAACGGATAATACGTCGAATATGAATTAACTAGATAATATCAGTAGAACCCGGAACTAAGTAAGAGACTTTTTTCCTTTCTTGCCATTTTGTTTGTCTAGTTTTCGAAATAATTACAAGCTGGTTGTATAATTTTCTCAACAATTACCATTGGTATATACTTAAGTGAGAAAGAAACAAGCCGGGCGGGGATGGAAGTAGGTTGGGTGGCCGGGGGGAAGCGAGCAGCACTTACTACATCATGTTTAGACTAACGAATTCCTTTTTCATGACAGATATATCTACAAATGAGACGAAGATGTGTTGTTATACATTAATATGAAGTTAATCTGGAATGATGCCTGTAGTGATTTTTGGTACCAAACATCCAAACATGACTTGATCACTGAACAGTCGATGCTCTCTCTCTCTCTCAATCTCTCTCTCTCTCTCTCTCTGTCAATTCAATACAAGATTGATTGATTGATTGATTTATTGCTTAACGTCCACGGTAAACATCTATTGTCATGTCGGGACGGTCAGCTAACCTAACCACACTATTCCTGGCAGGCTTAGACCTCCTAAGCGGGTAACCAGTACTAAGTGCACATACTTGCGCCAGTAACTGACGACTGCCCTTCTTAAATCAGCGGAAGGAGAAACAAAAGTATGTGGCCAGACCGGGTTTCGAACCCAGGACCTCTGACTTATGAATCAGGTGCCCTACCGATTGCGCTACGCGGCCCGGCTCAATACAAGATTTTTGGCTACATTGTTTTTACACACACTGAGATTTATAACATTTGAATCTTCAAAGAGGACTCTTTTTTTAATTTGAAAGGGGACTCTTGTCGCATGTGACAACAGTAAAAAACTGCTTAGTCTGACGACTGTTTCAATATATAAGCGAACAGCAAAACCCTGATTGACTGGATGGCTTGCAAGAGTACCTTTCCATTCTGAAATAATCTGGCAACTACGAAGTTCGACGATGAACCTGAAAAGGGTATCGGGGTGCGTGAGTGGGCGAGGGGGGTGTGGGGAAAATTGGAGGCTTGCTACATGTATGTGCCATTCGATGTTTTGGCGCGTGGCAGAAAAAGCAGCCATAATACTGTACATATACTTAAAGTGTATATGAATCGCTCAACATCGGCAAACTCCATACCTTGAATAATTGTTAAGACCTTTGACTGTGTACCTAAACAGTCCTGATAGTTGAAAACAGAAGAGGTGTGAGGAACTGTTAAAATATTTACATACTTTCTATACTTATTCAACCAACAGCAAGACGAACATGAATATAAAAAACTACCACCAACTATCCATACTAGAATGCACAAATGCAAGGTGTTCATCTTATCACCCGTAAACCTTCTGACCCTCATAAAATAAGAAAAACAAGTGAAAACTTTCCCGCACTTCACCACATTTGGTAGTTTAGAGTGTTAGATGGGAATCTTGAGGCCACTGGCTCGATTCCTATCACTGCTTAATGAATGTGTTTTAACTGTTATTCGATTCGATTCGGAAATCGACTGTCCAAGAGTTTACTTTCAGGACACAGAGTATGAAGAATAAACCCAGAGTTGAGCATAAAGTGTACCGGATTGCCCTTTACATTTGCCGTCGGGAAGATTTGTGGATGCAAAAATATCAAATCTTCTGGTGACCTTTTAAGATACCTGGGACTGCTAGTCAAAGAAAGATAAGACCACACAAGTTCAGTTACAATTCTACTTGGCACACAAATGAATAATGAACCGAAAAGAAATTGAGAACGTACATGTAAATGTGCGCGCTTAAGGAGACTGGGAACACTTCATGTGGAAGCATCTCGGCAATTTTGATTTATGCCTATCTTTCCAAAGGGAGTCCACTCTTTTTGAAAAGCATTTGCTCCTTTGGATGCAAAGTGTTTTTTTTTTTGTTTTTTTGTTGTTTTTTTTTCTAAATTTTCCGGTACAAGAAAACTATGTGGAAGTCAATAAAGTCGTTTCCCTTTGTAGAAATGGCAGCCGGAAATACATGGAGGCGTACCCACCGTGCCAAAATAAGATTTTAAATTCTAACAAACCTGCAGGTCCAAAATCTGGCAAATATTTCCATTGCTGTGATTTCTTTATTCGCGTGTTTCCGGATATCCTCGATAAGTAAGGAATAAACATAATTAGGGACGAGTTATATATTACGAGGTGGGGCTGGGGGAGGGTATATTTAGTGGGGTTGGAATAATTTTAGTGATGAACTGGGGGGTGGGGGTAGGTAAACAATAAGCCTCGGAGCACGCGGGGGTGTCATGTATTTTACTAGGCATAGTGTGGGGGTGGGGATCAGATTTCTTCTATCAGCCTTCATTTTTACCCTGAAATTTCATTACCCCTCAAATTTCAGACTCTTCTTTCAACTCAAAACTTAAAGACATTTGGGCGAGGGGGTGCGGGGCAGCTTCTTATCTTAAATCAGATCTTTTCATTGATTTACTAGAGGAACAGTATGAAAGTGTCTATGAATTCATATCAAGTAGATAATTTTGTAGTTAATTTTAATGCCTGCATTTGTGTTATCAGCTGCCCAGGTGCCTTTTCATCAGCAAAACTACTGTGGCTCCCAAGACCCCCGCCACCCAGAGGCTCAATTAATAGGCTATTATCAAGTTATAATTATCAAGCATTCAACAACAGATTTCTGGATGGTCATTTGCAGAAGAAAGTGAAAGAAATGCAGACAAAGTTTAAACAGACCATGATAAATTAACCTATTAGAATAAGAAAATGTTCTTTGTGTTTCATACAGATTTTGTTTGAGGTCAGTCTGACATAAAATAGGTAATATGGCGTGCATGGAGGGAAGGGTAGCTGAGATTGGGGGATGGGGGCGGGTCATAAAATTTTTTGTCACCTATCTGGGAAAGGCGGGGTCGGAAAAATAATTCTGTTGAGACTAGGTGGTCGGAAAAATTTTGGTGATTCATATGAAAATGTTACCGGGCCCCACCTGATAAATGACACGTCCCTAAACAGTAAAACGGCATATATAAATTAGTATATAAATTACGCAAAATCGCAGGGAAAAACAGAATTTCCTGATCAATTTAAGAAAATTATCATACGATTTAAACGCATTGGCTATAACATAGATGTATTGCGACAGTCTGCATGCTTAGTGGTTAACCCAATCACGGTTGACAACTTTGCTGTCCTCTTTAATTGCACGCCGGTGGGTCGGGGTTCAGACTCTATGATAGCCCCTACATAAAGCTATATTTTAGTTGGTTGGGGCCGGATGTTTGTCTGTTTCTTGGCCCACCGGGATTCAACTGGTGGTCTTCCTTTGTTCAAGTGCTCCAGTGGTGTTGCTGACGCCCCAGGGATCTCCAGGTGTCTCAACACGTTTTGGCTGTCGAGTCCTCATACTTGCTTCATCACGGTCTTTTCTTGATTTTAATTGTTGACCGTGATGACCCTCTGATGAGTTAGGGGACCTCCATACGAACCGAACTACCAACTTATTGTGTGCACCGCGGCGGAGGGTCAGGGTGAAGGTTTGGGCCCAGTTAAACCGGTTTAAACACCCCACTAGTTATTACTGACCGTCCCAAGGCGGTACTTTCGTTGCGGTTGCATTTGTTTTATGTTCGGTGCTGTTTAATTTATTGTGTTCTCATTTTAACCTTTCTATAATAAAAATAGAAAATAGGTAAAAAATAATTGTTAAATGTTTTTCGTATACTTTGTTTAGTCTGTTGCAACCCTTCTGTTGCTGTAAATTATTTAGTTCAATAAAGATACCTGAGTTGCCACCAATTTGGGAAAGAGCTGCTGACTCGGCTAATCACTTGTAATTTTTGTTTGTTGGGATGTCTTTGTCAATTTTTCCCTTTGATGTTGGGGATAGGGTTTGGGATCTGATTCAGTCAGTTTCTGAAGTGTAGTTACTCTTTAAATATGTCATAAGTTTGTCAATGAGTGTCGTGTTTACAAATTGCTATGTAAAGTATAGAGGTGAGAGTTGACATTATTCTATCTCACAATAAATTATGTGTAAAATATATTTGCTTGTCTGTTCTATTCTGTCTTGGTCGAAAATTAAACAGTGTTAGGTGGTAAGGTTTCTACAAACAGGTAGATTTGCGAGGTTGTTATTTTGGCAATGAACGTTTCGTAGCCTGATTTCGACGCCATTTTGAAAAAATTTGGTTTGTTTACAAACTTGGTGCGCATATGTTATTTTGCAATTTTAAAATGTTCCAAAACCAAATTTTCTGAAATTTCACATAATAGTAGAGTATATTTTAATGTTTTTCATGTCATAGGTCTGCGTTTTGGAGAAAGTCGAATAAGCTGTAAATCGCGATTTTTTATTTACATGTTTGACGCTGACGTAAAGGGCACTGCTTCGTCAATAATTACACAGGCGGAAAAGGATGTCTTGGAATTATTTTAACAGAAATATTCAATAATAGAAGTCAGAAAAGTGTTCTTAAATTTCAATCGGTGAGACGATTTGATTAATCTGTATGGTGAGGTGAAAGTACAATAGGGTTCATCTTTAGCCATTTTGATGGCGACAATTTCGAACAAAATGCGTTGCTATGGGCTTGATTATATCTCTACTCCTTGGAGCTGCGTTCCAACTGGTATGGTCTCCGAAAGGAAAGATTACTAGGTAAAAAGCTGTTTTCTGACAGTTTCTCATCAGGTTCTGAGACGCAGTTCGCAGCAATTAGTACACAGGTAAGGGCCCACAATTCGAGCATGCATTTTTGACGAAATTTTAGAGTTAATATGGTGGTCTTTATTTGCTCTAGTGTTCCAGTGGTATTGCTGACGCACCAGGGATCTCCAGGTGTCTCAACACGTTTTGGCTGTCGAGTCCTCATCCTTGCTTCATCACAGTCTAAATGCAGTTTACGGTTCAACTGCCGTAAATAAAATTTACATCCACAAAAACAATAATTTACATCCCCAACAGATAGTTTTATTAAAGTTATGCCCAAAATTTAAACATATTGAAATGACGACAGAAACAGTCTAAACTAAGCCAGTTCTGATATCTCCAAAGTGATCACTATGTCTTGAAACTATATATTTTAATTTTGATATAGTTATTTTCCCCCAAAAAGACACTTCAGAAGAATGCAAATTAATTCCTTTAGAAAACAACAAATACTCCAACCAGACCAACAAAGCATCCTCTGATTAACTGAGTCTGTTCATCCACAGCGTAACAAACCTGCCCAATACCACTAGCATCGCCTTTTTTTCTTTCAATATGTCTCCCAATGAGTCCAATGTTCCGAATGGACCAGACAATTTATCATATGCACCTAGAAGGTGATGAACGGAGACCTATTTTTCTGCCGCTACAAGACACGATACCAGCTGCAGTGAAAAAAAAATTCTAAGGATAACTCCTCTGGAATCAAAACAACATTAAAAGAACGAAATTACCTGAGTGCGTTGATGTGCAGTAAAATAATGTTGCAAATCTAACCACCTTCTCAAACACACACACGCACACCTACCCTATGACCGGCTTTAACGGAATTTTATTTTCCAACTGAACCACAAAAAAACCAATCATCACAAAGGACATGAAAATGTACAATCATTACTATGATAATGTACGGGAGACCTTCCTCGGTCGCTAAAAGGCGCAACAAGAACTTAAGTGAAGATAAAATGAAGTCTGAAACAAGATCCCCTGGCAGCAACAAACACATCAACGAAACGCCACCAAACACCGGTTTCACTGAACATTCTTTTTTGCAAAATGAGCCCACAGGACCAGAAAATATATAATTATTTATATGATCCTGTAAAAATAAAAAAAAATATTGGAGAAAAACCCTCTGGAAACGACAAACACATCAGAGAATCACCCCCTCCCAACCCGCTCCCCCTTCCATCCCAAACACCGGTTTCATTGGAACACATTTTATTAAAAAATTGAGCCGTATAAGCCCACAGGACCAGAAAATATATAATATGCAATATGATGCAGTGAAAATAAAATGTCTTCTGAAGGAAGATCCTCTGGACGCAAGGGCAAAAAGCAAAGAAAAGAAAATAGCAGAATTGGTTTAACTGAGGCTATTCATGTGCAGAAATGTAAAAATGCAACAAGGTTTATACTGATGGCACTACGTCAGTGCTGCAGCCCCTCTCCGATACTCAAAACTGGCATATGGCAAGTAAGGCAGCTCATCCATAAAAGGTCGGTATTTTCCGCACTTTCCTCCATGCGTAATTATACAGATTCTCTCCTTTGAGAACTCCTCAATAGGTTCCGTTGTTTTTGTGTTGAGAAATAATTAGTAATGACTAAATATTTAATTCAAATTCAGCGAGGCGCGGTAGCCGAGTGGTAAGAGTGGCTCGGTTATTGTGCAGAAAGTCGCCGGAAGGTCGTGAGTTCGCGGCTCAACGTCGCCATCCGACGACTGGAAAACTCTCTCTGTCAACCCAGCAGTAAATGGGTACCTTTCGAATAAGGGAAGGATAAGGCAGCGAAAGGAGAGAGATAGGCTCCGCCTTTCATCAGCTGTGTCCAAGATACAATGGGTCTCTAACCCCACTGCCCCTACGGCTATTAGGCTATGGGAAACCTTTACCTTTAATTCAAATACCAGTAAAAATGACATAATGGCTACAATGACATACCTTTCCAAATGTGGGATTTTTAAGAGTACTTTCCCTTTGAACGCATGCATTTGTTAACAACTACCTTAATTAAAAAGACAAAAAGATGGACAAATAAAGAAAAGAATAAAAGCAATTAGCTAAATTCTCAATCATACAATACAATTCATTGTATATATGATAACAATTTGAAAATTCTTGGTCCACCGGGGCTCAACTGGTGACCTTCTTTTGCTTCAGATTTCCAGTGGGGTTGTTTGGCAGGACAGGGATCTCCACCTGTCAGACGGCCCGTTGTATCTGTTGAGTCCTCGTCTTTGCTTCTTCATGGTGTTGAAATTTGATTTATGTGTTTACCGTGATGATTCATTGACGAGTTAGAGGGTTATCATGCGAACCGAACAACCAACTAAATGTTTTGTACCACTTCAGAAACTGAGGGTGAGGTTGGGCCTGTAAAATCGATTTAAGCCCCCCAGTAATTCATTACTGACCGTTCCAAGGCGGTAGTTCTGTTGTGGTTCTTTGTTGCCTGTTTTTGGTGTCAGAGTTTCTGTGATGTTTTACCTTATGTATGTTATTATTATTTTTGGTTCGGTTTGGGTTGCTGAGTGGCCACCTTTTGGGAACAAGCTGCTCACTAGGTTGGCCATATGTTCTCTGTATCTTGATTATTTGTAATCTTAGTTGTTTCCAACTATGGTTTGAGGGCTGGATTTGGATTTTGATTGTTTCAGTTCCTGGTCTTTGCATACTTTTTACTTCTATCTCAAATAATTCATAAGAAAACGGAGACACAAATATTCATAAAAAAGTTTACAGAATTACGGACAAACCGAGTACTATATAACTTCACCGGTTAGAGCGGGGCTATAAAACAGAACAATAGATGAATAGAGTGAAACATGTAGTTTAATTTCAGTATTTATTCTTCTTGATAAAGGTCAGGAGGCCAATTTGAAAAAGAGTGATTTTGCATAATAATGACATAAATAACTTCCCTTTCCAACAGTTGCTGAAAAAATCTTATAAACTATAAACTAATATAAGGTAAAAGATCATGCTAGACTTTCTGGAAGCTGGAACTGCCTTATACACTCTAAAATAATAATGTTCTGAAAAGCAAGATCCTTTGGAAGCAAGGAACATACCGAAGAATAGAAAAAACCAGACTCAGAGTCTGTAAATGACTAGTAATGAAATGTACGACACCAGCCCCTAGCACCAGCTTAAGCGGACCTCCATTTTCCTTTGCACTCAGTGATCCAAAAGGACCAGAAAATATAATCTGCACCATTAGAATGTACGGGGAAACGTTTTACGGCCACCTCACGGCACAAACACCAGCTGCAGTGAAGACAAAGTCAGCTGACACCAGAGAAGTCTATTTAAACATGGTGTATTATGATTGTCTATTTATGGGAAGTTTATAACCTACAGTTTAGATAAAAACAACACTTATACATTACGCAAAACTATAGCGCAAATGTTTAAGAATGTTACCTTTACCATAGGGCAGCAGCGCCATTCGCACTATTTCAACTAGTGTGCTGTAACCAAGAAGTAAACCTAGATACTTACCAAAATGTTCCATTGAAGGAGATTAGAATTCATGTATAAATATAAACTACAAATTTTGCACATAATTTAAAAAAAACGATTACAAATCTATGACAGTACCCTCTAGGTCAAAGGCATGGGTTGTAAAGATTAAAATCTACGCGCTACGACGAACATCTGAAGGAAATTATTTACCCTTCAAAGAAGCGTTTCTTCTTGTAAGCAATATATGCAAAAACAGACGTATACTTGAAGCATGCCTCACTCCAGAGTTCAACCGAATGCGTATACTCGTATAATATATAACTCTTACCTTATAGCCAGATTCCTTCAGACGCTGAACTTCTCTGTCCAATGGAAGCCACTTTGTTGGTGTTTTCTCTCCCCAGCTTGGCTGCAGCTTAGCAAGTTCGAAAATCTCTGTCTTGAGATCAGAGAGAACTTTGTCATTTTTCTTCGAGTTATCAACTACAAATTCTGTCTCTGACAATATACCATTGAACGGCGAATCCGCAATTGCACTTCGAAATTCTTTGAAGAAAATTGAAGCTATGGCTTTTCGATCTTCCTTCGGTAGTTTGTCGCCGTGGGTTCCAACAAGTACCACATGTGGATGAATTTCGGATTTCAATGCATCAAACATGTAAATGGTGTTCAGCCAGAAGAATATGGATTCTGAAAAATGAGTAGTCTTAAACATGGTGTATAAATATTTTGGCGAATAAAGTAACATTATTGTTTATAATGCATTCTTAGCGACGTTATATGTGAGTATCTATTTCCTCTACGGAAATAAATCTTTGTTGATTGGTTACCTTCCCCCATAAAATCCTTAAATTTGTCATTAATGTACAGCCCGATTCCGGCTTTTAGACCGAACTTCCCAAGTTTGTTCCTTTTGCTGCAGTTGCAGCGATAAGCAGACCATTAATAACACTGAGTTGTCTTACTGATCTTGTGAAAACAATAGAAGTAAAAAGTATGCAAAGACCAGGAACTGAAACAATCAAAATCCAAATCCAGCCCTCAAACCATAGTTGGAAACAACTAAGATTACAAATAATAAAGATACAGAGAACATATGGCCAACCGAGTGAGCAGCTTGTTCCCAAAAGGTGGCCACTCAGCAACCCAAACCGAACCAAAAATAATAATAACATACATAAGGTAAAACATCACAGAAACTCTGACACCAAAAACAGGCAACAAAGAACCACAACAGAACTACCGCCTTGGAACGGTCAGTAATGAATTACTGGGGGGCTTAAATCGATTTTACAGGCCCAACCTCACGCTGTATTATAAACTGTCAAGCCTAAAATAAACATATGTGGGTATTTTAGACGTGTGGAACTGAACAATTTTACGAATATATCCATTTTATTTTGGATTGTATTGTCTTTTATTACACGCGCTCCGAAATGTGCTACAAGAACCACTTCATTCAGCTTATAGCAGACTTTCTTCGAGCCTTGGATCGGAGGGACTAGTAGCTGTACAGACAATGAAAGTAAAGACATGATGCAGGTCTCATAGACCAGTAAATTATTCTTACAAACCTTTGCGCTTTCAAAAGTCAAAATGGTGGTCAAAATAATTCATTTTTTTATGTTTTTTGTTCGCGCTATTGTGTACAGACTGTCGGAAAAATAAACAGATGAAAACATTCTTAAATTATAAGGCATTCTATTGTATTCTACTCCATCCCATAACCTTACTAGATCGGTTGGGCGCCACAGATGACTTCAAAACAATCCCTTTCCACCTTGTCCTGTTTTCAGCTGCCCTAGCTGAGCTGGCAAAATCCATCCCTGTCCACTCTATAGTATTGTCTTCCAACCGCTTCTTCTGTCAACCTCTTCTTGTTTTTCCTTTCACTGTGCCCTATAGAATTGTCTTTGCTAAACCAGAATACCTTGCGACGTGGCCAAACAATCTTAGTTTTCGTTTCTTTACCAGCGTCAGGAATTCATCATGTTCTCCAATGGCTGCTTGGATCTTTCTGCGAACCTCCTCATTGGTTATATGGTCATTGTACGACATATTCAGTATCCTTCGGTGGCATCTCATCTCAAAGGCCTGCATTCTTTCCTCTAACTCTGTTGTCAAGGTTCACGATTCACAGGCATACAGGAATATGGAAAAGACAAAGGAGCACATAAGTTTCACCTTTGAGCCAAGAGATATGTTGTTATCTCTCCAAATTGGTTTCAGCTTGGTAAGAACTGAAGTGGCTTCTGCAATCCTTGAGAGAACCTTCTGTTTTGAGCCATAATCTGAGACAACTGTTCCAAGGTATTTGAAGCTTATTCATGTATCCAGCTTCTGTCCTTTTACCTTGATCTCCATCTGGATTCCATCTTCGCTGTTCGTCATCAGTTTGGTTTTTCTCAGCACTGAACTCCATTTTATATCTTGTGCAGGTTTGGTCGAGACTTTCAACTAGAGCTTCTAGTTCCTGCTCTTCTTCAGCTAGAGCATCTATGTCATCGGCAAACCGCAGACTGGTAATGTTTCTGCCACCATCGCTAACCTTTCCGTCATGTTCTTCCAGAGCATCAGCCCTGATCTGTTCGAGAAAAATGTTGAAGCGAGGTGGGTGACAAAAGAAATGCTTGTCTTATTCCAACGGTTGTTCTGAACCATTCTCCTGTACTGCCATTTATCAGGTCTGCACTTGTAGCCTTTTGTATAGCTGCTAAATGGTGCGAACTAGATTTCCACTGATACTGTAATTCCGCAGGGTGGCCCACAAGGCTGCATGCCAAACCCTGTCAAAGGCTTTTTTAAAATCAGTGAATACATGGTACAAATTCTGTTGATCTTAGAGACACTTTTCACACAGGATTCTAAAGTTGAAGATCTGTTCTGTGGTGCTCTTTCCTGCTCGTAACCCAGCCTGTTCCTCGGCGATTATCTCTTCGGCTTGTAGTTAAAGCCTGTTCAAGATGACTTTTAGCATGACTTTGCTTGAATGACTGATGATGCCGATGGTTCTGTAGTTCTGGCAGAGCTGTAGGTTGGTCTTCTTAGGGAGTGTAATAATCAGCGACTGAGTTAATGGGGGTAGGCCATTCTCCTGTTTTCCAGATCCTCTTACAGATATCTGTTTAACCATCGATCATGGCCTCCCCGCCAGTTTGAAAAAGTTCTGCTGGTATATTATAAACTCCGGCAGACTTTCCCTTCTTAAGTGCTGCTACTGCAATCTCAACCTCCTCACAAAGGATCGGTGGTTGATCTTCGTCTGGGGGCTGATTGCTGTTCCGAACCTTATTGTCACCGTATATTTCATGGTTATATAGTTCTGAGCAATATTCTCTCCATCTGCTGAGAACCTCATTTTTCTCTGTAAGGCATTCTTCAGACCTTTCCTGGATAGTTGTGGATCTACGCTGTTTCTCTGAAGTTAGATCCTTCACCAGCTGGTATGCTTCCTTGCTGTTGGTTTTGTTCAGACAAGTTTCGACCTCCTCGCACTGGCTAGCTATCCAGTCCTCCTTAGCTTTCTTCACTACCTTCTGAATCCTCTGGTTTGCTTCCCTGTATTATTGTGCTTCTCCTGCTTCATACCGCTTCTTCTTCAAATTTCTCCTCTCATCACAGAGGTGGAGAAAATCTCTGGTGACCCAGGGCTTTTTCCTACGACAATTCTTCCCAAGTACCTCACTGGCTGCATTAGTCACTACTGTATTGTAGGTGGTTTTCATGGTATCTTTGTCCATGTCATCATCTCTCAGACCAATGAATAGTGCAAGTGTCCCACCTATTGTTGCTTGAAAAGTGCATGCCACTTCTGAGACCATTAACCTCTTAAGAATAAACTTTGGTCTTGGCTGAGTTGGCTTTCTAGCCTTCTTCAAGCGAACTCGGAAAGTCATCATCACCAGGTCATGGTCACTTCCTATGTCTGCTCCAGGAAAACTCCTCGTCCTATGGATGTTGACTCCTGATAGGAAGCGCAAGATGTAATCAATCTGATTTGGTGTTACCCATCTGGGCTGTGCAATGTCCATCTTCTTGATGGTTTGTGAGGGCGGGTCAAGGGTGTTTGTCAGTACTAGGCTGTTACAGGCTGCAAACTGTAGCAGTCTGAGACCTCTCTCATTTGTCTCGACATTGCAGTAGGGTCCACAAACATTTTCGCAGTCTTCCTGTGCATCCTTCCGAACTTTAGCATTCCAATCCCCTTGTACAAGCAGAATGTTCTTCTGGGGTGTTTGGTCTATGAATTCCTGGAGTTGCTGGTAGAAGTGTTCGACCTCATTGTAGCCATACTCAGATGTTGGTACATAAACCTGTACGATGGTGATGTTTAAAGGAGCGGCTCTCAGGCGGATTTATATCAGTCTGCTGGAGACTAGTCGGCATCCCAAGACAGCACTCACCATGTTCTTATGCACAAGAAATCCAACGCAATACTCATGTTTGTCCGCTTCTCCACTGAAATAAACGTTGTGTCTGTCATCTGTTGAAGTTTTCCAGCGCATCTCACAGAGCCTCAGTATGTTCAAATGATACTTGTCTAGTGCATGAAGTCAGCTCTTCAATTTTCCCAGCTGGCCTCAGAGTCCTCACGTTCCAGGTTCAATTGAGATGTTCTCCTGCCTTTGATCTTCTGGATCTTAGTTCCACCAGTTACATACTTGTCACCTACGTCCCGGTGTCCAACAGTAGGCACGGTCAAGGCATATGAATGTAATATACAGCTTATGGAATCGTCTCATGTAACATAATGCGATTTATAAACCTCGGGAGTCTAGAGATCCGATTAAGAAACTCTTTCTTTTGGTTCCTTTCTTTATCGATCTTTAAACCACCCTAGGTTTATAAACAACATATGTTAAATGGGACGATTAATAAACTCTATATACTAAACTGAAACATGAAAAACGGAAGAACTAGGGACATGCCTTTAAGGATAAAACAGAAACTATATTGCTCATAAAAATAGGCTTATAGAAGAATCAATATATGAACAATAAGTCTTTGTCTCCAAGGACGAGAAACATCAGTTTGGATATACGTTATCGTGAGTGGGCTGACCTTTACAGTTGGATAAATATGTGAGTAAAATTAGTAGCATTATCTTTAGGCACTGGGTAGTAATTGAGATGCTCTATTTTCAACACCTGTCTATCTGTCAGTCCTGAGTTAGGATTTTTTCACCCATCCTTCTGTCTCTGTGTACTGCCTCACAACCTCGCTTACCTTCTATCTGTATTGTAAAAGGATTTTGACTGTACAGTCCTATGTAATGAGGAACACCTGTAGCTTACTAGCTTTAGCACTAGCCTGCTGATCTACCGATCCCGGGTTCGAGCCCCGCTTGAGTCAGCAATCTCTTTTCAATCGTAAACGGGGCTTCATTGCATACACCCTTTCATTATTATCCAGCCGTTGTGCTGATAATGACTGAAATACTGTTTAAACGGACGTAAAATCGCAAGTCATCCATCATCCATCCATCCTGTGTAATGTCGTGTGGAAGATTTACACATTCTGTTTCTGAAATATCCATATGGGCCATCCAAACCAATACAATAGTACCGTAAATGCCGAGGACATTCTACAATCATTGAGCATAACCCCCTATGACACAATATGTAGAGTGAAGAAACTTTGACTTGTACAAAATTGTCGGCTGAATGCTATAGTGTTCTATTTCCAATTTTTCAATAAATGAGAATTATATGCCCTTGGAATGAGAATCAATTTTTTTTATCTCCATAGCAGCTTACGTGCGACATATCATGTTTCTTGTGTGCAATTTTAAGCTATTCAATTTGGCTTCTTTGCTAAAATATAATGTTTTCTTAGTGCTATAATGTTCTTTTTCGTTTTCAATTAACGAAATAAAAGTATTAAGTGTATTAAGAAATATTTGATCACGTGACTTTTGATTTCATATGATCATATCCTTTTATGCCATTGGTTGATAATGAGGTGACATAGAGTTGAAAAAAGAAAATGTTTCAATTTACATCATAAATGAAAGCAGTAGCTATCCTTGTTGAGTTTATTTGGATAATGTATATGTATTTAAGTTAGAAGTATAAATCGCTGCATTGCTGGTTATGGTATCTGGGTCATGATTTTTTCTATCTCCGGATCATTTAAAAATAATCTGATTGTTTTTGAAAACATAGATCATTTTTCAAACTGAAAAGTCCGTTTTCCTACTAAATGAATTGGTTTTCGACATAAGTAACTTATTTGCATGATTTGCACTGCAGTTATTTAATTTCTATGGGTTTTCGAACTAAATTAAAGGATGCCAACTTCGAACACCATTTTCTCGAATTTTCAAAATTAACTCAACCCTATCACTGTATGTCATTCCGTTCTAGTTCCCCTTTGTTATACCAAGCTTCTATGCAAATGTGCCGAATAGTTTCATGGTTGTATATTTCCTCTGCTTTCGTAGTCTTGCTTGGGTTGTGCTTTGTTTAAGTGGTCCTTCATGGGCAACTTTATTTCCACGATTTAATAGATATTGCAAAACATATAAATGAAAATACCCAGGAAAGACCAAAACCATATAGCTCAACTGACTACGGACACAGGAAGAATAATTATGGTGAATCAGAAGCCAGCCAGTAAAAAGAAAATGAAACATCTACATTAACTGTTTTACTTCAAGTCACTACACAGAAAGCACAGTTGAACCTAAAACATGTATAATTGAACAACACACCAATTACAAAAGCCTAACGAGGGCTCAGTGCCAGACTATGCTAACTCATTATTCTTCGCAAATTCACTTTTTGCAGTTTTGTAAACTTGATGGTCAAATACACATTCTTAGAAAATATTAAGAATCATTTTTGTTTCGCAAAAAATGCTTTTATTCCTAATTTAAAAGTAGTCTTATAGCCAGATGAACCAAATCTTTAGCGCAAGACTAGTCTGTCTTTAATGAGAGGATCTTGATTTTTGAAGGTATTCTATAGATTTTAATATTATAAATTTATAGGCAAATTCTTATATTCTTTAACTGTTTATAGGTCTGTGTACAGTGTTTTCTTGACACTCTAGTTAACAGTTTTAGTAGAAAATCATTAAATATTTTCGTTTCAAAATATGTTCCACATTTTTTAGTGGAAGACTAGACTATTTTGAGACAGACTAGTAGTGCGCTAACAAGAAATGGACTTGAAGTTAGCATAGTTTTGCACTAACAAACAAAACATATTTAAATTGTTCTTTTTTAATTGTTTAAAGTTGTTAAATTGCTATTTCACAACTCATGCTTATTGAGTTTTTGCCTTCAAACTATAAGAAATGTTAAAATTCGTTTCATAATCCACTTATACTGTACATTGAAAAATAGTCTTTCTCAAGTAAGATTAGTCTTGCATTAAACTTTTAGACACAAAAGTAGTAAAAACCTAATTTAACAAACATAAATAAATAAAAATGAATAATGTTAGCATTTTTTTCCAACCTTTAATGTAAATTTGTCAAATTTCATATTAATATTTTGTTTATGTACAGTAATAATCAGTTTTTGCTTTTCTTGAAAAGTCTCTTTATATGGAATTAGATTAGTCTTGCATTAAGCCCTTGCTATAATTAAGCTAAAATAATATACGCACCTAAATCAGTGACTTCAACAGCTCCTCTGTAGTCCCCGTAAATCTTTTCAGTTTCAAAGACTTTGCCATTACTTTTGCCTTTCTTCTGAAGTATTCTATGTAGATCAAACGTTAATATGTAAATAGCACTTGGAGACAGAAATGTCAGGTGTGACGCGAATGCAAACTGACAGGTAAAATTGTAAAAGCTAACTTTTGCTTTGCGACTTGATTGTTTAGCTGTTAACGTTTTATCTTTCTGTAAGGCTTTTGCTAAATCATGTTCTGTCACTAATCGATGTTGGTGTTCTGAAGAGGCCATACACATTGTTTGATTGACTGCTGAAGAAGTTCCACTGTCTTTTTCTGTTTGCTCTGTTTCCCGCAATCTGTCCTGGTAGGAGGTCTCCGAATTGTTTGATGTCTGGCTTCCTGATAGCAGTTTCTCGGTTTTTGCATTGCTGCTCGATACATTTTCTTCAGCCGTAGAACAGATTAAATCAATTTTGTGAGGATCTTGATACATTTGCAGTGCCTTGACAGATCGTTGATGGAAATCACGATCTCCTATGTTAACAAAAAGACAAAAAATGATATTAGAAGATAGTTTCCGGTCGTACAGTTGTCTCAAGTTTGATTACTAAATATAGCCTAGGTTCTTGTGAGTTGGGATATGATAAAATAAAATTATCAGGATTTTGTAAAAACGATCTAAGGTTTTTTTTATAATCTTTCACATCTGCAAAAGTAAACAAACCCTTTTACTGACATTTGTATGGTTTATTAATGACTCTATCTTATGAATATGATCGCAGTCATTGATACATATTCTGAATTACAATTGTTTAAATGTATGCTTTAGTAGGCTAGAAGGCAGAGTACAATGTAGTCACCTGAACGATGAAACGTCGCACCAAGGACACTATATGAGAAATTTTAACGTGAACCAGTAAAGGGAACTTTGTTAAATGTTAACGTCTTTCGACCTATAATCAGTCATATTATTCCAGCTCTATTAGCCATTCGAAGGCCATTTTCGATGGATATTCGAACGGATAAAAAAAAACAGTCTTATAGTCTGTCTTTTAGAAGATTAAAACAAAATTCTGAAGTCACAGTCAAACTGTCACGTATTCAGGGCTAGGTTTGACTAAGTTTTTAAATGTTGCAAAACGGCAGTATACGTTGTAAAACGTGGTAAAAAGGTGTATAGATATAGCTAAGTACTTGGTAACGTTTAATTTCTGAATTTTTAACTTAGCTATGACATTTTGATATACGTGGCGTTTAACTTTTATAACGGTAGTTATACGCAATAAAACGTGGTCAAGATGTACTAGTACATAGACGAAACGCATTAAATGCGTACCAAAAACGTAACAATATCAATCGTGAGGTCCTCTTACCTTTAGTCTCACTGTCACGTGTTAGGACTAGGTAGTTCTACGTATTTAAAATGTGCTAAAACCGAACCTTAATTTGCGTTATAAAACGCTGTGACTACATATCACATACGGCCATATATATATACATTCGTGGCCTAGCCCCGTTTCAGTTGAAATTGCAACTTAAATGTACCATTTCAATTTACTGACTGTATGCGAATAAAAAACGTAACGAAACGTAGTCTTAATGTACTAGAACGCAGATGAAACGTTAAGATATGTAGCTATTATACGTGATGGTCCGCTAAGTGTAACAGGGTATCTCAAAAAAAAAAAAACGTGGACCTTTTTATTTCAATTTCTTTAACTCTATTATTTATCGAAGAAACGTTTCAAAATTCTGTGCGATTGTAGCAATTCGATTATTCTTTGCAATTTCGATGTTTTACTACTAGGCGGCGCTGCTTAAAGGAAGTGACATCATAATATTTTTAAGTTTACATTTATGACGTCATTTCTTTTCTTTGCACTGTTGAAACTGCATACTGGCCATAAGTGAAGTAAATTCAAATTAAGAGCGTTCCAAAGTTTACATTCTACGGAAAGGAGGATTTACATGTGCATTATCTCAGATAATGGATATTCTGAACAAAGCAAAGAAACTGGTAATGAAATGGTCGTTTGCAGTAAAAATGGAGAGCTTTGAGTGAGTGAACTCGGGTTTAACGTCCCACCAACAACGAGTTCAATTGAGACAGTACCTTGTTTTAAAGTCTCATCCGAAAGACCGGAGAAGAAGAGCTTTGAAGAAAAGTTGAAAGTCGACACAAAATTATTCGTTATGAAAAATCAACCAAAAAGGTCAATTTAGATCTTTTGTAGCCGTTCAGCTACACAAAAAATAAAGTTGGACATTTCATATCAGTTCATTGCCGTTTTCAGATCTTTATAATTATCTTTAATAAACAGCCTTCACTGGCCTGCCTCTTCACTTTTCTTGCATAACGCTCAAGCTTGATCATAAACAGCCTATTTCACAACCCAGTTCTAACCACAGATTAACAGCCAATTTCAACTGCGTTTTTTTTTCCTCAGACTTTCTACCATTATTTGAGATTTAATCCCTTAAACCCTTATTTCCTTAGAATACAGACCTAAGAGCACATTGAAACAATTTCTTTTACACTTAATGCCATTTTATGTTTTAGGAATGAAGATGAGAAAAATGTCTTTTTTATATTATGACGTCATCATGATGTCACTTCTTGTTGAATTACTACTTGATAAAGAATCTTCATCAGTATTTGTTTTATTTCAACCATGCATAATTTTGAAAAGTTCCCTTTATATATAAAGGAGTTACAGCAATTAAAAAAAAGGTCCACGATTTTGAGACACCCCGTACTACGCATTATTTACACTTTCTCACGTCTTAATGCCTTTTTTGACGTTTTATTCTGCGTTTTCTTATGTTTTGGTACGTTTTGCAATGCCTACTAAAACGTCACCTTGACTAGATAGTTAACCCGGACACATTCTAGAAGTCCCCAGTAAAACGTATTGAATCGCAGTAGGTAGGTAAACTGTGATCATCATTTCTTAAAGTGTGGCACTAAGCTGTTTGATAACCGGGTAATACGAAGAAAACTGTAGTAAAACGTATCGGAAACTTACAAGAAACATAGTAACACCTAAATACCTACAAAATGGGGGACATTGTTTTGCAAAATGTAAGGGCAGGAACCTTAGTATAACCTAGCCCTCAAAACATGACAGTGAGACTGGGGTCTTATATAGAAATATACCTTTACACAACTAAGTGTGACAGATGCTCAATTCTGTACTTAACTTTATCAATAGCGCTACACTCAAAATGTTGGAAACAAAAATGATGAGGAGCAGGTTCGACTTCCCTCTCAGACCCAGACTTAATGAGACGATCCACGAACCTGACAATGACACGATAGCAAGCTCAAGATGCCTACGCATTAACACGTGCGCGCACGTGTCCTCCCCCCACCCCCCCCCCACCCCCGCAAGTCGAATCAAGCTCTTGGCCTGAGAGAGTCAACAGGCTACAAATAAAACAGTTCCTCGTGATTTTTCAATCAAAGAGAAACACTTCAAGTACCTGCACTGTCTGCTGCTTTTGTCTTCTTCTTCTTCCTCCCGAGAAGCCAGTATTTCAGGCGCCCATATACACTATATTCCTCCTTTGGAACTGAAACTGAAAACGTGTACACACAGGTTTGAAAAGCAAAATAGGTGCAGACACTAGTACATTATTTACGAAGCATGACTGTAACTAGGCGTAGACATAAAGTGAGCCCGTTATAAGTAGAAATAGGTCTTATCACAAAACGCTTACATGTGAAAATCAACATTTATTTCGTATATTACGCTATAACGCTTTAGTGTTACCATCTTTGTCAACATCTATATTAGGTTTAAATAATAGTCATAACATCTCTCTCTCTCTCTCTAGCTTTACATTTGCGGAAAGATCAATGAAGAGTAGAGTCGTTGCCCTACCTTTTCTGGAAAAAAATGATTGCACTTTGTCTCGAGCAATGACATGTTATGGAACATTCAAAACGTTTTCATCACATACCATAGAACTTTGAATTTCTTACAAAAGTTTCAAGACCCGTGTACGGTTTGATAACAAACGTCATGCTTTCTATAGCACCTCTATAAAGTTAGATTGTACAGTACTACCATTATATATAACGATGGCTCTATTTTCTATTTGTTTTTTTCAAAATCAGAATGAAAATAATTTAAAACTTGTAGGAGCATAAATGTAATATAAATATTTTATAAAATCAGCGTGTTTTTCATGATAAAATATTTTTGCGTTCATAAAAATGTGTAAAGCCTATTTTAATTAAAGGCCTGGATTTTAGGCTACAGAACTGCTTAACTTCCCAGCCCACGGCCAAAATCCAAATGGACAAACGATAAAAATAGCCAAACGCTTCTCCTATTCGCTTTATTATTAGTCATAAATTACTGCAGTGCTGAGACAACTGGGGCTCAGTGGGTGATATTAATGGTACACGCAAGTAAAGCTTTGAAAAATATTTAAACAAAAATAGTATAATTTGCTGACCAGCAATCCTGGAATACTAAAAATAATAAATAAGGAACACGAGGGCCATGAGGCCCTGAATCACTCACCTGAGAAATCGGAAAAGTGGAACTTTCTTATGTCTGAAATTGTCTTGGGTCAAACGTCAAAGAATGAACATGACGTCTTGTACTCATATATCTTCATGTTCACATTAAAACATCCATATATACCATTTTTAGGCCAAAATCTTCAAACCTTTCCATGTAATCTTATGTTCTAGCATTTTCCATATTTGATCATGCAGCAAAAAAGGTCAAGGTAAACCCAAGGTCATCTTTTGAACAGTGTTGGAAGTACTCTAGTACTCCATGCTACTTACCAAGTTTCAAAGTTTCAAGGCCATAGGTGTATTGGTTCTGGAGAAGAAAAATATTAAAAGTTTATACCATAAATGGGTATGGCGACCATACTGGTCATTTGACCTGGACCGTTTGAACCAATTTTTGTTCAGTCAACCCCTGGAGGCTGTATATGAAATGTGTTTACTGTTGGCCACTTGTCTTTTGAGGAAATATTTGAAAACGTCAAAATATAAGATATCTGGGTCAAAAGTCAAAGAATGACCTTCACCTCTTGTACTCATAATTCTTCATGACCTCATTAAGACGACTGTATATATACCAATTTTAAGGCCAAGTTTTTCAAAACTTCCCATGAAGTATTTTGTTCTACTATTTTCCCATATTTGACCTTGCTGCAAAAAGGTCACGCTCAACCCAAGGTCATAATTTGAACAATCTTGATAGTACTGGAGTAGCCAATGCTACATAGCAAGTTCAAGGCTATCGGTCAATTAGTTCTGGAGAAGATTTTTAAAGGTGTTTACCATATACTGGCATGGCGGCCATGTTGATCATGTGACCAAGACCATTTGAAGAATTTTTGATCCCTCAACCCCTGAAGGCTCTATATGACATTTGGTTACAACTGGCTCAGTGGCTTTGAAGAAGAAGTTTGAAATTGTCATACTATGATAATTCAGGGAGAAAGGTCAAAGAACGACCTTGACCTCTAGAACTCATGAATCTTCATGTACTCATTAAGCCGACTGTATATACCAATTTCTAGACCTTAATCTTCCAAACGTTCCATGAAATCTTATCTTATTTTCCCGTATTTGACCTTGCCGTAAAATGGTCAAAGTCAACCCAAGGTCATCGTTTTGACCAATCTTGATAGTACTGGAGTAACAAATGTTACATATCAAGTTTCAAGACCATCGGTCTATTCGTTCTGGGAAATAAGACTTATAAGGTTTATAAGAGCATTTACCGTATATGGGCGTGGCGGCAATATTGGTCATGTGACCTAGACTGTTTGAACAAAAATTCATTCCCTGAACCCCTGGAGGCTCTATATGAAATTTGGTAAGATTTTGCGCAGTGTTTTAGAGAAGATTGTTTGAAAACGTCAAAATATGAGATTTCTGGATCAAAGGTCAGAGAATGACCTTGACCTCTTGTACTCATGTACTAATTAAGAAGACTTCATATACCAATTTTAAGCCTAAATCTTCAAAACTTTCCTTTTAGCGTTTTCCCATATTTGACCGTGCCGTAAAAAAGGTCAAGGCCAACTAAAGGTCATTTTTGAACCGACTTGATGGTACTTGAATACTCAACGCTACATACCTTTTTTTAAGGCCATCGGTCATTTGGTTCTGGAGAAGAAGATGTTTAAAGGATTGTACTATATATTGGCGTGGCGACCATGTTCATCATGTGATCTGGACCCTATGAACAACTTTTCGTTCCCTCAACCCCTGGAGATTCTATATGAAATTTGGTTTCAATTGGCCCTGTAGCTTTTGAGGAGTTGTGTGCAATTGTCAAAATATGAGAGGCAAGGGTCAAGAGTTCAAGAATGACTTTAATCTATTGTACGCATAAATTTTTATGTACACATTAAGATGACTGCATATACCAATTTTCAGGTCAAAATCTTCAAAAGTTTCCAAGAAATCTTATGTTCTAGCATTTTCCCATACAAAGGCTACAGAAAGCAAATTCAACCTTACCGTCAAAAAGGTCAAGGTCAACCCAAGGTCATAATTTGAACAACCATGGTAGTACTCGCGTACTCAATGCTACATACCAAGTTTCAAGGTCATCGGCCTGTTGGTTCTGGAGAAGAATAATTTTAAAGGTTTTTACCATATATGGGGACGGCGGCCATGTTGGTCATGTGACCAGGACTGTAAAATAAATTTTTGTTCCCTTAACCCCTGGAGGCTCTATAAGAAATTTGGTTTCAATTGGCCGTGTGGCTTTTGAGGAGATTGTGTGAGTAGTATAGGGAAGAGGGGTTCTGGTGCAAAACCCCTGGGGCCTGCCCCACCCCCCTGGCAAGCCCCCAGGGGTGTCACCTGCCGTGGCGAACCCCAGGTGCACCACCGGATTGGACTACCGAGCCCGTTATTAACGCTCCTGACCGATAGCCACAACTCGTGGCACACCCCACCCCCTTGGAGGGCCACGAGTTGTGGCTATTCTCACCCGCCGTCCCCCGGCGGCCCCCAATCTAGATTTAAAGAAATGTGTTTATCATTGTATACCCAAAGGACGATGAGGGGAACACAAAATTGCAGCTGGTTGAAGGTTGAGGCTATAGGTGAGACCTGTGGAAAACAGTGCATGAGAGAGTTTTGTAAGCTACATAGTTACAGAATGCGCGGAGGTAGCATTTTACCAAAATCATGTAGAAAATGCGAGCGAGCCACACAGTCCGAGCCGCAGCTATGTACTTCTTGTGGTGCTACAGTGGCGAAGATAAATATGAGAAGGACCGAAAAAAAATACTAATAAGTTTTACAAGCGGGTTTTGGCAGAGTTGGTAAAAAGTACACCGCGGCAATGAATAATTTTATATTAGAGAAAAATGTTTGCATATGTATACCAGTAATGCATTGACAGTATCTACTGTTAATGAATTACTCATAATAATTTTATATTAGAGAAAAATGTTTGCATATGTATACCAGTAATGCATTGACAGTACCTACTGTTAATATATTACTCATTATAATTTCATATTAGAGAAAAAGATAGTGTGTGTATACCAGTAAGAGATTGTTAGTATATACATACCAGTAAAATGGCTACCATGGATGAATACATCGATCAGCTCCTCGCTGAAATGCAGATGCCCGAGCCGGCCCAGAAAGTCGTGAAATTTTTTTTGAATGAGCCCATCCCTGAAACGGTTAAAAAACGCTTACTCAAGCCTTTGTAACCCAAAAAATACCGGCCTCCACGCCCAACTTCAACATGGAAGGGCCGGGAGAAGAAGGCCATCTTGAAGGAATTCGACCCAATACCTCCTCAGAAGGCCGTTCGAACAGTTCAGGACTACCAGCGAGAGGTTTTGGATGTGTTTGAAGAAGAGCAGACGAAGAGGGGTGATGAGCTAGTCTTTCGCCAAACCCTATGGACCATTGGCGGGTTCTTGAGGGGCTGGCAGATGGATGTCTCTGCCGAGCACCCTCTGGGGGCAGATCCCATGGCTTTCTTTGATGAAGTGGAACCCCAGATTCGTACCAAGCTTTAGGAAGAGATAGAGGCTCTGAATGGTGTTAAATTTCAGCTTGCCCTCAAGCTTCGAAAGGTCCAGCCAGACGGCAGTGAGGAGTTCACAGACCCTGTGCTGCGCCACAAGCAGGAGGCCGTTCTGCAGAAGAGTGAAATCAAGGGGGCCCTCAATCGAGCTTTCCCAAAGATCCAAGAAACACTCGAAAAGTGGACACAGAGAGGGTCGGGTTGGGTGGTCGACAGAGTGCAGTCTCTCTGGCTGGACATCGCCAGATATCAGCCCCTGAGAGGTGGTTCTTTTATTTCCCTACCGGCTGCGGTAAAAAACAAGAAGGCGGTAATCAACGTGAAAAACAAAGATGACCACTGCCTTAGATGGGCGCTCCGAGCGGCTCTGGCAAACCCGCCGCCACCATATAACCCTGAGAGACCGAGATGGTACCCCACTGAAGATGGTCTTAACTTCGAAGGGATCGATGCCCCCACACCCATCTCTCAGATTCCCAAAGTAGAGAAGCAAAATAACCTGGCCATCAATGTCTTCGGCTGGGATAAGGGCGTGACTGTTCACCGTCTCAGCACCCAGCCAGAGGAGATGCCAAGGATCAACCTGCTGCTGATTGAAAATGCCGGCAAATTCACTACACCTGGATCAAGAACCTCAACCGCCTTCTTTACGACCAAAGCAAGCGCAAGGAGCGCAAGCACTTTTGTGAGCGCTGCCTGCACGGCTATACAAGAGAGGATCTGTTAGAAGCCCACAAGCCTGAGGGCCGAGGGATTGGGCAGACCGCAGTCCGGGTGGAGATTCCTGAAGAGGGTAAGGACAAGTTCACCTTCCAGAACCACCACAAGCAGCTGCCGGCCCCTTACATCATATATGCGGACTTCGAGGCTCTCACAACCAAGGTCGAAGGACCGGAGCTCGACCCCACAAAAAGTAACACCCGACAAACGCAACAGCATGAGGCTTGCAGTTACTGTTACATCGTGGTACGGTGTGATGGCCAGACAGAGCCGCCAGTGAAGAACAGAGGGCCTAACGCGGCCGAGCACTTCCTTCAAGCACTACAGGTAGAGGAGTGCAAGATCAAGGCCGTGTTGGCCAACCCGAAAGCCATGAGGATGACACAAGAGGACTGGCTGGCCTTCCGCGCCGCTGAGACGTGTCATGTGTGTGACAAACCACTCGAGGGCGACTCCGTCCGCGATCACTGTCACATCACGGGGAAGTACCGAGGCGCTGCACATAGTGCCCCCTGCAACCTTAAGCTGAGTTTGTCCCCCAAGACCACCAACATTCCCGTGGTGTTTCACAACCTGCGGGGCTATGACTCCCACCTGCTGATGCAGGTCATCTCGATGGTGGAGGGCAGGGTGAGCTGTATCCTCAACAACACGGAGAAGTACATTTCGTTCTCCCTCGGACAGCTGCGATTTATTGACAGCGCCCAATTCTTGCTAGCCTCTCTTGACAAACTGGTTGCGGCGAACCCGCCAGAGGCTTTTCAGATAACAGCCCAACACAAGCCCAACAGAGAAAGACGGGAGCTCCTAATGAGGAAGGGCGTTTACCCCTACGAGTATATGGACACCTAGGATCGCTTCACTGAACCCAAACTCCCCACAAAGGAAGCCTTCTACAGCAAGCTCTCTGATGCGCATATCAGTGACGATGACTACACCCATGCGCAAAAGGTTTGGGGGACCTTCGTGTGCCTCTCTCTGGCAGACTATAGTGACCTCTACTGCTGGACAGACGTGCTCCTACTGGCAGATGTCTTTGAAGCATTTCGGAAGACCTGCCTTAGACAGTATGGCCTTGACCCCGCACACTACTACACCAGCCCGGGCCTTTCATGGGACCCCCTACTAAAAAAGACGGGAGTGGGGCTCGAGCTGCTCACAGATTATGACCAGCACCTGTTCATCGAGAAGGGGATGCGTGGAGGCATCTCAATGGTCTCAAAGCGCCATGCCAAAGCCAACAATCCTCTGGTTGAGGGCTACGACTCAGAAAAGCCTACTAGCTACATCACATACCTGGATGCGAACAATCTGTATGGGTGGGCGATGAGCCAGCTTTTACCCACTGGTGGCTTTCGGTGGGAAGAAGACTGCGAGCAGCTGGCCAAAATCATTGCAGATCATCCAGCAGACGATCCAGAGGGCTTCTTCCTCGAGGCAGACCTAGAATACCCAGAAGAGCTGCACAAGGCGCACAACGCCTATCCACTAGCTCCAGAGCGCATGATTGTCCAAAGAGAGTGGATGTCTGGATATCAACACGACCTCCTCGGCGTTGGGGTGGCGCCAACTGAGGTTGAAAAGCTGGTACCTAACCTCTGTGACAAGGACCGCTATGTGCTTCACTACCGGAATCTGCAGCTCTATGTGTCTCTAGGCATGCGTCTGACTAAGGTCCATCGTGCCCTCCGCTTCCGGCAGAGTCCCTGGATGGAGCCCTACATCCGGATGAACACAGAGCTCCGAAAAAGGGCAACCAACGGCTTTGAAACGGACCTCCTCAAGTTGATGAACAACTCGGTCTTTGGGAAGACCATGGACAACCTGCGGAAGCGGGTTGATGTGAAGCTGGTGCGCTCACATGAAGAAGACAAACTCAGACGTCTCATCGCCAGCCCAGCCTTTGCCAGAGCTAACATCTTTGACGACGATCTGGCAGCTATCCAGATGCATAAGAGCCGTCTAGTGCTCAACCGTCCTGTCTTCGTTGGGATGAGCATTCTGGATCTCTCAAAGCACCTGATGTACGACTTCTGCTACAACCAGCTCCGGAGGCAGTACGGGGGCCACTGACAGCTCCTCTACACGGACACCGACAGCCTTCTTCTTGAGATCGAGACTGGGGATGTGTACAACGACAGGGGCCGGAATCAAGGCCTCTACGATACGTCTGACTTCCCCCAGGACCACCTTCTATACAGTGCAACCGACAAGAAGGCGCTTGGAAAGCTAAAGGACGAGTGCGCCGGGCGGGCTCTTGCAGAGTATGTTGGCCTGCGGCCCAAGATGTACAGCATCCTCGAGGCCTCTGGCGGCAGCATAAAAAAGGCCAAGGGTGTGAAAAAGGCCCCCGTGAAGAAGCACATCAGGCATGACCAGTACAAAGAGGCCCTCTTCGAAAAGCAAACCTTCCGCCATGGCATGGATGTCCTGCGGTCAGAGCGCCATTGCATCTACGGGCAACATCTGAACAAGGTCTCTCTCTCACCCTTTGACTCCAAGCGCTGGATCGCAAAAAATGGGGTGGACACGCTGGCTTATGGGCATAAAGGTGCAATCCCTGCAGGTGTCGTGCCGACCCAGAGATGATGCATACATTGAGGAGCGTCAGCGCTTGAGAACCCGCATCTGGAGGAAGCTGAGTGTCCGGTGGCACAGCAAGGAGTTCCTCACGGACAAAGCCACGCGGCGGTCCATCCTGCAAGTAATACAACACGGGCTCGTCGGGCTTAGTTACCGAGCGTCCCAGCCGGTACACGTCAAGAGACCACATAGGGTCTGTAGCACGCCGACGGCCACCTTCCAGCTCTCCGGGCTGGAAGAGGAGTGGACTCCAACACCCGAGGGGAGTTTTACCTCCTCGAGACCAACAGGACGACCAAGAACAGTTGAGGATGGTTTTTGCCACAGTCTTAGCCCTTATAGCATCTCTTGGCCGCTGCCAGTCAACCTGGTCACTTCACCATTCAAGGCTACCACAACGGCCGGTAACCTTTTCACCCACTCTGTAGACCGCTGACCGGTAGGGAGTCGCATCTCTTGAGCGTACTGGTGCCCAAAGAGACGCTCGGCCAAGGTATGATTGAAGCGCTCAACAATGCCCTGGTCCCGGTGGATGTCAACCCGACCGCGCCGAACCTGGACAGAGTGCTTTGCCAGCAGCTGGCTGACAGAGCCCATGAACTCGCGGCCGGGATCTACCTAAAGCAATTTGGGCCACCTCAACGGGCCTCGCCTGTAGATGCGAGACAAAGCTTCAGCAACCTCTTTAGCCTCTTTCGTGGTCAGAGGCTCAGCCTCTTTGTAGCGGCTAGCGACATTAACCACGGTGAGGGCATATTTGAATGTGCGCTTCCCAACTCGGTCATGTGGCAGAAATAAGAGGTCAGCTTGATGGACCTCGTTTGGTGTAGGGATGTCAAACTTTGGCCGTGGGATATGTCGTGGGGCGGGAAGGTAGATCTGCCAGATGGCCTGCGTCTTTACCAAGCTCGGGCCACATCTTCAGATACCTTAGCTGCGGTTGAGAGGCTTTTGATGGCCGCCAGTCCCTTCCAGTAGCCTCGGGGCCTGTAGTAAAGGCTAGCAAGGCGAGAAGATAGCTTCTTATTCATATAGAATCACATCGATCAGCCTCCAACACGAAAAAAAAAGGAACAACTGCTGTTGTTTCTCAGGAACAGGAAAAAACGACCAGCCGAAAAAATTCAAACCCGTCCTTAGTTCAGCAGCAGCAGGGGGGCAGGTTTGAATTTTTTAGATGAAACTGAAACACACCAGTAGCGCAACTACTTAGCGAGTTTGTAGACCACTAGACCGGGCGCGGCCATCCCCAGAATGACAAAGGCGATCTCGCGGTCGTTTTGGTCGTCGTTCGGCGTATAAAAGTCGGAGAGCTGGGGCTCGGGCCCAATAGGACCAAGGGTTTTTCCGAAGACCTGCGCATACTCGCGCATCCCTTCATCATCGTCCTTGAATGTCTGAACGGCGTGCTGCTGGCGACGGAGTCGCTCATTGATGAAATCAATACGCTCTTGGCGCTTTTTGATCCATTGTGCCTGGGCAGCGTGTAGCTGTTCGACTGCTTTATCGTGACGCTTCCGCTCTTCGTCGAGGCCAGAGCTCTTCAACATGCTGAATAAGTAGTTCGATCCCGAGAACGCCAGGGCGTTCACCAGGGCGCCACCAACAAGCATTGCTATGCTCGCCATTATTTCATGATATCGGCTGGAATTAGCCCCTGTTTAATTAGCATGTCCTTGGTTGCCATGGCGACAGCCACGTCTACCACGACCATGCCAACATCACGAGGTGTGAAGTCTAGCTTCGGGGGGCTACCCCCCAACGCCATCTTGCCAAGCCTGGCGTATCCCACTGCGATGCCAGAGACGACCGCGCTGTAATAAAAGCGCGTTTACGAGCATTTTTCCGTCAGTTGCTGGGGTCGTCATGATTGATTGAGAGTTACTCCATAAGGAAGGGATCAGCAAACTTTAAATGCGTAGCACCTTGGGGATTAACACTCCGTGTAGCGACCTCTAAGTGCGTTGAGCTATCCTGGACTTTGAGCGCCGCAGGATTGGCCCGCAAGCGCAAGTCATACGCAAGTGAACCCCCCGCTAGACAAACCCCTATGATCCATGGGATCCAGTTACGGTTATGTTCGTCTGTGCGTTCCGGCGGCATCGCTTCCTTTGGAGGAGCAAACGTGCTGTCGTCTGGACGGACGTCCTAACGTACTGACTTCTTCGCTGCCTGAAGCTGTTCGAGCAGTCGTTTTTGCGCTGCTTTTCGGGCGGCAGCGCCTGCACGCCCGTCCGCCACCTTTTTTGGAGCCTTCGCATTCTTCTCCGTTACCCTTTCAACAGGATTCTGTGTGGGCAAAGCCCGCGTTGACACTGTCTCTCGGTTTTCCGCCATCTGGCGTTCTTCCGGAACACTTTCCGTCATCTTTGATGACAGCAGGGCATCGATGTCCAAATTGACAGTGCTTAATTGTGGTCAACGCTGCCGTCAGCGGTGCTAAGAACATGCCATAACGATGGTACAGCTCGCAGGTGACACTGCTAAGTGCGTGCCCGACAAACGGGTCGCCCTCGAGGTCAGCAATGAGCCCTGGTTGGTTTTCGGCCGGGATCGGGAGAAACATAGATACCGTCCCCACATAAAGCTGGACCGCTGCAGACCCCAGTGTCTTCGTCATCGCCGCCCCTAGTCTCGCCTCGTAGCGGGCGTACAGCCTCTCTATTTCAGAATCATCGGGCTCTTCGATATGGCTCGCGGTTAATGCTTTTCCGTGAGCAAGTAGCCCATACCACCCGGCTGACCCCCCGCTGCAACCGAGGCGAGCCTTTCACGATATTTTTGCACCCTTTCTTTTTCCGGAGGAACGGCTTTCTGACCAGTTACGTCGTGACAAGCGTCTGGGGAGACATCACCAGCTTCGTAACGCTGTTTCTCTGCCGTTCCTTCGGAACAAGACAGCATCTCATCAATCAGTTCGTCACAGTCCATTTTTTTCCTAACTGGAACAGTTAACTGTTCTATTGCGAGGCGGCGGACCTGTCTAAAATAGAGGCAGGCTGTGGCAATACCCCAAGCGATAAAAAACAGCAGCACAAAATTTGCGCCAAGCACGGCGATCAGCAGCCATTCAGTTACACCAACCATGTTGGGTATTGCTAAACATCGCTAAGTACTGTATAACAAACAGGCTGATCAGTCTTCAGTCTTTGAATCGACTGTCCAATTAAAATTAAGAAATTACAGTATGCTTTTCTCTGGTTTCGTCACCAGATATTGTCAGGGTCACTGACGAGGCTTTATTAGCCGAAACTACGTAGTCTGGCCCATGTTCCTACTTCTGTATGTATTCTCTGCTCTTGAAGGAACTTTTTAAGATTTTAATTCAGCAGGAGTTTAGCATATGTTCTCTGTATCTTGATTATTTGTAATCTTAGTTGTTTCCAACTATGGTTTGAGGGCTGGATTTGGATTTTGATTGTTTCAGTTCCTGGTCTTTGCATACTTTTTACTTTTGTCTCGGCAAGCTGCTTCCGCACCAACGCCCGCTATTCTCGTGAGGGGACCACGTCATTTTCACGCAGACAGTCTTCGAATGAATCGCGATCCTTGCAATGGAACAAACAGACCCAGCGCGTTTGCTCGCGCAAGTCCTTCAGGACAGAGTTGTTATGCGACAGTCTGCATGCTTAGTGATTAACCCAATCACGGTTGATAACTTTGCTGCACTCTTTAAATGCACACCGGGGGATCGGTCGTCAGACTCTATGATGGCCCCGACCTAAAGCTATATATTTTAGTTGGTTGGGACCGGAGCCTTTTTGTCTGTTGCTTGGTCCACCGGGGCTCAACTGGTGACGTTCTTTTGCTTCAGATTTCCAGTGGGGTTGTTTGGCAGGATAGGGATCTCCACCTGTCAGACGGCCCGTTGTATCTGTTGAGTCCTCGTCTTTGCTTCTTCATGGTGTTAAAATTTGATTTATGTGTTTACCGTGATGATTCATTGACGAGTTAGAGGGTTATCATGCGAACCGAACAACCAACTAAATGTTTTGTACCACTTCAGAAACTGAGGGTGAGGTTGGGCCTGTAAAATCGATTTAAGCCCCCCAGTAGTTCATTACTGACCGTTCCAAGGCGGTAGTTCTGTTGTGGTTCTCTGTTGCCTGTTTTTGGTGTCAGAGTTTCTGTGATGTTTTACCTTATGTATGTTCTTATTATTTTTGGTTCGGTTTGGGTTGCTGAGTGGCCACCTTTTGGGAACAAGCTGCTCACTCGGTTGGCCATATGTTCTCTGTATCTTGATTATTTGTAATCTTAGTTGTTTCCAACTATGGTTTGAGGGCTGGATTTGGATTTTGAGTGTTTCAGTTCCTGGTCTTTGCATACTTTTTACTTGTACTTCTGCGTGAGGACCCAGACAGATTGCTCTGCATGGCGGCCCGAGAAAGCGAGCATAGACTGCATATCCTTTTTTTTCGTTAACGCTGTCAAAGCTGAACAGTCATCGATGATATACAATGTCGGTTCGCCCATAAACACAAGGTAAAACGCTCGCAAGTAATCATGGAGGCGCTCGCCGGGGTCAAGAAGGTAGACCTCGGGGTCTGTCCAGATCCAGGGGCACTGCTGATAGGTCTTGTTATGTCGTACGGTTGGGCACAGGATCACGATATGTTGCAAGTATCCCCTGTAGGGGCCTTCGAGCAGATCCAAGATAAAAACTGTTTTTCCACATCCCGTCTGCCCGCATATCGTCGCCGAATGAGCCGTCTGCGGCAAGAGGTTAATAGACCGCTGAGACGAACCGGCCATTTTCAATATTGAGTTGCGCATCCATGACGACAAAAAGATAGATGTTCAAAGCGCCGGACGCCTCTTCTTTCTTCGATATCTGTATCTTAATTCCTTCGCTGGCATTTTCTATATGGCGGCCGCTGCCATGAAGGCGGTCATCATCGTTTGTCCTGAGGTCAAGCCACAGGGAGTACTTGCTGGTCAAAAATTCTCCCAGGTTGACATCTGCCAGGGCCAGGTCTTTTGCGACCGTTCCTACTTCGGGGCGGCACTTACTGCCGGGCGCAAAGTACTTTTTTGCCTCGTCCCACATCTGATAAGCGCGCATCCCTTGGCTGAAGAGCTGATTGGGTACACCCTCGATAGTGATCTCCACTTTTGTGATCTAAGGGTTATAAAAGGTCTCAGTTTCGCGACCATAGGGTTGTTGCGCTGCCGCATCCTCGAACAGCAAGGGGATTCCCTTCATGCTGTGGGCGGGCACGTTTAGGTTGATGTTCCAGAGGGTGTTAGCCTTGTCCATTGTCATCTTCCGGTGCCGCAGTACCCGGTCATACAGGATCGCAAGGCGGCCTTTGTACTGGTTGTCGATCATTCGAGCCAGCTCGTCTTGAGTGACCATGTCATACTCGAGAGATATGCCTCCAATGTTGTATGAGGCAGCGTCTGTGGCTGGATCACACGACCGTAGTCGTTAAACGTGAGTTCATACTCGAGCCGGTCGCCCAGTGCGCTCTGGTAGAATGGCATATGACTCTCAAGCAATTCGAAGTCGAGTGGGATGAAGAAGCGATTACTGAAAGCATCTGCGATGGCCTTATCGGCAACATCTCTTGAATCTCCGGTCCCAGCACCGACTCGAATCCTTGTCGTGTTTCTGTTATCGGCGACATCGATCCCCTGATAATGACCATTTGCCCTCCGTGGGGCTGTCTTCCAGAGATCATTGTAACAGTGGAAGACATCCGAGTCGTCGATGGACATCACTTCGTTGCCGCTAATTTTGATGGTCAACTTCTTCACGATGGCACGGCCCAGGTTCTGAACCACAGTCCTGTTGGCATCTTCGCTGGTCAGCGTGATCGTGAAGGCCAGCCTCGCGGTCCCAGGGACAATCAGGTCATGCGCGCCAAGGTTGGGGAACCGGACAAGCAGCTGCTGGTCGATGCTGCTAGGATTGTTGGCGATGACCACAGGTTGCCGCGCTCCTTTGACACCCAAGGGCTCGCGGAGTGACCTATATGGATTAAGCTTGTGCCCAAATTTGCTCGAAGCCATGGTGTAACTGACTGAGTGGAGCCTGTATTGAACTGCCGCGGCAACCTTTAAATAAGTAGTCACTTAAGTAGTCATGGAGTTTAAAAAGCCCCATGTACGAGCCCGACGAGGCGGGTGATGCTTATGATGATGATGCTTTCAACATCCCAGACGCCCCATTGACACACCGCTTGACATCCAGCAACAGCTAGACACGTCCGGGGACCTTATTCAAACCCTGCGAGGCGAGCTGAAGCGGACGGAGCTTGAGAACCAAAAGAAACGTCTCGTACATGTTTTCTTCAAAGAAGTAAGGCGCGCCTACAAAGGGTGGCGTCCTGAAAGAAAGATCGATAACGATCAATTTGAAATCGATGACGACGGAAAAACGCTCTACTGGACGCCCGGCGACAAAAAGATCCGTATGTCCGCAAGGAAGCGGGGATTCAACTTCCTGGCTCTGCAAAAACTTGCCTCGGACTTCGGACCCGGAGGTACACATGCAATTCGAACGTTGCCGGGGCTCACTGACTACAGGTCAAAGATACCACGTGCTGCTAAAGAAGCACTCCAGCAAGGCCTCCCGAGCGATCGCGAGGTTGAAAGCATCGAACTCAAGGACATCTCCGGCGTCGCCAACAAAGCACGGGCTAGCGTGGAGGAAGTTCTGACATCAATTAACGAGCCTCCGGTGGACACCAAGTGGACCGCCCAGGCCAAAAGGGAACTTGATGGCTAAAAACTGCCATGACAAGAGTACGAGACGAGTTGGAGAACAACCTAGCAAAGCTGTCAAAGGTCGATGATGAGAGAGCCGAAGTGAAACAACGCTTAGTCCGGGAGCGTCAAAAACTGACGGAAACGGACGACGCGCAGATCCAACAAGATATTCGAGACCGGATCAAGAGGCTTAAGACAGAGCTCTCCGATCTCGAGCTTGAAAGATCCTCCCGTCTCGAAACCCTCTCTAGGAACAGAACAGATCTCCGGTCCCAGGTCAACAGAATCCGCGAGACCTTCAGGAAGATCCTTCATGAAGACTCAACGCTGGCTGAGCGCATCCGCACCCTCTTTCGGGAGCAGGGGATCACAATTGCAAGTATCCTTACAGCAATTGGCTTGGCAATCTCGACCTTAGTGCTCGCGCTGATCGGGGGCGCAGCTGTCTTGATTCCGTCTCCGGCTTCCTCCGACAAGGGCGGGGTCAAAGAGTGTGTAAAAAAGTACCTACAAGCCCTTGGGCGCGCACTGGCAAATTTGGCCGGCAAGGCCGCTGCAGCCCTGCCCGGGATCATCGGCTCGATTGTCTCATGGCTCTTAAATATGTTAGGAAAGACTGCGACCTGGCTAGCAGATAATTTGTGGGCCCTCGCCATCGCTGTGGGGACTCTACTTCTCATGGCCGCACGGGATTGGCTATCGCATGGCAAGCCAAAGCGCGACTAGACCGACCCCGATCCCGGCTACGATTAGAGCTGTTTTTTCTTCCTCGTGGTCGAGTGAAGATTTCTGGTTTTTTTCCAAAGACGCGGGTTTTGCCGGCTCGGCCACGGGACGGAGTGGTGGCCTATCAAGCCCCCTTTCGCCAGTGTCGTTCGCGGCGTCTGGTGGGGCGACAGGCGCGTTGAGGCCGCTGTTTAGACCCACACTCTGGGACTCTGTGGCGATAACGATCATGTTGTTATAGCCCACCTTGGTGCTGACCCGGAGTAGCATATCGCTCGGCGCCATGTAGAGGCCAACTCCGAAGACAAAGTTTACCATGGAACTAGCAAATTGCAGGACACCTTGGTAACGTTTTATCGCTGAGGGGAGGTCCACTGGAGATGAGATGGCGTCCTCGAGGTTTGCCAAGAACTGCTTTTGTGTCTCGAAGGCCGTCCCGCTGCCTAGAATACCTGTACGGGTCTGGCCCTGAGAGGTAAGAATGGCCCACACGTACGTCCGTATGCTATCATTCAGCATCTCGATCCCGGAGCGGGTAAAGCCCTCCGACTTGTCAAGTATGAACGTCCCCCAGGTCGTGTCTGCATCAGGGACGTCCTGCTTGATGTAGTCTACGTGAAGACAGTCGTTAGTTGCCCGCTTTGTGAATGACATACTACTCGAGTCGTACTCACTATCAAGGGGGTGATAGCCTTGGCCGGTCCAGTAGTTGTAGACTCGCCCGAGCCCTCGGTTCTGGCCGCTGACCCTCCAATCGAAGTGCGGAGAGACGCCAAATTCATCACAGATTCTCTCGTATCCCATGCGGTCATATGAATTGTTCATCGCATCCCAATCCGTATCCTGGGGCATAGAGGTGTTTAACTCTGTCAGTATACGCCGTTTCTGGTAATATATATACGTGAAAGCTATACATGGACTGCAGCATGGGACCAGCTGCGGTCAAATGGTCTTGCAACGAAACGCCACAGCCAGCAGTTGCGCACCAGACCGCAAAGTTGACCTGGTTTTGCCAGAACTGCATGGGACTTGAACCCCAAGCCTGGACCAGTTTGCCTGATCCCACCAGGGGCAGACGATATTTCTCAAACACGTCAGGGTGCTTCACATCGAACGCTTCCCCTGCGCCAATTGTACCTGAATGCGGGCTTTGATGAGTGATGGCGCACGTTTTGCAGGGGTGGCTTGAACCCCCGCCTGATATTTGGCCGAGCTATTGAACGCAAACGCCACGAACACACCACGACGGTACTTGATGGATATTACAACGTTTGCGAGCTGAGCGAAGACGTGTTCCAGCCTTTGGGAGCCAAACTTAATTTGCATGCACCAACGGGTCGCTTACAGCTGTCTACAAAGAAACGTCTGGTCTTAAATAGCGGGCTGACCAAACTCCTTGATTTTTCTCGAGACACATTCGAACCCGGCAAAACGTACATCGCAGGTGAGCCACACAGACTTGCTGTCCATCGAGAGATCTGTGTGCACCTCGCTGAGGTGAGCTCTTCAGATAACCTGCATAACGGCCACCCATCTACATTGCTTAGGCCTGTCCCCGTCGAGAACGAAAGGTGCGGGAGTGGCCGGACAGAGACATTCCCTGTCTTGCAGTATAAGAGGCGTTCGTCTGGTTCTGTTTCACAGCTGACCATCTCACTTAGAGACACGAAGGGAAGAAGGCTAAGCATCGAGTACTTGAGCGCGACGTTTCATATCAGAAATGGTTGACGCGGGTGGCCCTGGGAGCGTTAGGAAATGCCCTGGGGTGGCTTTGGCTGACCTTGGTGACGTTCAAGGGTTCGATAGAAGCGGAGAGGAAGACCAGCTTTACGCTTTCCAGTTGTCTGATGGGGTCTACAAAAGAAAAAACTTCACCCCCTCTGAAGAGATCCCGTCGCTAAAATTCGAAGAGTTGAGCGACGTTAATACCTCACATGCCACCCCAAAAGCGGCTTCATAGCCTTGTGTTTACTGGAAGCGAATGGATTGCCTTTGCAGACCCCGTCCAACAAACTGGATGGCTCATCGACTTCAAAATCTCGTCTCCGTACGTCGTGACCGGAAAAGACCATAAACTTCGAAAGGTGGTGAATAGCGGTACACGGCTATGCTCATACATCCCCGAGACGAAAAATGTTGTGGTCCAAGAGGCACCAGGCCTAAGATACATGCTAAAAACAAGAAACAACAGACGGGGGAGTCTTAGGATGGTCTCCGAATTCCCCCCAGCGGGAATCATCGGTTTGGAGTGATCTGTGTCGACGATCATCCTTGATATCGTTCTTGGAGATAGGCCTGACGACTTCGTTGATGTCTTACCGGGCTTCAAGCTCAAGTGGTCACAAAAACACGCAAATCAAGAGGTTGGAGGTCGTGTCGGCGTTCAAGAGACACCTCAGGTGCTGTTCACGATTAAAGATATTCAGCATGAGGCTGATTTTGGCCAGTTGAACCTTGACAAGCTTTTCATTGGTCCGGTCTCCCTTAAAAGGCTTCGATTTACGCCCGGTGAGCTCTCATTCGATCAAACCGCTGTCATCATTGGCCAGTAACCCATTTAAAGAGTGATCAGGTTTGACCTTATTGCATGATGACCCTCTACCCACCACTTGAGAGCAGAGAAACTCACCGCCTTCAGCATGTGGCTGAGTTGAGATTCCGTCTCGAAAAAGAACGGGACTTCAGAGCTTCGATGTATAAAAAATACCGACGCGGAGTCAATGTTGCAGACGGAATTGACACCGCGCTTTCGGTGACCATCGTGGGCTTGGCTGCTTCTGGCATAGGGCTCTTGTCAACAGTTATCGCGGTGCCAATCGCCATAGGCATGCAGGCCGGGCCATTGCGTGTGGGCTGCTTGAGCGCAGCAGTAAACTAATAGGTCGGAGGCTCCAGGCAAAGGCAAAAAACACGACGAGATTCGCGTCCTGGCTGAGTCTAAGCTGAACTCAATCTCAGACCGCATTTCAGTTGCCCTGAACGACAATAAGATTACCGAGGAAGAATTTCGTCTGATCCTCTCTGAGGTTGACAAATTCAACCAGTTAAAGGCCGAGATCCGTGGGCGTCAAAAGCAAAGGTGTGGCTTGCCAGAAGATGAAAAAACAAGCTATTTCGGCATGCGAGAAACGAAGCGATTATGACAGCCCGCGCCGAGTTATTAAAAGAGCTTCAAGCTGGAACCAGTGGCACCTGAGTATTTATTGCTGGCGAGCTTAAAAAAGCAAGTCGTAATTTTTCCCAAGGGCGCGGCGACAACCAGGCGCTGCAGCATAAGAGGCTGGCCTGTTTCACCACTTAGAGGCATGAGGTTAGGCTACATCTAGCTATTTGCGTTTCATTGGAAGAGATTTTCATAAATAGTTTTTATATCATACATTTTTATAACCACAAAAAATGCTGCCCTTTCAAGTAAATGCACCCGACCTATACAAACTCGTCTTTTGTACATCAACCAAGGTTGTGAACGGACTGGAACGGTTCAGCACCATAACACTTCCCCATTGTACGCAGGACATCTCGCATGAAACCCTAACCGAACTATACGATTTTTTTAGAACGGTATTCCTCTGAAACCGACTTTGACAAACTGCATAGCCGCATTTCTCCCCAATTGTCAACCGACCTTGCTTTCTTATGTGAATACATCCTCACCATATTAACAGAAGCGCTCTTCATTCCAAGTTACCTTACCAGTCAATATCTCAGGACACTCCAGTTCCAAGCCGCAACGACCTTCAACGAACAAAGAACTTCACCAATTCCTAATACCGTACCTACTACAAGAGCATTCAGACGGACAATCTTCAGAAACAGTTATGTGAACGCCCGAACCCCGCGAACGCCTCCTCCTTAATTCCCCACCCCCACCGCGCACGCTCACCACTGGGTACCTTCAAGACGATTCCACCCACGCAAGTAAGGGAAATTAATATCTAGTCGTTTTCGTTCACACAGATCCATTCAGAATGAAAAATTCATATCATACATGTTACATTCTCATTATGTCATATTTTCTTCATGTTTATTTACTTCATGTTTTCTTCATGTTTATTTTCATTTTCGGATAGATAAAAGAAAGGCACTACCTCAAACTGCTAGAACCTACCTAAAAAGGACCTAAGGCTGGCCGGCTAGCTCTCAAAAGGCTGGTTCGCCGGCCTTAGGTCTTTTTTTTTTGTGTGTTGTCCCCGCGCCGGCCCAGGGGCTGAGAGAGCGAACGCTTATGCGTGTTTTTTTTTGCACCTTGTCACACTACTTGGCGCTCCTGCAGGAGCACCGTTGCTAAGGTAAATAAAGCCTTAGCAACGGCGCTCTTACAGGAGCGCTTGAGTGTGTTTCTTTTTGCATCTTTTCACATATTTTACACAGGTGCGTCAAATCGTGGCGAGCAGACGTTTATAAGTGTATAAACGTCCAGGAAGCTTTGAAAATAAATGTAGTTATGTAGAATAGACTGGACAAAATAAAAGGGCCCTTAACCAGAGAGGCGCAGACCGATCCCGTAATACAGGTTAACGGGTCATTGTTAAATATGGAACTAGCAAAGCAACATAAATATTTGTTGGGAAAAAATAAAACAAAACACTTTTAAGTTTGTCTTTTTTTTCTTTATTCGTCGGCTGATTTCTGATGACCGGATGGATAAGCTCATCTAATCCCGCACGTCCCGTTTGATTGTAGTACGTCACCCAGGTTTTAAAGAGTTCATCATCAGGGTAATTTTGACGTACGTGTGCCGTCAGCTTGTCCAAGTCCGTTTTCAACGTGCTTAAAAAATCTTGTGACCTGAAAAAATCAAATGATGAGTTTTAAAACGTTGATGAGAAAATCAACATCTGATAGAGAAATTTCACAAGTCATTCATAAATACCATTTTTGCTAAAACTCACATGGTTATATTTTGTAACTATGACAAGATAGTAGTTTAAATAAAACATACTTACATAATTTTTGTCAAATAGAGTCAAGAAAATGATTATTCCGACGTTAATTTATCGTAAAATGCTGTGTCATTGAATGACGAGATACATGTCCTTGAACATTTATTGATTGAATGAGCGCTGGTAAATAATTACAATCCGGGGTGAACAACCGACGAATCGATAGTATACCAGAGCAAACATTAAAGGGACAGATGCTGAATTTTGGTCTGATTTTTTGACCGTCCGGGCTCGATAGTCCAATCCGGTGGTGCACCTGGGGCTCGCCAAGGGGGGGGGGAGGCAGAAACAACACTGCTCGGTGGGGGTGGGGTGGGCCGCTCATGTTTTGCACCAGAACTCATACTCTATATAGCCGAAACGTACCTACAGGGCTTTTTTTATTTGCCAGCAAATGAAAAAAGCATTTTTTTTACAAAAACTCAAAAGTTGCTGGGGCCTGCCAGGGGGTGGGGGTGAGAGCGGGCCTCAGCAATTTTTGCACCAGAATCCCCACTCTGTATACTCGGGTCGGCTGAGGGTTTGGGCCGCCCCTGGGGCTCTCACTGTTTTTGGTCAAAACAAGGGCTGAGAAGACCCTCCTGAGAGGCGCGGCGGCCCAAAATAAGTGTTGTGTTACCATGAAATGGAGCTGGGAGGCGCGGCGGCCCAAAATATTTGGTATGCTCACCCCCCCCTGCTGCTCGTGGCCCTCCAAGGGGGTGGGGTGTGCCACTAGTTGTGGCTATCGGTCAAGAGGGTTAATAACGGGCTCGGTAGTACTGGGGTTCGCCACGGCAGGTGACACCCCTGGGGGCTTGCCAGGGGGTGGGGCAGGCCCCAGGGGTTTTTGCACCAGAACCCCTCTTCCCTATACTACTGTGTGATATTGTCAAAATATGAAATACCTGGGGTCAACTATCAATGAATGATTTTAACCTTTTGTACGCATAAATTTTCATGTACTCACTAAGATGACTGTATATGCCAATTTTCAGGTGAAAAACTTCAATAGTTTCCAAGAATTCTTATGTTTTATCATTTTCCCATATAAAAGCTACAAAAAGCACGTTTGACCTTACCATAACTAGAAAATGTGTTTATGAAACACTATGCCCCCATTATATGCTTGACTTTCAAGAAGGCTCATCCCATAATGTTTGTACCTTTAAACCATGGGCTTCAATGCGATTAGTCAAAAAAGGATCTTAACTCTGTCAACGATTTTTTTCAAAAGTTAATCAGGTCATTTACACTTTGGGCAATATCTTCCTGCAAAAATTCATGTTCCTAGTGTCAGGGGTTTTCGAGATATTTTGTTCAAGAGGATCCATAGATTAACAATGCACTAAGTTGAAAAAAAAACACACCTAAGTCAAAATTTCCTGATTTGTTTTTTCAAAAGTCTATCAGGTCATCTACACCTTGAACAATAAAGTTTCAAGTCCCTAGTTCTTACACTTTTAAAAATATCTTGCTGATAAGGTGAAAATGTAGAAATTTTCAAAGGGTCATAACTCCTATAAAAATTGACAAAGAATTCAATCAAAAGGTAATCAGTTTATCTACGCATCATCTCCAATAAGCTGAAAAAGTCTAATGTCCCTAGCTCTTATACTTTTCAAGATATCTTGCTTACAGTCAAAATGTGGACATGTTCAAAAGGCCTTAACGCGAACAATAATTGATGGAATATATTTAAATTAATCAGTTCATCTACTCATCATCTCCAATAAGCTAACAAAGTCTCAAGTCATTATTATTATTACTATTTATTTTGGTATCAAGGATTAGAAGCATAAAACAATACAATAAGATATAAAATAAGATACATATACAATATCTTAAAATTTGCAAAGTTCCATGGCTTGCCAATCACTACCCAGGATGACACAAAAAAGGGAAAGTGATTTCCCTTATTTCCATTGTGGTCCTAGCCCAAATACTTTTAAAGATATCTTGCTGACAATGTCAAAATGCGGGGATTTTCAAAGCACCATAACTCTCAAAAGTTGACTGAATTCGTTTAAAAGTTTATCGGTTCATCTACTTATCATTCCTAATAAGCTGTTAAAATGTTTCAAGCCCCTAGCTTAAATACTGTTCAATATATCAAACTGTGGAAATTTTCAAAGGGCCATAAGTCCTACAAAAATTGTCGGAATTTGTTCACAAGTCAATCAGTTCATCTACTTATTATTTCTAATAAGCTGTCAAAGTTTCAAGTCCCTAGCTTAAATACTTTTCAAGATGTTTTTATTGACAAATTCAAAATGCGGAAATTTTAAAAGGGTCATAACTCCTATAAAAATTCACGGAATTCGTTCAACAGTTAATTAATTAATCTACTAATCATTCAAAATAAGTTGACAAAGTTTCAAACCCCTAGCTTAAATGCTTTTTGAGATATCTTGCTGACAAGATCTTATTATGATTTTTTGTCAAGGGACATAAGTCGAAAAAGCGAGACAACTTGGACAAGAAAAATACATGTCCGCTATTTTTCATGACGAATCGATATGTGAAATTTCAAACTCTAGCGTGTACGTTTCTTTAGAAATGGTATGCGCGACTAACGGACGGACGCATGGACGAACGCACGGACGGACAAACCAGAAGCAATATGCCCGCTCAACTTCTTTGAAGTTGGGTCACAAAAATGTAAAGGTCAACCTAATGACATAATTTGAACAATCTTGGTAGTACTCGCGTACTCAAAGCTACATACCAAGTTTCAAGGCCATCGGCCAATTTGTTCTGGAGAAGAAGATTTTAAAAGTTATTTTTACCATATATGGGCGCGGCGGCCATTTTAGTCACGTGACCAGGACCGTTTGAATAACTTCTCGTTCCCCAGCCCCATACAGGCTCTACAGTAAATTTTGGTTACAATCGGCCCAGTGGTTTTAGAGAAGAAGTCATTTTAAAAGTGTGGACGGACGACGGACGCCGGAGCCTTACCAACCTGTAAGGTCCCCCGAAGCCGCTTGCTCATGTGAGCTAAAATACACCCAAAATAAAAGTTATTCATATATACATGAATATTTAAAAAAATAGAGCTCAAGAAAAAAATATAAAAAAAGTTTGATAATTGAATTATCAAATCGATTTAATGTACGGTTATTACTTATTTTACTTTATAAATCCTTTTAAAGTATTTTTTATATTTATTTTATATCATTCATATTTTGCTACTCTTTGATTTGTTTTGTTTTGATTGTAGGTGAAACACTTGGTATCGATTGAATCGACTAACAAGATCTACTTTAATTGTTTTTTTTGTTTTACTTTCTATCCTTTTAGGACATGTAGAACATTCTATGGGGGTATTGGACGAGTGGTGGTTCCTGCTCACCTGTGCAGTATTATTAATTGGATGATTTCCCTATGGAACGGTCTACACTATAATCGACTCGCTTTTTTGTGACAACACATATGCATGGCATCCCCTGAAGGGGACTCCGTCGAGAAGTGAACATCCAGATTAGACGCTTCAAACCCGATCTGCACTGTTTGCCTTAAATGTTGGAATTTTTGTAACTAAAATCAGTAACAATAAACTATGTATTTTTTTCTTATTTTTAGTTTTACTCTTTTCTATTTTATTTATTCATTTATTTATTTACTTATTTTTTTATTTTATTTTCATTTTCCTTTTCTTTGCGAACGTTTGAATTGGTGAATTTGTTTCGCTAGTGCCTATTTAAATTACGCACCCAAAGGAATTCTGACAGGATCGGTGGCAATGCATTTCTTAAACGAAGCGACTGAGTTCTCAGCGCCGCAAAAGGCAAAACTCTTAAAGTTTCAGTTTTTGGACTCATTGGGAAGCATGAAGACATAATGTTAACTTTGAAAAAGATGTTTCATTTTAATCCTCAGAATAAAGACTGTCAGAAATAAGGTTATATAAAAATCAGTATAGCTCGAAATTTTCAGAAATACGCACTGAAAATGGAAAATTTCGCAATTCATTTGAATATTCCAGTGAATTTATATGTCAGGCAAGGGAAGCAAGAAAACACTGACTTTTTCGAAAAATGAAAACGCCTTTGTGTAGGTAATATACCATTCTTTCAGATTATAAGTTATAAAAAATTTAAATAATTTGAAAAAGGTAAGAAAAACATAAAATTTTTGATACTCTGTATTCAATTCTATGTACATTTGATACCCAATATTGGACAGACTAGGATGTCTAACAGGGGCGATAACAAAATCGATAATCCAATGCCCCGGTAGAAATGTTCAGTATGATCTACCTTATGTTTTATTTTCAGCATTATTCAGTTTTATTTATGTTTTTTTTATTTGTTTGCTTTTTTCTGGGTGTAGGTGAGATAAATATAGAATTTAAGAACAGTCATTAAAATATGATTACCAGTTGTAAAGATATATTTTGTTTTCAGTATACACTGCAGAGTCGCATCGCAAAAATGACAATTTTATTCGATTGTAAATATTATGGTTTGAAAATCACTGATAAGCACCGTGATGACAATAAACATATTTTTATATATTTTAAAAACATTGAATACGTAATAGTTCACATGTTTATACCCTCGGTATACGAAGTATAAAGGGGGTATATAGTTTTTGTTTTTCCGTATATAAGTTTGTGTGTGTGTGAGCGTGTGTGTGTGTTAACGTTTTTTTTCTGTCACATATTTCTCAGAATCACAATATCTAGGATTTTGAAATTAGGTACAAACGTTGATATGGCTAGTTGTACGTGTAAGAGAAAATCAGCATTTTTCTCGTATCATTCCCTTCGTTTGTCCATATTTTCTGTCTCTACAATTAAGTTTCTATCACAAATTTCCCAGGAACCACAATAGGTAGAATTTTGAAATTTGGTACAAACGTTGGATATGACTAGTTGTACCGTGTAAGAAACAATCAACTTTCTCCAGCTTATCATTTCTTTGTTTGTCCGTTTTTTCCTTCTCTCCAATTAAATTTTTGTCACTGATTTCTCAGGAAACATAATAGCTAGGATTTTGAAATTTGTTACAAAGGTTGGGTATGACTAGTTGTACAGTGTAAGAGACAACCAGCCCTCATCTGCTTATCATTCCCTGTGTTTGTCGATTTTTTTCTTCCTCTACAATTAAATTTCTGTCACAGATTTCTCAGGAACCACAATAGCTAGGATTTTGAAGTTTTGTACAAACTTTTGGTATGACTAGTTGTATCGTCTAAAAGACAATCAGCCATCTTCTGCTTATCATTCCCTTTGTTTATCCATATTTTCTTTCTCTCCAATTAAATTTCTGTCACTGATTTCTCAGGAACCACAAGAGCCAGGATTTTGAAATTTGGTACAAACATTGGGTATGGCTAGTTATACCGTGTAAGAGACAATTAGCCTTCTCATGCTTATCATTCACTTTGTTTGTCCATTTTCCATTCTTTCAATTAATTTTCTACCATAGATTTCTCAGGAACCACTTTACCTAGGACTTTTAAAATTTGGGACAAACATTGGGTATGACAAGTTGATTCATGTAAGAAAGCATCAGCCTCCTCCTGTTTATCATTCCTTTTGTTTGTCGATTTTTTCTTTCTCTCGTATGAAATTAAACTTTTTTGCCAGATTTTTGAGGAACCACTTTAGCAAGGATTTTTGAATTTGGTACATATACTGGGTATGACTCGTTGTATCGTGTAAAAGATTTTAACCCTCCTTCTGCCTATCATTCCCTTTGTTTCTGCATTTTTCTTTGTCTCCAATTTATTTTTGTGACAGTTTTCTCTGTTCCAAAAAGAGCCACAGCCTTAAAAATTTGTATACATCTTTAGAATGGCCAAGTTTATTCGAGAGGGGAGGGGGGGGGGGGAGAAAATCAAAATTCTAAGAATTTATTGGGCTTTCTTTTGCATTTTTTCCTTTTTTCATATCTATCCCCAATGGAATAAATGGGAAAATTTATGTCAAAGATATTTCAAATTGCTATGCAACTAAGTTTACGTATAGGTTAAAACTGACTATTGGCATCATCTGGGTGCTGCTGGATGCTGCTACTCACTTTAAATCAAGGTCACTGACATTGAACGTTATGTAAACTTGTGTTGAAAAATTGTGTTAAATTTGTATTTTCCTTTGAATACATAAGTTGCATATTTTAATGGAACCATTGTGTATTCGTCTATAGGCCTTTCACTGGATTGCAATAGTTTCTCCATTCATCTGTCTATTGTTTAACATTTTCTTTAAAGTGTTTGTATTAAGTGTTTTTTTATTAGGCGATGGCGCTGGCCGGGGGTATACGTGAGCCCCTGCTCACATGCTCTTGTTTAACAAAAAATGACACTGCCAGGTGTCTTGCCTTTAAACTGTGATTTGCTATTTGCGTAAAAATCAATATTTTAGCATTCTGTTTTTGCATAATTTATCATGAATTTTGATAGGGAAATATGATAGATGTTCTACTGAAATTTCTTTAACTATTTTCTGATAAGTATTTCAGCAACAACTCTTTTTGAATTCTAATGTCAAGGATTAAACCAAGGAATCCATATTATTGATTTCCCCAAAGTAAGCCTCTATCTGGTGGAGATTGTTCATCGGACTGGATTAGGCATACATGTAGCTTATTAATGATCAAATGCAGGTCTGAAAGCTTCATTTGCGGCTTTGCTACTATGAATTTGTTGAAATAAATTGATGTGGGTAACTGCCTCCTTGTGTTGATATATCGCCTCCATGCGCTACATAAATACCTACTCTTGTATTAAGATTTTAAAAGAAAACAAAATATGTACATTTCAAAATTATGCTTAATGGGTGGATAAACCTTACTGAGCACCTTAGTTCGTTACATTATTGAAAGTTTTTAGCCAAAAGCAATTTAATAGCATAAGATTTCGATTATACACTTCGTCAATGTAACTAAATAATATTTAGAAAAGACCAACGTTAGGTCAGACATATGGCATAGATCTTGTTAGTTTTCTTTTTTGTGACTACCTTCTCGATAATATTAATAAGTGTATTATTTTTCTTTTATGTGTTATTAAGGGATGGCTTCGCAAAACTAAACAAAAACAGTCGGCTCTTCATAATTTTTGTAATAACGACCTTGTTCTAGCGGGTAGAGGGAAGACAGGGGCTGGGAAAAGATGGCGGAGAAAGGATGCGTGCCAACTACTAACATGAGAGCAACATTAGTGCAACTGCTTTGAAAAAATCTTCCTGTAGAGATTTTACCCTACAACATGATTTGCATTTAGGTTGCCAAAAGGTTTAGAAAGTCAACTTAAGAAGCAGGTAGGAGACAATGCTTCTCGTTTAGGGACGCAGACTTGAACCATATTTATTTCCATACAACCAGACCTTAAAGGAAATGTCCTAGGTAAGTTTTGAGAAACTGCACCTAGTGTTCTGTAGTACCTGCATACGTAGCAGTGCAACAATCTGGGTATAGATTCATCTCTCTATGACAGAACAAAGTATGATGAAAAACATAAACATGATGGAATTCCAGTCATTTGCTGCAGTAAAAGTATACTGTTACACAGCCGTGTCTGCTTGTCATACCTTTAAATGGAGACAACTCCCATGACTTTTTATTTGCTTCCATGAACGGTGAAAATCTACCGAAATGGGTGATACCCTGAAACAGGATTAAGATTTAACTTTCCATATAAAGGGCGACAAAAGTGGAATTCGTAGAATTGCTCTCACTGAAAATGTACTAATTTACTAAGTACATGGTCCTTACACTAAAACAAATATATATATAATGAAATTAAGTTCGATTCCACAAGTGTAACAATTTATTTTCTATTCTACCGGTTTACTGTCCATATATTTACCCCATTTGCCCGTGTCCAATTCAACTCCACATCTGTGAATATGAACATCCCTGCCATTGGTACTGTGGTAGTCTTTAAGAGTTACAGGTAACTGTAACAAACGCCTGGTCAAAGTAGTTTTCCCCACTCCTCCATTACCAACGACCATCACATTGATCTGATAGTTCTCTTCCAGACCATGTACCAGTATGTCACTGAGGGGCGTACTTGAAGATTTGAGAACTTTTAGAATCATCGGGTTGATGCCACAGGACTGATATTGATATGAAAGGAAATAAATAAATTGCTCGCGTTTTTTTTTTTGTTTGTTTAAGTTTATTCTCTCTCTCTCTCTCTCTCTCTCTCTCTCTCTCTCTATCTGAATTTGCTTGGAGCTGATATTGATTTGAGGGAAAATAGATAAATTGCTTGCAGTTTTTTTTAACTCTCTCTCTCTCTGTCTGTCTGTCTGTCTCTCTCTCTCTCTCTCTTCATTTGTTAGCGTGCAATGATCATATTGTAATTACTCTTTGGTTTTAAATAAACAAGAATATATATCAAAACCTCTAATTATTAAACGAGAATTTTGCGGAAACTGTACCTCGCCTGTCTGTGAAGTGTTACAAATACAGCTTAACCAGGACACTCGACAAAGTCAATATCGCAAAAACCGACGCCCGAAAAAAATGATATCTACATCTCATGCATCGTTTTTGATGTTTTAGGCAAAACAACAATGTTTGAATCAAACTGCTTGTCCTGCGATTACAGTCTAAAAAATTGATATTCTGTCGTTGCCTCCCCTACACGGACTGACTATTGTATCAAAGTAGCCATGAAATAAGGTGTTTAATTAAGGTCTCTACCGATACCAAAAACCCTGTATTTTTTTCAAGGGAGATAACCGGTGTTTTCAAGGGAGAAAACCGATGGCCTTCAATAAGTTTTCGATAACGGAAAATCAATACTTATGACAGAAGTTAAAATTGGTTTCAAGAAACTTTCTGGCAATATTAAAAATATGCAATGATAAGAAATTAATACAATCAAATACCACAACTTTCTTTCCAATCGAAACCAATAGGGAAAAAGCACACACAGACGGAACAAATGTCACAAGCACACGCACGGTAAGTCGAATGCGCAACTCTTTCCGAAACAGGTGGTCATTCAGCTACCCTTAAAAGTAGACAGTAAAAGTCGAATTTACGCCATTTTCGATATCATTTTTTCTCCTTTCTTCAAAAACGAAAAGATGAAAAACGTGTCTTATTTAGATGTTAATTACGGTTTAGCGACCGAGGTTTAGAGCTGAGTTGTAACTTGAACACGCTTTATATTGTACTTTTTTCGTTTCGCGTAAAAACGATTCGGCCTCTTGAAGACCATTATCACGAGCAGAGAATCAACTAGAAAAGGTGTTTGTAAAACACAATGCCCCTAAACTTAAAATATTGACAGAAATTGTTCAAGAGTTACTAAGTCTGTTTACTTATCATCTCGAATCAGCAGACTAAATTCAAGTCCCTAGCTCAAATGCTTTTTGAGATATCTTGCTAACAAGTTTAAACTGCTGAAAATTTCAAAGGGCCATAACTCCAAACAAATTGAGCAGAATTTATTTAGAAAATTGATGTTTTTTTCTATTCATCATCTCCAATCAGCTGATAAAGGTTCTAGTCCACAGCGCAACCACTTTTTGAGATATCTTGCTTAAAAGTTTGAAATCACGAAACTTTCAAAGGGTAATAACTCTGAAAACAAAGAAAGAATTTGTTTAAAAGGTAACCAGTTCATTTTCTTATCATCTCCAATCAGTTAACTATGTGTCAAGCCCTTAATGCTAGTGCTGAAACTTCATATATGGATACATCACCCAAAAATAGCTGACCCGCACTTTTATTTTTGTCCGAGTTATCTCCCTTTGTGGCGAGAGAAATTTCTTAAATACTTTTTTACATTTTTGCTGACAAATTTAAAATGCCGAAATTTTCGAAAGGCTATGACTCCGAAAAAATTGACGGAATTTGTTAAAAAATTATCATTTATTTTCTTATCATCTGACTAACCTTCAAATACCTTGCTTTAATAATTTTGAACCATAATTATTTCCATACAACTAGACAAGTTAAAAATACAGTAATTTTTAAAGGGAAAGGCCCATCACTCGAAAATAATTAACGTAACTTGTTAAACGGTAATCACTTCATTTACTAATCATCTCCAATCAGTTCAGTAAGTTTTAAATACTTTTGGAGATATATGGAGAAATCGAACTGGCAAGATTTTATTATCATTTTTTTCAAAGGGACATAACTCCACAAACGGAGACTACTTGGACAAGAAAAAAGTATGGGTCAGCTACTTTTTGGTGATGAATCCATATTTGAAATTTCGGCACAAGCATGCAAGATTACTAAGATATGGTATGCCTGACAAACAGATGCATATACAGACAGACAGAGGCATGGGAGCACGGGCGGAAGACCGAGAATCAATATGCTCCCGCAACTTCTTCGAAGTCGGGGGCATCAAAACAACAAAATAGTGATTCCTGCATAGAGCAAAATAAACGGTTCCCACAGTTAAATTGTATGTTTCACAGGACAAAAATGGATGACATATGCATATTATGGGTACGTTACATAATCAGCTGATCGGCAAGACATATCATAGATTAGGCCAAGGAGCCATATAATTTCGAACGTTCCCAGCCCTACCATATACTATCATATTAATTCATCGATCAAACAACAAATGTAACTCATTTTTCTTCTCTTAAAACCAAACCGAGTCCTTAAAATACAGCTTACTACTTCCCAAAAGTATTCCAATCATACCAGAGTAAGGGAGGGTATTTACAGTAGAACTTCATCGGCTCGAACAGGCTTGGGACCATGAAAATTAGTTCCAGCAAAGTTTAGTTCCAGCCATCCAGGGTTAGTTTCTATATAAAATGGTCTCTAGGGACCCAGGAAGGAGTTCTAGCCAGGCAGGGCTAAAGAGCCATCAGGGTTCGAGCCATTGAAGTTCTACTGTATAAAACTTTTTGCAATCAAACCTCTTAGGTTCGGACGGAATTTAGCCATCGACAGGTCGCTAACTCATGACCTAAGGATCTGGGCTTGAGTGTGTTTACAATTACGCCACACAGGTGCTGCATTACTGACAAATCAATGTCAGTAGCTAATGTCATATTTGCAAGTTTTTTCCTATGCTGGTTGCCTTGAAAATATCCTTGATTTGAAAATGAATAAAGAATACCTTACACAGGTAGAACCCAATGGCCATGCATAAAAACAAAGTGGTTGCAGGTGTAAAACTAGTATCAGTGAAATTGAAGGTATGTAGGTGTATGCATCATAATTTCAGAATCGTAACGGATATAAGTATCTAAACATTTGAAGTTCCCTTCTGAAGTAAAAAGTATGCAAAGACCAGGAACTGAAACAATCAAAATCCAAATCCAGCCCTCAAACCATAGTTGGAAACAACTAAGATTACAAATAATCAAGATACAGAGAACATATGGCCAACCGAGTGAGCAGCTTGTTCCCAAAAGGTGGCCACTCAGCAACCCAAACCGAACCAAAAATAATAAGAACATACATAAGGTAAAACATCACAGAACTTTGACACCAAAAACAGGCAACAGAGAACCACAACAGAACTACCGCCTTGGAACGGTCAGTAATGAATTACTGGGGGCTTAAATCGATTTTACAGGCCCAACCTCACCCTCAGTTTCTGAAGTGGTACAAAACATTTAGTTGGTTGTTCGGTTCGCATGATAACCATGAAATTAGCCCATTACAGCTCCCAATATCTTGTTGCTAGGGCAACAATGTTTGCGTGATTACCTCCTATATTTCAAATACTGAGCAAGTTGCTGTTAATTAGTTTGCAATATTTTTATCGTACACTTCCTCGGTCTGTTATAAAATTTTGACTATTCAATATTTAGTGAGCTTGCATACTTCTAAATATGCCGTATTATTTATGTTAAATGGAAGGGGTAACATCGTGTTGTATTTTAAAAACAAATCTACTCCTTTGTGCCTGGCTGTGTACCTGGATAGTACTGTAGCATCAATTTTATGCATTTCAATTAAATTTTGAGATTGATATAACTTTTGTATCCCTACTAAGATCAGATAATGCAGATATCTTTATTTAGCCTTGTTTGGAAGCTAGTGTAATTATTGGATTATATCTCTCATAAACAGTTGATTGTCTTCATATCCTCAAAAAGTACAACTTACATAGAGCTTTCTCTGTTGAAAAATATTCAGAAAAATCTGCTGTTGGGAAGTATTTAAATAATCGACTTGTCGGTTTATGCTTGTTGAAAACTAATGTAATTTTGTGAATATTTGCAGTTTAAAATGACATATCGAAAAAATCTGTGTGTTTCTTCAGGATTACGTTTTGTTCTTTTGATCAGTCCCTGGCAGTGCTATGATAACACATGAAAAAAATCATTTACATTACTGATGAAGTTATAGACGCTGTTGCTGTATCATATCATCAATTTCCGTATCTTTTTCTGCATGCACAATCTTTTCTTTCTCCGCCGCGATCCTAGCTAACTCAATCTCCCTATCTTTTTCGGCCTGCGCAATCTTTTCTTTCTCAATTTCCCTATCTCTTTCGGCCTGCGCAATCCTTTCTTTCTCAAGTTTCCTTATCGCGTGCCTTTCTCTCCTCTCAGTCTCTTGCTGTTGTTTCACAAATTCCTGCAAAGCCTGCCCCTCAAAACCTAACCCCTTTCCTGTTTTAACTAACTGATCAATGATGCTTAAGGTAAAGCTCACTTTAAACTTAACTGAAACCGACGTCTACTTATAGTCACACACGTTAACTAAAACGTTAACAATAATAAAAACGAACTAATTCAACTAAAACATTGATTAATTAGTATACTCGCGATCTAGACGTAGCTATTAAAGTTATGTTTATAACAGACCGAAAATGACGTCATAAACTGACGCTGACTTTGCCAAGAACTACTTTTCACTATCAAATTACGTTAATGACCCACATAACAATTACGCCCAACTTGATATAGCGTATCGGATATACAAACGTAACGTAAGTATCGCAACGTATTAACACTGATATGACAACTGTTCGTCGTACATTACAAAACCTTTTAAGATACCTACGGTAAATCAAACTTAAGATTTCACACAGGGAATAAGGATAGTTGACCTTCATTGAATGTAGGTTACCTTTACGAAGAATTTAATGGCAAAATTACTCTCCTAAAATTCACATCAATGCAAACAGCCTTACGTCACCTAAAAAAATAATCACAAAGTCAATGAAAAAAATGACTGATGAAATTGTGCCTGGATTCTATCTATATTGTCAATGTCTTACACTGGCAGATATCAACCGGAAATCAATCCCACTTCTGACACCATGTTTTTCACACGGGTGTAGAGCCATATACGTCGCCAGGACGGTGGAGGGTGACTTCCGGCTAATGGTGTGATCGACCAGTGTACTACCTTAACAAGGAAACTCTAACGACGTTAGAATTTTTGAAATTTATATATGATAATGTAAGTTTATATACAAACAACACAATTCACAACTGACACAACTACAATAATATACTAAACATATCAGTCCATGTTGCTTGCCCAAGTAAGGTGTTTGTTCCAAATCAACGGAAAAAATAAGGCCTTTATACCGTTGCCGGCGATCTTAGACTGGTCATTCCCTGGGTTATATCAGGGACCAGTCTATATATTATAGGAAATCACCTACTTATTCCACATCGCACACTTATGGATAATTTTTAGCAAGTGCTATTGACTCGCTAATATACTAATGGACGAACACTATTTGTTTATACTGTCCCACTTGCTATTCAGAAACTAATCACTTCAACGACAGTGTTGACAACGGCTGTATTTCACGCGTCCCGCCTGGGCATGGGATACTCGCGTAAGATACGTCGTAGTTATATTTCTACCGGGGTTGGTATTAACCTGGAGATGTAATATGGTATCTCCAGGTGAGAAGTGGCTTTCATCCCAAATAGTTGGTTGCCGGACTTAAAGTGCCTAAAAATAACGAACTTACCCTAAATACATTATAACAACATAATAATAATACGTAAGACCTGGGCCTGTCTTGGAAATACCATACAATGCGCTCGGCGAATGCCGAGCATAACAAGCACACGCCAGCCGTGTCACTAGACACAACTCGCGCACACGATGTAAAGCTACAATTGTGCTTACCAATTCCGTCAGTGAAGAAACGCAGATCTTACCAAACATGTGCGTCGAAGGATCTGACGTCAAACATTGTCAAGAGGTATACTAACGTCAACAGGTATCACCATGACATTTCCCATATAAAACATGAATGATCGAAACAATGACTTTTTACATTAAATACAATTACCAAAAATCTAACTTGCAAATGTATTAATTCACTTCTTTAAACTAAGCGAATGTCACAGGGATCAAAATAGTAGTTTTATTATTGATGATCGGTCGAAAGTGCGTCAATCGTAGCCGTATATTTTCTACTGCGGGTCGCGTTGGACACGGTGAATATTATTCCGTTTATCGTCGTACTTTCGCTTTCGTAAGTTTTCGGTAATCAATCAAAATATATTTTAGAATAAATAGTATGTAAGAGAATGGATGATTGGATAATTTTAAATAACATGTGCATGTGACCGTTTTAACCCAATTAAAAATCACATTGAGCGCGCGCTAATAATAACTCATTCTGGTTAATATGTACAATATTCTGACAAATCAATAATATTTGTTTATTTTATTATCCGTCAAGGATAACGTTAAATTAAGTTCAGAAGATGATGCCAGGTATGTTTATTTTCCATATCTCGTTTGATTTTCGTCTGGCATTGTTATTATCAGAAATATGACATATTTTTGTGTCCGGTTTGTCCCGTTATCAACAATAATGTACATTTATACATGTTGCGATACATGTATAGGCAATCTGGTTTTCCGTCCGTCTATTTCTCGTATAAATTTAGTATTTCATGCTTGGTGCATATTTCTTTGATACAGATAAGATATTTAAGGGTCATAAACATGCATATGAACCACATATTAATATATATTTAATGTGTCCTTTTTCTCGCATAGTAAAATTCCAGTGTCGCTATAAATAGAATCGTTGGTATTTATAGATACACTATTTCAAGTAGTGGTATTTCAGTCATTGTATTGTCTTGGTCTGAAATTTATATGTTTGTCTGTGTCTTACATGTTTCATTTTGTTTATAGGACACCCTTTTAAATAAATCGAACAACAATTACAACCGTCGTTGAGTCTACTAAACTCACCCCTGCGACAAAATGGAGCCCCCAGTGAGGATCGAACTCACGACCCCTGGTTTACAAAAATGGAGCCCCCAGTGATTTAGATGCAAGGGTGATCTTGGCAAGATTTCAATATCTTGTCTTATCTAGATTTCTTCATCATTTCATTACAACATGTTCATGTGTTCTAAGGAGTCGTCATTAGCTCACATGAGTCATAGGCTCAGGGTGAGCTATTGTGATCACCCAGTGTCCGTCATCCGTCGTGCATCGTGCGTCGTCCGTCGTGCGTCGTCAACAATTTGCTTTAAATGACGTCTTCTCTGAAATAGCTAGGCCTAGGGCTTTGATATTTAGCATGAAGCATTTCCTAGGGGTCCTCTATCAAGTTTGTTCAAATGGTGGCCTCAAGGTCCAAACTGGCCCTGGGGCAGGGGGTCTTGGATTCGAGACTAAGAAATACTTAAAAATTTTCTTCTCCATAACTGCTTGGCTCAGATGCTTGAAATTTGGTATGTAGCATTGCCTAGTGGTCCTCTACCAAGTTTGTTCAAATGGTGGCCCAGGGTCCAAAATGGCCCTGGGGCAGGGGGTCTTGGGTTCGAAACTAAAAAAATATCCTTAAAAATCTTCTTCTTCAGAACTGCTTGGCTGAGATGCTTGAAATTTAGTATGTAGCATTGCCTAGTGGTCCTCTACCAAGTTTGTTCAAATAGTGGCATCAGGGTCCAAAATGGCCCTGGGGCAGGGGGTTTTGGGTTGAAACTAAAAAAAACTTAAAAATCTTCTTCTCCAGAACTGCTTAGCTCAGATGCTTGAAATTTGGTATGTAGCATTACCTAGTGGTCCTCTACCAAGTTTGTTCAAATGGTGGCCCCAGGGTCCAAAATGGCCCTGTGGTAGGAGGTCTTGGGTTCGAAACTAAAAATTACTTAAAAATCTTCTTCACCAGAACTTTGTGGCACAGATGCTTGAAATTTGGTATGTAACATTGTCTAGTAGTCCTCTACCAAGTTTGTTAAAATGCTGGCCCCAGGGTCCAAAATGGCCCGGGGTCAGGGAGTTGTAGGCTTGAACCATAGATATACATAGAAAAATATTCAAAAATCTGCTACTTCAGAACCACAAGGCTCAGATGTTTGAAATTTGGTATGTAGCATTGCCTAGTAGCCCTTTACCAAGTTTGTTAAAATGGTGGCCCCAGGGTCCAAAATGGCACTGCAGCAGGGAGTACTAGGTTTGAACAATAGAACTACATAGAAAAATTTTCAAAAATCTTTTTCTTCACAACCACTTTGCTCAGATGCTTGAAATTTGGTATGTAGCTTTGCCTGGTAGTCTTTTACCAAGTTTGTTCAAATGTTGGCCCCAGGGTCTAAAATGGTCCTGCCCCAGGGGGTCCTGGGTTTGAACCATAGAACTACATAGGAAAATATTCAAAAATCTTCTTCTTTAGAAACACTTGGCTCAGAGGCTTGAAAACTGGTATGATGCTTGCCTTGTAGTCCTTTATCTCGTTTATTTAAATGATGGCCCCAGGGTCCAAAATGACCCTGCGACAGGGAGTCCTGAGTTTGAGCCATATAAATACATAGGAAACTATTAAAAAAATCTTCTTCTTCAGAACTACTTGGCTCAGAGGCTTATAATTTGGTATGATGCATTGCCTAGTAGTCCTAAATCAAGTTTGTTCAAATGGTTGCCCCAGGGTCCAAAATAGCCCAGTGGCAGGGAGTCCTAGGTTTGAACCATACAAATACATAGAAAAATATTCAAAAATCTTTTTTCTTTAGAACCACTTGGCTCAGATGCTTGAAATTGGGTATGTAGCATTGCCTAGAGGTCTTCTACCAAGTTGTTCAAATGATGACCCCAGGGCCTTAAAAGGCCCTGCTCCGGGGGTCCTGGGTTTGAACCATAGAAATACATAGAAAAATATTCAGAAATCTTCTTCTTCAGAACCACTTGGCCCAGATGCTTGGAAGTCGGTATGAAGCATTGCCTAGTGGTCTTTACCAAGTTTGTTCAAATGATGACCCAGGGTCTAAAATGGTCCCGTCCCAGGGGGTCCTGGGTTTGAACCATTGAAATACATTGAAAAATATTCAAAAACCTTCTTCTTCAGAACCACTTGGCTCATATGCTTGAAATTTGGTATGTAGCATTGCCTTGTACCCTATATCAAGTTTGGTCAAATGATGGCTCCAGGGTCTAAAATGGCCCGGCGGCATGGGGTCCTGAGTCTGAACCATAGAAATACATAGAAAAAATATGCAGAAATCTTCTTCTTCAGGACACTTGGCTCAGATGCTTGAAATTTGGTATGATGCATGCCTGGTGGACTCCAACAAAGTTTGTATAAATGGTGTCCCTGGGATCCAAAATGGTCCTGGGGCGGGGAGTCTTATGATTTCGAAATAGAATTTTCTCAGATGCTTGACATTGCCTAGGGGACCCTTACCAAGCTTGTTCAAATGGTGGCCCCAGGGTCAAAAATGGCAATGGCCCCATAGTAGGGAGTCCTGGGCTTGAACCATAGAAATGCATAGGAAAATATTCAAAAATCTTCTTCTTCAGAACCCATTGGCCAAGATGCTTTAAATATGGTTGAGCTAAAGAAAATTTATTCGAGCAGTCCAGGTCACACGACCAACATGTCAGCCATATCCATATATGGTAAAAAGCCTTCAGAAATCCTGTTCTCCAGAACCAAATGACCAAACATCTTGAAACTTGGTATCTAGCATTGAGTACTGGAGTTCTACTAACATTGTTTAAAGGATGACCATGGGTTGACCATGACTTTTTTTTACGGCAAGTTCCAATTTGCTTTCTGGTGTTTTCATAATGGGAAAAGAGTTAATGGAAATAATAGAAGATTTTGGTACATTTGAATGAACTTATGTTTGTGTTCGGGTATTATATTCCAACAACAGCTAAGGTCATATGGAGACATAGATGGATGGATGACTTGGGATTTTACGTCCTTTCAACAGTATTTCAGTCATATCAAGACGATGGGCGGGTGATAGTGAAAGGCTGTGTGCAATGGAACCCCGTTTACGATGTAAAGAACTCTACCTCTGGCGGTGCTCGAACCTGCGAACGCTAGATCAGTAGGCCAGTGCTTAACCCACTGAGCTACTGGGGCACCATATAGAGACAGGGCCACAGCTTAAAGGCCCCCCCCCCACAGACTGGAGGAACCAATATATAACCAGTGAGCCCTGGTTTTCAAGATCAGCGATTTATCCACTCGGCAACCACAGCTTCTCAGTTCTGTAGTCTTCTAGTTTCTATTTTAGAGCAAGAATTGTGCGACAAGATGTTCTGGAATTTCATAGAAGAAATAAAAGACAATGATCAGGAACCGATATCATCAGAAACCTTTGCATAGAGCTGAGAGCTAACCAAAGACCCCTGGTTTTCAGGACCAGTGATTTATCCACTCAGCAACCACAGCTTCTGCTGTCTTCTAGTTTCTGTTTAGGGCAAAAATTGTATGATGATGTTCTGAAATTTTATTAAAGAAATAAAAGCCAATGATCAAGAACCAATATTATCAAAACTTTTATTTTATTCTGTATGGATCTATTTGCCCAAATGCTATACCAACATATTCAGTATTTTTGATCATTCTCATTTTGTGTTGAAGAGAATGGCTTTTTAATGTATGTTTTCTTAGAAGTATTTTATATAATACTCAGTGATTTAATCTACATGTAGGAGCAGTGGCAGTGTAGTGGATAACACACTGGACTACCAGTCCATGGGTCATGATGGATCCCCCGCTTCTTTGGTCTTTGGGATGAGACTTTAAACCAAGGTCCCATCTCTGTATGACGTAGTTGATGGTGGGACGTTAAACCCGAGTTATATTGAGGGTAATCGCAGGTGTACCAGGTATTGAAGTGGATTCCATTTATTATAGAATAAAAATCATTGGGAGCATTGACACTCGGAGACTGATTTGATCCGTATGTGAATGTACCGTAATGATAAATAAAAGTCAAATCTCTAAAAAAATCCTTTGCATATTCTGTTTCAGATGTAAAAGATAATAATACAAAAACCTGTGCAAACTAAGGGCTTCGTCCTGGGATGTAGCCGCCTTGCTGGTCATGGCATGATTTACTGTTTTTGTGAATTGTTGAAATTTTATTTTTTGATTGCATTTTGAACGTTTGAACATTTTCTGCCTCAGTCTTATGTGTAGTACTTGCATTTTTTTTCCAGGTACTTTCATAAATCAATATAGATAAGAGTGTTCATTAACATTTTGTGAATCAATAAAGTGACAATTTATTGTGAATAAAGAGTGAAAAGCAAGAGTGAAGAAGATAGAGTAATACAATACAAGACAAAGAGTAATAACATACAAGAAAAGTATATATTTGTAGACAGGTAAGGTCAAACAAAGAAGTACATAATTTTTGTGTGGTGCAGGTTACACCCAGGATGATATTGGTAATTTTGGTTGGTAGGAAGGAAACAATTTTTTTTTGCGTTGTTCTTTATAAATAACACTTGTAATGAGAAGAAAAAGCTGCTACAAAAGTTGCTTCTTGAAAGTAAATGCATATCAAAATTACTTGTAATTTAGATATCTTCTTCAGGTGTAAATTTTTTAAATGGTTTTCATATCAAATTGTCTTCCAACTTTAAACTTTGGCAAAAATCTAGGGTAGGGAGTGAAAATAGAGGAAAACAGGTTAATTTGAACCACAGATATTTTTTATTTGACTCAAGTTAGATAATACCAAGGAAAAGTGGAAAAAGAAGGCAAAGATCAGGAACCGATTATAATCAAATCCCACACCTTACCCTAAAGATATAGTGAAATAGCATGAACATCAGAAAACACCATAAACATGAGAGCCAAGGGGCCAGCCTTTAACCTCGCAGTGCTATGCAAAAGAGTCAGAAGAACAGATTTAAGACCATAAAACAGAAAATTACAACAAAATTCACAGCAGAAGCACCGCCCTGGAATGGTCAGTAATAAATTAATGGAGAGATTAAACCAGTTTCATGAACTCATAATCGCTGTTAGTTCTGCTGTGGATCAGAGGCTTCATATGTTTGATTTGCATGAAGGACTCCTAACTTACCTGTATAAACATTTTACTGGCCAAATCTTCACACTAGATTCTGTTGTTAAACAAGGAAACACCAGAGACAGAAGAGTCAAGGGGCCAGCCCTTTCCCAGCAGGCTACTCAAAACAGAACAATACATCAAAGAGGTCATAAAATCAGATATTTCAGATATAATATAAAAAAAGGTGATGTTGTATTCCTGTCATTTTACTTTGCTAAATGGTTCACACTGGCAGAAAAAAAGATGGTTCCTTGCAGAAAGAAAGTTTACCTGGTATGAAATTAACCCACCATCTGTGTGTTACAGAAATAATGATGGAAATGGGAGCTGGACCCAAGATGGAATATGTTGTGATCCTGTATTTTTTAACTGTTATAGCAACTGGTTGTCAGTAAACAAAATTTCATGCGCCAGCCCATGAGATTTTGGCACTTATTGCCCTCTGAAAAATCATACATCAAACATGGATGAACAGCCATCATGTGTAGCTTAGAATCTGGTTCTTTGTCTGAAAGGACGGCGGTAGTGTAGTGGATAGCACACTGGTCTACCAGTCCAGGGATCACAAGATTGATCTCCCACTTGTCCTGTCTTTCAGATGAGACTTTAAACTCAGGTCCCATCTCTGCATGACCTAGTCGTTGGTGGGACATATAACCTGAGTGCACTCACTCACTCTTTGTCTGAACCTTCATCTCATTCGCAGCTTATGTATGTACAAACAGTAAAGGCTCTGGCAAGACTGCAAATGTGCAGGATTGTCTTAATCTTTGCTAATCAATAGTGACCATTATCATTATGGCAAACTGTAGCCTTGTTGGTGTTAAGAAAATTGCTATAGCATATATATCAGGCCAGAATGACTTTGAACAATGAAACATGTTTGGTATTTTTCAGGTTGATGCATGCCACGCAGGAAGAATTGGAGGAAGTCTGTGGTAAAGAAGGTTCTGAAGGCAGATGGTGGTGGCAGTCCTGGGTCTCAATTTTCAGATGTGGGTCAGACCCACCTCACAGATTATGGTGAATCTGTGCCCCAATCGGGGACATCTGAACCAGGGTCGCACAAATTGTCAGATGTGGGTATGACCTGCCCCATTGTAACATCTGATCCAGGGTCGCTCAGTTTGTCAGATGTGGGTATGACCTGCCTCATCGTATCATCTGACTCAAAAGATCATAGTGAAAACAATTGTTCTACAAAAGATTGTGAAAAAAGATCACCAAATGACTTTGATAGTTCACAAATGAATCATGATATTGAAACAAAGAAATCAGAGAAAGAATCCTGCAGCCAAACTGATCTTTATGCAGCTACTTCTGTAGTCAGCAATACATATGCATTATCTAGACAACATAGAAGTAGTAAAGTCCTCAGCAAGACAATTGTTTTGGGTCATATAACCAAGCTGACCATATGTTTAGTGTCGTGGCAGTCAGTGTACCATAAATGCTTTATGCTCACCAACCTTTGCCAAGTTTTCACATTTAGGAACAAGACATTGCCTTGATAAGTGCTTTTTGAAGGTGACATTTTATATAACAAAGTTATATCTGGATTAAAAGCACAGGGGCTATTTAAAAACAAGTTATTAACCTTGGATGAAATACCAGAAGCTGTGACTATTTTGAAGAAAGATATTGTTGTTGAGAAGTTTGATGTTATTTCTGGGGGTTGTACACAGCAGGTTGCTACTTCAGGTTTACCATCGCTATATGAGACACTTCATATTGCTTTCCAAGAATCTTCTTATCTATTGTTTATGATAGGTTCAATTTGTTCAGCTGTATTTAAAAAATAGGATTGTTACTGTTTTTTTTTATTCACATTCACATGGACTAGATGGCTTGTCATGTTCTGATTGACAGTCTGTACTAGTATCTTTTTCTTGCTTAGAAGACCTAGAACCATTTATGTATGCAGTATATGACAGTATGCTGGTTGATGTATCTTCACAATTTGACATGTTACCTGTTGAACTCAAATTGAAGTCAGAAAACCTAACAAGTAATGATTCTGCCAGACACTTTATGACATATGATGCATTTAACACTGCTATCAATGAAGATATTACACAATCTAAATCAAAACTAGTCCCAAACAGTACACAAAAGGTAACAAAAAGTGGCAGAATTATGGAATCCAATTCAAAGATGAATTTGATGAAGGCCACAAATAAAAATTCAAACAAAGAGGAGAATAATGAAGCACTTATTCAGAAATATTTCAAAGACCAGATAGATAGGAATAAGTGTAAGCAAACTCAGATTGATAGAAAAGTATATCAACGCCTATACAAACAAAAGCAAAGGGCATCTCTCTTTTTTAAGGAGATGGAAAGAAAACAGAGAAAAGGTAGAAGAGAATCTGATGAAAACAGGATAAAGGCTAAGACATCAACATTAAAGTCAATGACAGCTGCTAGAATGTCAGCAGATTTTAAAGCAAAAGAAAAATATGCAAAAAGATCTGCAAGAGAATCTGTTGAAATCAGAATAAAAGAAAAAAATCAACATCAAAATCAAAGAGAGCTGCTCGAATGTCAGAAGATTTTAAAGCAAAAGAAAAAAATGCGAAAAGATCTGCAAGAGAATCTGATGAAATCAAAATAAAGGAAAAAAATCAACATTAAAATCAAAGAGAGCTAGCTGCTCGAATGTCAGAAGATTTTAAAGCAAAAGAAAAAAAAGCGAAAAGATCTGCAAGAGAATCTGATGACATCAGAATAAAGGAAAAAAAATCAACATTAAAATCAATGACAAGTGCTAGAATGTCAGCAGATTTTAAAGCAAAAGAAAAATATGCGAAAAGATCTGCAAAGAATCTGATGAATTCAAAATAAAGGAAAACAAATCAACATTAAAATCAATGACAAGTGCTAGAATGTCAACAGATATTAAAGCAAAAGAAAAATATGCAAAAAGATCTGCAAAAGAATCTGATGAAATCAGAATAAAGGATAAGAAATCAACATTAAAATCAATGAGAGCTGCTAGAATGTAACCATATTTTAAAGCAAAAGAAAAATATGCGAAAAGGTCGGCAAGAAAATCTAATGAGTTCAAAATAAAGGAAAAAAATCAACATTAAAATCAATGACAGCTGCTAGAATGTCAGCAGAGTTTAAAAGAAAAGAAAGATATGCAAAAAGAGCTGCTAGAGAATCGGCTGAATTCAAACAGAAAGAACTTGAGTTACAGAGAAAGTCAAAGAGAAATGCCAGATTGGATCCATTCATTTTAGAAAAAGAAAGAGCTACTAAGGAAGAATGATGATCAAATACAAGAAATAACACAACTGAAAATATGTTGGATTGTAAAAGAAAAGCTTCTAAACCTAGTAGTCCATTATTCTGTATGAAGGAACAAATATCTGCAAAATGTAGAAATTATGGCTCAGATATTGATGCATGCATAGAACTATTCCATAAAAGCATTTCAGTTGGACCATTGTATATCTGCAGTTGATGTCACCAGACATGGTTTAAAGAAAGTGTCACAAAAGCATGCACTGTTTCCAGTGCTTCTAAAACCCAGTATTGTTCAGGCGTCATATCTGTTGATAATATGGAATGGGTATGTACAACATGCAAAAATAGTATTGGAAGTGGTAAAGTTCCTAAATTATCTACTGCAAATGGTATGAAATGGCCTTCTAAGCCAAAAGAACTTGAATTGCATGCATTAGAAGAAAGGTTAATTGAATTGCGCATTCCATTTATGCAACTGAGAGAATTACCCAGAGGTCGCCAGTATTCCATTAAAGGAAATGTAGTGAATGTCCCAGTTCAAATCCAGCCTGTTGTGGATGCTCTTCCACGACCATTCAATGAAAATGTAACTGTTCCTGTTAAACTGAAGAAAAAATTGTCACACAGATCTTGTGTTTTCACAGAAAGTGTCCGACCTTTGAGTGTGCTTGTGGCATTACATTGGTTAATGACCAATAGTCAACTATACAAAAACTCAGGGGTTAATATTGATGAAAAATGGATAGAACATGTTACACAAGAAAGTCGAGAAATTGTGCAAGAATTTATTGAAACAAACAAGTCTAAATATTTCCAGTCTAATAAAATTAACCTTGACGAGTTGCAGTCACAGAAAATGCAGGAAGATGAACTGTCTGATCAAAATGAGTTATATGACTAAGATGCAGAGGAAAACATACAAGAAAGTGTTGGCAATATAGATACACTAGTTGATGATGAAAACTTAGAGAGTCGAACATTGATATTTGCTCCTGGAGAAAATCAACGACCTCTAAGTATTTATCAGGATCTGGATTCTGAATATTTATGTTTCCCAACTATATTTTGTGGCAAAAGACGTCCAGAAAATAATGAGCGTTTGGTTCCTCTGCATTACAGCGATATAGCTAAATGGGAGTTGAAAAATTATGATAGGAGAGCAGCAAACTCGGTGCCAAACATTTTTTCAAGCTGAAAAAAATACAGATGAAGCAGTTGAATGATAAAGTTAATCTTGCTGTGAGAAAATGTCAGATAGGTGAAAGAAATATCACTGCAGCCCAAGTCAGAGATTCAAATTACTTAGAAGATATTGTAAAGAAAGATCAGGTTTACTATATTTTCAAACAGCTAAGAAATTCACCATCATGTCTCGAAACAAGGAAAAAGGATGTTTTTGTTATGATTCGACAGTTAGGATTGCCTACATGGTTTATATCATTATCATCAGCTGATACATGATGGGTTGACCTTCTCAAGATGTCAGCAAAATTAAACAACAATATTGAATATACAGATGAACAAATAAAGGAAATGACTTGGGAGCAAAAGAGCAAACTTATTCAAAGAGATCCAGTAACCTGTACATGTTACTTTGATCACAGTATTCGAGAGTTCATCAAGATTGTTCTGACGAGTACTCATAACCCTATTGGTGTTATTACAGACTACTTCTATCGGGTTGAATTTCAACAAAGAGGTTCTCCTCATATTCATTTAATAGCGTGGATAGAAAATTCTCCTAAATTCAATGTTGACAATATTGATGACATTACTGGATTTGTTGATACTTATTTGAAGTGCTCATCTGACACTGACCACCTAAAGGACCTTATTCAGTTACAAGTTCACAAACATTCAAGAATATGTAAGAAGAAAGAGGACAAAATATGCCGGTTTGGTTTTCCACTTCCACCTTTGCCAAAGACAATGGTTCTTGACCCTCTAGAATCAGATGTAGATCAATACAATAGGATGTATTTCAAATTACAGCACAAAATGAATGAACAGAAAAATAGATATGAAATGTCCTATGAAAGGTTCCTAAAAGAAGTGGTAAAACTCCCAGAAGAAGAGTACATTAAATTCATTAGAAGTACACTCAACTCAACAAAGGTGTTTCTTGAAAGAAAACCAAAAGACATTCGAGTAAATTTATATAATGAAACTGTTTTAAAAGGATGGCAAGCCAATATTGACATTCAATTCATTTTGGATCCATATGCCTTGCTCTGTACATTGTATCATATATTAGCAAATCTCAGCGAGGAATGAGCACCTTAATGCATGCCGCTGCCACAGAAGCGACGAATGGAAACTTAGATTTAAAACGACAGGTTAGACATATTGGCAATGCTTTTTCCAATAGTGTTGAAGTCAGTGCTCAGGAAGCTGCATTTTTAGTCAGATACCATTAACTAACCGCACAAGACAGGTAGTTTTTGTCAATACTTCCATACCAGACAAACGCATACAGCTTATTAAATCCAAAAGTGTTCCTGATGAAATGCCTGATGATTTAACTGACATTGTAGCTGAAAATGTTATAAAAAGGTATGCAAAACGACCCAGAGCTCTAGAAAATTGGGGTCTAGCCGTCTATGTTTCACAGTTAGATATTGTTTATCCTGAGGATGACTTTTCAGAAGAAAGGGATGATGAAGTGAATGATGATGATCATATTGAGCAGGTCGTGCAAGAATTTGATGACAGTCATACTCTACTTACTCTTAAAAATGGAATTAAAATCAAGCGACGAAAGAACAACAAAATTATAAGATATGTTAGATTTAATGCAAGATCTGATGAAGAAAATCACTTCCGTGAAAAATTGTTATTATTTGTGCCATGGCGAAATGAAAGCACAGATTTAATTGGCACATATGACACATACAAAGATCATTACAAAGCATTTAGGCGAATGGTTGATTATAAATGTAAAGAGTATGAACATCATGTTGAGGAATTAGAAATTGCAAGGGAAAGGGAAGAAAATGATTTTCAAGATGCCTTTGATGAGTTAGCACCAGGAACTGAACAAACTGAATCTGAGACTGCAGAAGAACAAACAGTTGACTCTGAAAATTTTGTTTATTTTAACCCTGACCAAGCAGTTGATCACAGCAACTACGATATTGGAATTGAAATAGGAGACACTTGTTCAGTCACACGAGTTGAGCAAAATTCAAACATCCTAGGAGAGGAGCAATATTTACAACTCTTGAGATCTTTGAATAAAAAACAAAAGCATTTCTATAACCATGTAGTTCATTGGATAAAAACAAAGGATGCCCCACTCTATGCATTTTTAAGTGGAGGAGCTGGTGTTGGAAAAAGTGTTGTAATTCGTGCTTTGTATCAGACATTATATAGACTTCTAAATCTCAAAGAAGGAGAAAACCCAGATGAAATAAGAGTTCTTCTTTGTGCTAATACTAGAAAGGCTGCTTTCAATATTGGTGGATCAACAATCTCGTCTGCATTCCATCAAGAATTCAAGCAATCAGATCAAACACTGACTTGTGACACTTTGAATACTTTTAGATCAAAATACAAAAGTTTGTCAGTAGTAATAATTGATGAAATATCTATGGTTGGCAATACATTGCTCAGTTTCATTGATCAGAGGCTTCAGGAACTAACTGGCACAAAACATTCATTTGGCCATGTTGTTGGTAATCTGTATCAGCTACAAGCAATACGTGATGGTTGGGTATTTAATGATTTGAAAAAAGGGGCATTTTCATTGGCACCAAATTTGTGGAAAGATCATTTCAAGATGTTTGGACTGACAGAAATATGAGGCAAAAAGATGATATTGAATTTACTGAACTGCTAAACAGATTGCGGCATAATTCATTGACAGAATCTGATAAGGAAAAGATAAAAGCATGTAAGGTTTTTAAAGACTCCATTCATTATCCACTAAGTGCACCACACTTGTTTGCTGAAAACAAGTTCATGAGCATCTTTAATGAACAAATAATCAACAATCTCAACACTGAGAAAGTTACTGTTCCTTGTCATGATACAGTTATATCTCCAAGTATGAAACTGGCTGATCAGATTAAGTTAATAAGCAGATTGCCCCAAGATCCCAGTCAAACAGCAAATTTGCGTCATTCATTGGACATTGTTGTCAATATGATTTACGACTTGACAGTAAATGTTAATACTGAAGATGGTCTTGCAAATGGTGCAACCTGTGTCCTTAAGTATATTGACTACAGACAAGCAGGCACTACTAGACCAAGCATTATTTGGGTTCAGTTTGATGATCCACAAATTGGTGTTCAGAGAAGGTTACAGTATAAGAGATTATACAATGAATTAATTCATGAAAACTAGACTCCAGTGTTTGATGTAGAACGTACATTTGTTTATGGAAGGGCAAGAAATGCTACCATTGAGAGAATTCAGTTTCCATTAGTACCTGCAGCAGGTCGCTCTGTTCATCGTGCGCAAGGATCTACCCTTGATAAAGTTGTCATAGATTTGACACAAAACAAAACCAGAAAAGTCCCACATCTACACTATGTTGCTCTTAGCAGGGTAAAGTCAATAAAGAATCTCCACATACTCAACTTTAATGAAGATGCATTGAAAGTTGATGAACATGTTGCAACAGAAATACAGAGATTGTATGGTCAAGCAATGTTAGACATTTGCTATGTTCCGTTAGATACAATAGATGCAACTTTCCATTTTAAAATAGCTTACAATAATTGTCGCTCACCTACACACATATAGAAGATATAAGATGCGACAAGAGTCTACTGTCTGCACACATAATTGGTATATCAGAAAGCAGACTTTGTCAAATGGATGACACAAATGCATATGCTATTGAAGGTTTAACCATGATTAGGAATGATCAGCCTCTGAACAACAGTGTATTAAGACCACCTCATGGATCTGTTCTGTATGTCAAAAATGATATTACTATAGCCAACAGCTTTTCCTACAATACTAAAGACTTGGAATTCATTGTTATTGAAAGTCATGATCACCTGATTGACTTGCAAATTATTGTGGTTTACAAATCTCCCAGCACTTTTTTCTATACCTTTTCCAACATTTTTGAAAAGGTACTTGTTCCACGTGTAGACAAAATCAAACCACTTGTCATTATCGGTGATTTTAACATCAATGTGACAAAGACAACAAATAAAATAGAACAGTATATGTATAGAACATTGAATTGCTGTCAGTTGAATCATAAGCCTACTACTGATAATGGGTCTACAATTGACCTTGTTTTTACTAACTGTGATGGTGTAATAGGAGTGGATGAAGCTTACTGGTCAGACCATAAGCTGTTATATTTTTTCACATCATAAATCTCAAACCACACACTGTACATTGATTTCAAGATTATGATTCAAATAGGTTAAAATATCCCTTAATATATTTTACTAGACAACATACCATTTCCTGATTATACCAGTATGGATCACCTGTCAACACCATTACCTGATTATACAAGTATGAATAAACCGTGAACACCATTACCTGATTGTACCAGTATGAATAATTTGTGAACGTCATTACCTGATTATACCAGTATGAATCACCAATCCTGTCAACAATACTACCTGATTTTACTAGTATGAATGACCTGCCAGTGAATCACCCGCTAAGTTAAATTACAATACTTGCCTCTTGCCTGGAGGCAAGTATTGTTTGTGGTTTTGCATAGTTCTGGGTGGCCACCATTTTATACACCTATCCATATTTTCCCTCGGAGGAGGGTTGTTTGGGATTATCCCCAGGAATGGGACAGATTTCAGAGTTTTGTATTTGTATCTCTTATAGCTCAGGTAGCTATCATCTCTCTCGTAATTTTATGTGATGTGTCCAGATACTGACAAAGTGAATGTGTATATAAGAGGAGGACGGTAGAAGTGGTGGCGTAGCATTGTTTGGTGAAGCAGCCTAATTTGGTGAAAAACATGGATAGGTGCATAATAAGCATAAACGAGATGTGTGATATTATGACTATAGTTGTCTGGTGATAATTATGAAGTGACATAGATTCTGCTTGGGTCATTTGGGGAACTTGGTTGGATTTAAATCGTGTTTCAAACTGTAAAATGCATTTTGTTATTTCATTATTATCTGTAGATAACTGTACCAAAAATGTAACATTTAGTCGTTTTATAGAAAAACAAATATGTAAGATGACATGGCCCATATTTTTTCTTTTAAATGTGCCCTCTGCTCTTGAAGCAACTCTTTAAGAAAAAAATTTAATTCTGTGTTAAAACTAAGGAATGTTGGTAATTTTGTACATGAAAGGTCTCCAAACTCAGCTCCATGACAACGTATGTAAACCTGACTTGTATACATAATGCTAATTGTATGGCATATATCTTAGTTCATGTAGCCATGACAGCAGGTCTGGTACAAAAGGGAAGATCTTGTGCAAAGAAAGAGATATTATGACCAAATTGATTATAAAACCAGATTATTGAGAAACTGATTACCAATAAACAAATTTAGAGTTTATGTATTTGATATAACTCTATCACGTCTCACAATAAAAAAAAATCACAGAATTTGATACCAGTAAAGATCTGTCTTAAGCTTTATCGAATGGTTATTTGAGTAATATTGGGGGTGACCACCACAGACCGCATACTGTCAGAATAACGCAAATCTTGCAGCATAACAATGTCAGTTTACTGCTGTGGCCAGCAGACAACCCGGATTTAAACGCAACTGAGTACAGATGTGGTGAAATGGGCAAGAGAGTGCACCAGTAAAATATGATAAACACAAAGAGTTTGCAAAAGGCACTCCAAGCTGTATGGAACAGTTTGACACCTGATGTCAGACATAATTGTTGACAGTATATGACAGAAACTCAGAGCCGTTCTTGCTAGTCGAAATGTATCAAATTCTGTAATCTTATGAAATAACCCACGTGAAAGGCTTTATAACAAATACTCTAAAATTGTTTACTCAAACTAAATTAAATTTTACAAATGCATATATCTCATAATCATTCTGGTTTTATTGTCAGATTTATTTGATTAACCCTTACCATGCTAAATATTTCATATCACTACTGTCCTCTCCAATTTTCAGCCATTTATGTTGCATGATTTCAGTTTCTACAATGAATTCAGAAGCAAAATGAAAAGCAGTAAAGGTCCTGATCAGCTGCTTCTCAGAAATCAGCCAATCTAGATCTAGCTGTTTTCAAAACAGGTTATATTCAGCCTCACCATGGTGAGGGTTAAAATTTTCTCTTTCCCTTTTCACAAATTGCTCAGTTTTAAATAAGACAGTTGCACACTGCATTGATGCAAAATGCCTTATTGTATTTCATGAAGTTTGGGGTTGTATGGAAAGTTGTCTTAAAGCCATTATTGCATATTTATCAGAAAGAATTTAAGTAAGAATCAATGGTGATACAAACTAGCCCACAGATAAGTTAGTTATTTGTTTCTTACAGCACATAAATGTATTTTTGTTTAGTTCTTGTAAATATCTATAGTCCTCTCTCTTTAGTTTGGTCAGGACCACCCATCAGATTGTTTTGCTATTTAGGAATATGCAAAATAATGGGTACTGAATGCTTTATTATCTAGCGATGTTGTGCATGGCTATGTATGAATAAGAAAATAATGGGTATCAGATGTTGTCATTTAGTAAATTAAATGTGGTGTATATTCATATGCAGGGGTATGTACACATGTGCTCTTTTAATCAAGACAAATTCTATAATTATTATATAGTTGTGAACATTAACAGGGTGCTTTTTAGGCACATAATATGGTGTCTCCACGAAGGCATGTATTGTGGTGATCACTGGAGGTGTGTCAAAGAGAAGCTTCGAGTGAATATCAAACATTTGTCTTTACATGTCAGATAAGAAAGCAAGAAATATCAGGTGCTTGCTTCTTTAGTATGTGGTGTATGTTGATGTGCTGGTGGTTTGTTCATGCATATTTTTCTATACAATGTAAGTTCATTGTGTACTTTTTTGAAGTAGCACTATAAGGCACTTTAATTAGCTTAATGTAAGTTCATTATGTAATTTTGAAACAGCACCATACATAAGGCACTTTGATTAGCTTAAATTATTTCCTTGTGAAGACATTTGACACTCATTGGAGCCATCTCACTGAGATGATTTCAGTGAGTCCCCAACTTTTGGCTCTTCATGTAGGAATAAGACACTAATCGGTATCGAATTATTGCTTATGTTGTTCTATGGTGTACATCTCTTTCAATAGTTAAAGTCTGTGGATATTTTCTACCATTAATACCGTAATTTTAAAGTAGCACTATTTTGAGCCCTACATAGGACTTTGTTATTCATAAACAGTTTCTCAATGAAGGCATTTGTTCTGTGAAAAGCAAAAGCGGGCATGAGCAAAAGTGGGGCATAATTTAGAGCCTAAAGAGTAGTAAATCAATCACTGCCAAAATTCTTGTAATAAACAATATTAAGGTGAATTGATATACTTTCTGATGAAGCATCCTACCATTTTCATTTTTTTTGCTTCCCTACTCAGTAGGGATTAACTCTTAAGAGTAATTCTCTGTAAGCACCAAAAAAATGCAATAGGGGGTGAAAATGACATATCTCAGATTTTGATGAAAATTAAGGTCTTTTTTGCTTATGTCAAGTGATGAACAAAACTTCATTTTTTCTCCAATCAAACGGTCCGTTTCCATGGCAACGAGGATTTTCTGTTTTTTGGCCTTATTTGGTGATTTTTCATATAAAAATGCCAGATTTGACACCAGTTGTATTGACAGTATTTCTCAACCAATGTTATTGACTTTCATGTCTTTTAAGAGACCCATGTAAGTGCTGTGTACGGATAAATAAAAATCTCTTTATATTGCTATTGTCAAGGAGTTGGGGACCTTGACTTCTAACTAGTAAAGCATCCCTTTAAAAATTTCAAAAATTGGCGAATTTTGAAAGCATTTTGTTAGAAAATGCGGCTAGAGATATTTTTCATTCTCTTGGTACAGAGAGTATAACACCTAGCTCTTAATATATCAAAAAATTGGATATGGTATATTTTTTAAATTGAAAATAATTTTCTTTGAATTTAGTCACCGTCAGGAAAATCAGAAGAAACTGCGATAGCAGAAAATCTGTTATAAGAGATAATATCTGGAGAATGTTAAGCAAATATGAGCAGAAATACAAATAAATACATTAAATAAAGTGGAGAGAAGTTACATACATACTTTACTCATTCAGAAGTATGCTTAAAATTTTTAATTTGGGGTGCAATTACCCCACCCACTTCCACTGAATATGAAATGAATGCAAAAGCTACATGCCATGGATAATATATCTCAAGTTTCCATAATTGTGAGTAAACTGAAACATTTTTAAAAGATCACCACATGTTTGCTGTCATTGTTTTTACATTGTTTATCATTTGGTAACCATGGTAACTGTTATTCTATTATGGGTCAGTGTTCATTTACACAGATATTTATTTTCAGTGATGATGAAACGTATTCCTTGTGATTTTGTTAAATAACATACGATAGATCAGTATTTTTGTAGTTGCTATGACAAAAACCACTCATTCCTTCCACAAAAAATCAGTCAGTCTGAGTGAATATAGTACAATGTAGAGAAAGAACAGCAGCTGAGCATAAATAGAGATAGATACATGCATTGGAAAAGAAATAAACCATACATACAATGTTTGTATTTTTTCATACCTTAAATATGTTTAATCTGTATATCTAAGGGGTGAGTTACCCCTACCACCTCATTTAGTTATACAACAAATTCAGAAGTGACATACTACGAGTTTTGATGATAAAAAGCACCTAGTACACTTGTTTTAAAGTTGCTCATCACATGTCTGGTCTGCATAAGCTTTCTTGTCTATTGTTCTTTGTGTTTGTAAATGTTCTTGTTGAAGGCACGCATGCATATATGTATGCACGCACATCTAACTGAAGTTTTGTCGACTGCCTCGCTTACGGCAAGCGGGTCCGACAAAATACTCTTGTGACCTTGAAAATGGCATCATGGTCGCCAAGTTCTAAAAGTAAAAAGTATGCAAAGACCAGGAACTGAAACAATCAAAATCCAAATCCAGCCCTCAAACCATAGTTTGACTAAGTCTTTGTCTTTCCTAAAAGGTTGATCTTTGCAAGTTTGGTAAAAAAATGAATCTACTGGCTCAAGATACATCTTCGTTTCTCAGGACAAATCAACAAATGACCCTTAAAGATAGGGTCAAAGTCACTAAAACCTAACAACTAGAAACATGGTAACTAACAGGGCACCGCCTTTATGAGACTGTTGGTGGAATTTTACTTGTTTGTGTCCGACCAGAAAATACATTAACAGCTTTCTGTTACCATGTTGTTTGACTTCATGCTGTTTGGAATTAAGCCTCTGGTAGAGTAATTAAGATACGAGCAAAAACAAATTCATGACTGATTAAAACAAAGGCAACCACTCTGTAAAGCAGGAAAGTGGAGTTACCATTCTTGCACCCTGCACACCTTCAGATATTCTGATGATTCTTTATATTTGTACCAAGTTTTGTGAAAATATCTTCAAAGGCTTTAAAGTTATAGATTGGACAAGGTCTCAATATCCAAAATTACAAAGGGATATAATTCTGTTTAACATAAATGAAGATGCAGTTATGGTTCTTTTTCTCTACAAATTGTTTGATGATGCTTTACATTTGTATTAATTTATAAGAAAATATCTTCTACAGTTTTAAAGTTAGAGTGTGGAAAGATTTCTATTCTGAAAATTACAAAAGGGCATTATTCTGTAGAAAATGTAGATGAAGTTACAGTTTTAGTTCACTTCACATCGTCTGATAATGCTTTATATTTCTCCAAAATTCCAAGAAAATATCTTTGACGGTTTAAAAGCTGAATAGAAGACAAAATTTCTATATTTTAAGTTACAAAGGGAAAGAATTCAGTACAAAAGTAGATGGAGTTGTGGTTCTTATTCTGTGTACATCGTCTAACAATGTTTTGTATTTGTACATAGTTTCATGAAAATATCTTTGAGAGTTTTAAAGTTATACAGCGGACAGGATTTCCGTGCTGAAAATAACAAAGGGGCATCATTCAGTAAAACACATAGGTAGAGTTATGGTTTTTGTTGTCTGCAAATCTTCTGATGATGTTTTACTTTTGTACCAAGTTTTGTGAAAGTATCTAAAACGGATTTAGAGTTATGGAGCAGACACGATTTCCCTTCTGAAATTACAAAGGGGCATAATTCAGTACAAAATGTAGAAAGTGTTACTTTTCTTGTTCTCTGCACATCGTCTGATAATGCTTTACATTTGTACCAAGTTTCGTGAAAATTTCTCAAACAGTTTCAAAGTTATGGAGGGGGCATGATTTTCGTACCAAATAATTACAAAGGGGCATATTTCAGTAAACAATATAGGTGGAGTTGTGGTTCTTTCTCTCCGCATATAGTCTGATGCTGTTTTACATTTGTACCAAGTTTCATGAAAATATCACAAAGAGTTTCAGAGTTATGGAGTGGACACGATTACCGTACCAAAAAAAATACAAAATTACAAATTACTTCATCTGGCGGGGCCCATCATTTATGATTCTTCTCCAAATGATGATTTAGGGCTAGTTTAGCATAATTCCAACAAATGCTACGTAATATAGACTATAGATAAGCCATTTTTTAAACATTTTTAAGACCATCTTTGACCTTCAAAACAGAATGAAGGCCAAACGATCTATTTAACAGCTTTGTATGACTTCCTGTGACCTTTAAACTTCTATATTTATGGATAGATTTCAAAATAATTGTGCACAGTTGTTCTCCTTGATGAACAGACGTGTCATGTGAAACATTCGTTCAGGTAGGTCCAATGTCAAGGTCACACTTAAAGGTCAAATGGTAAAATGGTCATAAATTGAGTTTGTCCGAGCCATTACTTCTACATTTATAGATGGATTTCAAAATAATTTGGCACAATTGTTCTCTTTTATGAGTAAAAGTGCCATTTGGACCATTTGGTCAGGCAGGGCCAAGATCAAGGTCACATTCGAAGGTCAAATGATAAAAGTTGTCATAAATTGAGCTTGTCCAAGCCATGACAGCTAACATTTATGCATGGATTAAAAAAAAAACGCCACAGTTGTTCTCCTTGATGAGTTCAAGTACCATTTGAAATATCTGCAGGTAAATCCTAGGTCCAAGGTCATGGTTACACTTAAAGGTCAAATGATAAAAATAGTCATAAATAGGGCTTGTCCTGGCCATTACTTCTACATTTATGGATGAATTTCAAAACAGTTTGGCACAACTGTTCTTCTTGATGTGTAGAAGTGTCATGTGGAATTTATTAAACTTGGTCCAACGTCAAGGTCACACTTGATGGTCAAATGATAAAAAAAATTCATAAACTGTGCTTGTCCGGGCCATATAATTTATACAGTTATGCATGAATTTCAAAATGATTTGGCACAATTGTTCTCCTTGACGAGTAGAAATGTTGTTCAGGTTGGTCCAAGGTCAAGGTCAAATAATAAAATTGTCATAATTTGTGCTTGTCATGGCCATAGTTCCACTTGTTTTCCTTCATAAGAAAAAAAAAAAGAAAAGAAATATGCTGTATAATGATATTGTTTGGATTCTTTCTAATAAGGAAATGAAGCAGTTAGTCTTGATATACTTATAGGTCACTAAAGCAAACAGTGGGCTCGACAGGTTGTCCCTGGAAATCCATCTAATTCATTCTTTCCCATGTTCCAGTGGTGTGTCTGTGCACGTTTGGTCACACTCGATCTGTTCATTCCGGAGATATGGTGCAAGCAAGCCATTTTAACACTGTAAGTCCCCATGTGATCTTGAATATAAGGTCAATGCCACCAAAGTCTAAACAGTGTTTTCCCACCCACCTCCTTATAATATACCTGTGCAAGTTTGATCAAAATTCATAAACCCCTTCAGATTTATGGTGCATACAAACCATTTTCACTGTTTTTGACCTCCTGTGACCTGAAAATATGGTCAAGGTCACCAACTGTTTTTCAGTTCTTTTCCACTTCCCTGTGATATACTGTACAACACTTTTATTTGGCGGCAGCAAAATTTGGCGGTTTTTAAATATGGACCTATTGGCGGGTTTTTATTTTGGCGGTTTTGTAATTTCTCAAGAACAAAATATTTCTGCTGACGTCGTATTTGGCTCTTGAGTTGAGCTCTGTATTGTCATGTTGATTAAAATAATAACAATAAGCATTATAATCATGTTACATTTTGCGTAGTTAATTGTTTAAAGTAAACAAATACAAATACAAACAGATTTTTGTTCTTTTTGATTTAATCAACTTACTTGAAACACTAATTAGTATGGTGAGAACATTTTCATACTCCGTTTCCTCCCACTTGTTGTTTGTGAGGCATCTTCTTTTGCGGTAATAGATGTGATGTGCATTAGCTTTGATAATGGTTGTGGAACTAGGATTATATGCTCAATAATATTTTTGCTTCTTTCAGTATTATGAGTTTATATTGGCGGCATTTTAATTTGGCGATTTTCTTCTTTTCCGCCAATATCGCCAAAATAAAGTAACCGCCAAATATAAGTGTTTTACAGTATTTGTGCAAGTTTGATCTAAATCTATCCACCCCTTCAGGACATATGGCGTCAACAAGCCATTCAGATACCTCTTATGACCTTGAAATGTGGTCAACGTCGCCAAAATCTAATCAGCTCTTTCTCCCCACCCAAAGATGTATCTTTGCAAGTTTGGTGAAAATGCATTTATCCCTTCAGGAGATAGAGTGTAGACATGAAGTTATGCTGACACACAGACACCTACAACAATGCAGGTGGGATCTGCACCAAAACAACATACCCGCCTTCCCTTTCCTCCTTCCCCAACTCCCCTCTCCCCAATGGTGGGGGGACATAAATATGTTTATCAATATGATAAATATATAAGCAAATTTTCTTCTCCATTATGAAATATTTAAATGTATTTCTGCTCATTTAATGTCCTTTATTTGCTTGCTACCAGATGCACTCAGATTGCCAATTGCTGTTTTGATGAAACATTTGGTTGTATCCATAGCAACTAAAATATACCGAATAATTGTCCAAGCTTAGACTTATTTGGCCAAAAGAAAGTGTATACAAAGGTAGAAAATCACAATCAACACTTTTCAACTAAATTTGAATGTTTTTTAGATATCCAGGAGCCCCGGTAGCTCAGTGGGTTAAGCGCTGGCCAACTGCGGTAGCGGACCGGGTTCGAACCCCGCTTTAGGCGAGAATTTTTCCTACCGTAAACGGGGTTCCATTGCACACAGCCTTTCATTATCACCGTCCCATCGTCCTGATATGACTGAAATACTGTTGAAAAGGACGTAAAATTCGCAAGTCATCCATCCATCCATTTTAAATATTCGTTTCCAACAAAAACAGACTATTGATAGAGTATTGGTTGCCAAGGTTACTACGTGATAAATAAAATAAACTATAAATGTTTCTTTTAGAAAAACAGATGAACCCCCTCCTATTCTTTCTCAGCTGTATAATTCTCCCTAAATATTACAAAGTTAGGATCTCTTGTAAATCTTGAAATTTGGGTCCAGGTCACCACCATCTAATCAGTACTTTTCCACCTCCCGATTATAAACTTAATTATCTATGTTTGGTCGCAATCCATCAATCCCGTTAAGAGTTATCATGCAGACAAGCCATATTTCAACACGCTACAACCTCCTGTGACCTCGAAAATGAGGTCAAGGTTACAATATCTTATCAGTTTCTTTTCCATCTCCCAGTGATATGTTTATGCAAATTTGGTTAAAATCTATCCATCCATTCAGAAGATATGGTTCAGACAAGCCATTTTTCAACATTTCTGACCTCCTGTGACCTTGAAAGTAGTGTCAAGGTCACCAATATCTAATCAATTCTTTTTCATTTCAGAGTGATATATCTGTGCAGATTTGCTTTAAATCCATCCATCCATTCAGTTCAGAACATATCGTGCTGACAAACCATTGTTTCCAGCATTCAGTGACCTTCCGTGCCCTTGAAAATAAGGTCAAGGTCAGCAAAATCTAGCCAGTTCTTTTTCATTTCACAATGATATATTTGTGCTTGTCTGGTAAAATCAATTTATCAATTTAGGAGATATGGTGCAGAAAAGCCATTTTTCATCATTCTTTGACCTTCTGTGACCTTAAAAATAGGGTCAAGGTTAGCAAAGTCTAATCAGTTCTCTACCCCTACCCAATTAGGTATGCAAGCAAGTATGGTCATAATCCATTTATTCCTACAGGACATAGAGTGCAGGCAAAAGCTACGCAGACGCTGATGTGATCCGCACCAAAAAAAAAAAACAATATGTGTCCCCACCCACCAACCACTGTGGGAATATTATGAAAAAAAGGAAGACGACAGAAATAACGTGCTTGTAGAAGCTCCCTAGACCATTCAAAATCAGCAAAGACTGAGATATATTCATTGTAGCGTGCAACTTTTAATTTGGTTTTGCATTGAAAGAAAGTGGGTGGGGTAATTTTACTCCAAATTGTAAGGCACTAACGTATTTTTGAGGGTGAAAACTCTCTATGTAGTTCTTTCGTTGTTAATCATGCATCAAGTTGTTTCTTGGCTCATATTTTTTGAAAATGTTCAAGGTATTGCATTTTATCTCAGAATTTCAATTATGAAAGTTTCTTCTGATTTCTCTGACGGTGACTAAGTTCAAAAAAATTATTTTCAATTTAAAAAATATACCATCTCCAATTTTTTGATATATCAACAACTAGGCTCTGTACTCGCTGCACCAAAAGAAAGAAAAAATCTACAACCGCATTTTTTAGTAAAACGTCTTAAAAATTTGCTGATTTTTGATGTTTTGAAATAGACGCCTTACTAGGTAGATGTCAAGGTGACTGACTGCTTGACCATAGCAATATGAAGAAAATTTTCTGTATTTGTAAGCAGCACTTACATGGTTCTCTTGTAAAATGTAAACATCAATACCATTTGCTGTGAATTACTACCAGAACAATCGGAGTCAAATCTTGCATTTTTCATTTGAAAAATCACCAGATTCAGCTGAAAAACACAAAATCCTGGTTGCCATGGCAACGGATAGTTTGATCAAAGAAAAACTTTTCTTTTTGTTCATCACTTGACATAAGCCAAAAAGACACTGAGTTTCGCGAAAATCTGAGACATGTCATTTTCACCTGATTTTGGTGCTTACAGAGAATGACTCTTAAATGAAAAAAAAGTATTCCTCCAGGAGCATATTCTTTCCTGACAGAGTTGACCTGTTTGGAAGGGCTACATGTATGTGCTTCTGAGAAGCAAAAGGACTGTAGTATGATTTTTTGTTGTAACTTTTTCTTTGATTTTGCTGACCAAAGGATATAACTGCACCACAGTATTATGATAGGCATGGAACAGAAATTTATAGGACATAAGAACTGTGTCACTGCACTTTACTCAATGCACTTTACACGTATGTCCTTCAGATAAGCAAACAGGAATTCTCATGGTTCACCTTTACTGAGGTTGGCAAGCCAGTATTACATAATTTTTTGGAAAGAGGCAGGGAGCATATGTTAGAGCAGGGATGTTTATTAGAATTAATTTAGTAATTTGAATATGTATGCTACTGTATACTCATAAGCCATGTGGCCTACTGTATGAAGAATAAACTTTTCAAATTTATAGACAAAAATCAGAACTGTGACCTTCTCAATTTGAATGTATTATAACCTTGTGAGTTCACCAGCCAGGGTCAGATTTTTGTCTGTATAAGAATATGCCACAGCATCAACAAACCAACCAATTGACTTACAGTATGTCCAGACATTTGTCAAATCAAGAAAGGTACATGGCTTTGTGTATACACCATGTGACTTCTGATATACTCTCATACAATTTTGAAAGGACTGTAGTATAACTTTTGTTGTAACTTTACATTTCTTTGATTTTGCTGACCAAAGGATTTAACTGCACCACAGTATTATGATAGGCATGGAACACAAATTTATAGGACATAAGAACTGTGTCACTGCACTTTACTCAATGAAATCTATTGAATCAGTTATAAACAAACTTACATCTCCGTTACATCATTTTGGCAGCGTACAGTTTAGAATACATAATGCCATTTAAATGAAGAATATTTCTAATTGAATTTACCCACTAGCCAAAGCAGTAAGTTATCTTAATCCACTATTTATTGCCCAATACCTAGAGGTCCATTTGTTATACTGCATGTGGTTATCCTAAAACATTTTGCTGACTTGTGAACTAAAAATATTAGTCTATGATGTTTGTTTGCGTTTACGAAATGTTTCCCATTAGCCATTTAACTGGTATTTGATTGCAAGATGGATCATCATATATATTTAATCGTTGCATATTTCATGTAAATAAAGGATGAAAAACAAGTGACACGAGAAAACCAACAAAGTTGGATGTGCACCCAGCGAAGACTCAGATCAGCCTGAGCATCCGCCTAGCCTAGCCAGAGTCTTCGCTGTCCACATGGAGGTAGCTTAGACCCTTAGCTGCCATATATGAGTGCTTAGCACAGAGGCTGATCCGAGTCTGTGCTGGGCACACAACCACTTTGTTTGTTTTCTCTTGTTGCGGCTCAAGTAGTAATTTTATTTGAAATGTGATTTGATCAGCATAAAATTACCACATCGTGTTAGAGTGCTTGATCATAATATGCTCTATACACAAAAAGTAATTGATATGGCATTAAAACATGACTATAGTTATGTTGACTGCAAAACAAGAAGGAAGTTAACACAGATGTTTTAACCAACATCAAGCTAAATTATTAAGCAGCACTCTTCCCCAAGTTCCAGCCATGTATGTTGCATGATTTCAGTGTTTACCTTGGAATCAGAGTATAGATCCTGTTCAGGTGGCTTCTCAGAAGCCAGTCGATCTGGACCTACACTGTTTTTAAAACAAGATATATCTGGACTTAGCATTATGAGAATTACATATATACTATAAGATTGATTGACAATATTGCAATTTATCTGTAACACTTGTAAATAAAACATGTCATTTCTCATTCCCATTGTTTTTCTTTGATCACCATTCTGCTCAAGTACATGAGAACCATTGGACTTAAAGTCTTTAAAGTTCATAGGAATATTAGCCTTATTCAGCAGATATGACCTATTTATTGTGCTCTAATTTACATGAACTTTTTAGGTTCAAGTGTTGTTTAAAGTTGGTTTCTCAGGAACTATGTGGACTAGAGACATGAAATTTGGGCTATTTGTGCCTCAGGAGTAGAGAATATGATATAAGAGAGGCAGTTATATATTATTGCTTTGAAGGCATATTTCCAATTCTTTTATCAGTTTCTGCCTTCTAGCTAAATTTCTACAACACATACAATTTGAGCAATGACACCCTTAAACTCAGGTGAGCGATTTAGGGCCACTTGGCCCTCTTGTTTGTGTAGACTGATCAGTATCGCGTGTTCATGAAATATGGCCATATATTTACATTCATTTATTTATTTATGCTTGCAAGCCGTTTAATTTCGTGATATATTTAACCAGCTGGTTAACTTAAATTATATAGATGTGACTGCGTCAGCCAGAATCTTGAAGATTTCAATTTTTCTCTATTTCATCAACATGGTTCAATGACACTGGTTTTTACCGTGATTTATCTGTGATATTTATATTTATTTACTTGTCGAATATGTGTGTGTTCTAGTTCTCATCATGTAAATATTATTGAAACCTGTAGATCTACATTTATATAACTTACAGTGGTTGTCATACAGTGAGTGTCAAACAGTGTTTGTCATACAGTGTTGTATGCCATACAGTAATAGTTCATATAAAGTATTTATCAATTTCTTTAGTGTTTTCAATGATTATGTTCTGTGCAATAGTTAGAAATTAGATATAGTGAATAGTTTTCTGAGATAGTGTGGTAAGTTGTACTCAGAATAGAATTACAATATTTTTTTGCATGCTAGCACCATACTAACACTAATATTAATTTTCAGGCTCAGTGCTGAAGAGTGTATGAGGTTTTAAATTCATTGAGTATTGAGTGGCATATTAAATAATATTCAATATTTCAGGACATGCCTGAATTTACTGGTGCAGTATAGTCTAAGTTTCAATATTTGAACAAGTTGTGTTTCTAAAAAGAATCCAAGACAGTGATCAGCATAATAAGGTAAGAAGTTACATTACTTAGTTAGTATAATATATTACATTATTATATTTAGAAATCTGTGTGATTTATTTATTCAACATTATATTTGTCGTATCTTCGTTTCTTTTCTCATGAGTCTTTCACAGTTAGAAAAATATTCAAAAGAAAACCCTGTCACTGTACCTTCCACATCTCAGAAAAGAACAGTTATTATTGTTAGTGGCAGTAAGGGAAAATATTTAAAAAGATGTGTTCAAAATATAGTACCTGAAAAGAATATAGTTTTTGAATTTAAAGGTGGAAGAACCACAAAACAAGCTGTTGATTATATTTGTTCAAATATTGATTATTATACACACAGATATGGCAATGGTTTGTTAGTCTTGTGGACGGGCACATGTGATTTGACCAAAAAGGTTCAAAGTAAACATCAGTTCCATAGAAAAATAATTGTGGATTTATCAGATACTTCTGTTGAAGAGATTGTCATACAATATCAAAGATTTTTCAATATATGTCAGTCTAGAGGTGATCTTGTAAAGTCCCTTATTTTGGAATGCCCGTATTATTCCATTTCAATCTGGAATTGTTATCAAGGTCATCCAGATTCCAGTGTTTTTGATCATAGCAATAAAATATTGCATGACAAAATCACTGAATTGAATGACAAAATAAAAGAGTTAAATTCAGAACATAGCATAATATCCCCTAGGTTCAGTACTGACATGATCAAATGTCGTAGGCTTAAAAAGTCTTACCCCACTAAAACAGTGTCATACAGCTTCTTGCTTGACGGCATACATCCAGGAGTTACATTGTCTAGGTACTGGATCAGACGGATTGTAATAGCAGTCTTTTTAGATATTGCTATTAAAATTTTCCTGAAATATTGTTGACACTACAGAGAGATTTGTCAGTCTAAAGTGATTTAATTTATATATAGTTACATTGTGAATTTGTTGATTCCAATATCTTAGTTGGAATATATGTTATTTAGTAATGTAGCTGCCAATATATGTTCCAACAAAATAGTTACTGTGAAGCCATTTTGCAATTGGATTGCTAGAGAGGAATCTGCTCTGGGTACTTGTTTCTAGTAATTAAGCTGCCACTTGTGCCTTGAGATTTTGATTGCTCTAAAGCATATCCAAGTTGCTTCACATAGCTTCACACATTTACATGGGTGCATTTACATTTAGACATTTAACACTTTATTGGTTTTGACTGCTCTTTGTTTTGTGTTTGATATATTATTTGATACCCCTGCATTAGTTTTATAGTGGATTTTGTTTTATAGTTACATTTTGTGAGAAAAATACTGTTTGATCCGTGATCTGGACATTGTGAAAATATTTTGTGAAACAGTCTATTCTTTGAAGTGTGTTATCCTTCCAGTGTGAAGTTTATATTTAATTATTAAGTACATACAATATGGGAGAGAAAAGTTTGCAAGAGGTAATTCAAACAGCTAAAATGGAAGAGATGGTTAAGGCTGTAGCAGGAAATCCTGCCTACAAACTACCCACAAGGGAAGAGTATGACATTTTATTATCTTCCAGTAAGGGCACATTTGCCTAAAATAAATACAAATGTAAAGGGAGATAACTAACAAACTAGTACTCCCAAAACTAGACCCCAAGAATTTGATGGCACACGCCCTAAATTTACATATGCTACTCCAGGTGTTTCCCCTGTCCCAAGGTTAAATTTAAATACAAGTGCTTTAAATACCTCATATGTTCCTAGCCCTTATGTCCCCAAGTTACCCATATTTAGTGGTTCAGAGGAACCACAGAAAGGGGAAACCACATACGAGGTGTGGAGTTTTGAAGTAAAATGTCTTCAAAACTCAAATTATTTAACAGACCCTTCCATACTTCTACAGGCTATCCGAAATTCACTGGGGGGAACAGCAAGAAGTATGCTGGTCTCCTTAGGGGAAAAAGCCACAGTGGCGAATATCCTGGGGAAGTTGGATGGATTTTATGGAAATGTGAGCACAAGTGAAACACTGATACAGTCATTTTACTCTGATTTTCAAAAGGAAAATGAGTCAGTTGTTTCATTTGGTTCTCGCATAGAACATACACTGTCAAGGGCAGTAGCATCTGAACACATAGACCTTATTGCCAAAGATGCAATGTTGAGAAGTAAATTCTGGACTGGTTTAAAAAGCCAGTCATTGAAAAACTCAACAAGGCATCTTTATGACACGATAAGGGATTTTCAAACCCTTTTGGGGGAAATAAGTAAAGTGGACAAGGAAGAAAGTAGTGTTAAATCTTCAAAAAAGCAAGCCACTCAGCAGCAACATAGTAGTAAGGTAACAGCTGACAGCGATAACAGTACTCAATTATTGTTAGACAAAATGTCTGATTTAATGGGACGGATGCAGAAGATGGAGGAGAGACTGGATCAACAAGACAAACTTACATCGGAAGCAAACAGTCAGTAAAGTTTTTCTTCCAACTTCCAAAACCAACTATTTCCTCAAAGAGGTAAAAATTATAACAGAGGTTATTGAAGGGGTGGTTATGGTCGAGGATACCGCGGTTTTAATAAACAGGGTAATTTCCAAAACCAGCCATCAGGTCACAGTGACCAACAGAACACATATAACAACAATTATTCTCAGAGAGGTTTTCGAGGTGAAGGTTCTCAGCGTGGTTGCCGCGGTGGCACTAGCGGCCGTGGTGCTGGGCGGGGCGAAAACGCTGTGAACTCAAGTTCGTTAAACTACTAACATCCTCTATTGCTGGGCAGATGGAGGAGGTGTCAGCTAGCTCATCTGAGAAAAGCCCAAAGGTCGAGGGTTCTGCACCTTGTCTGTTTATTAGAATGGTTGGCTCAGCCAACGAAGGTGATATTGTAGTTTGTGGAATCAAGACATTTGGATTGATTGATTCCGGTTCAATGGTAACCTATGTGTCTGAATCTTTTTATGATTCATTACAACCCAAACCGGTACTACATGATATTACTGCGTTTGGATTGTCAGTTACTAGTGCTAATGGTACTCAATTACCATTTAAAGGTTACATTGAGGCAGATATTTCGGTGCCTTCATTGGGAAATAATACTTTTCGTATTCCGTTATTAGTCGCTAATAATACAGACTATAACAGTAAAGTACCTGCAATTATTGGAACTAACGTTATCCGTCTTTGTAAGGAGTCTAGTCCCAGTGCCAATGTACCTGTTGAGTGGCAAATTGCTTTTGACAGCATGTGTGATGACACTTTACCAGTAAAAACCTTCAATAACTATAATATTCGCATAGCTCCAGGTGAAATTAAAACAGTATCTGGTTTAGTGCGCAATAATAAAGATTTTCAAAGTGCTGTTACTGAGCATGTTGATTGGTCATTGTCAGGTGACCTAACCATTTGTCCAAGAGTTATTTCTTTGAAATCGGGTTCTACTGTTAGGATTCCTGTTCAGGTATGTAATTTATCCGCTCGAGTTATTGAGATTCCTCCGAAATCTCTTTTATGTTCATTGAGCAGTGTAGATGTTGTGGACTCTTGGACTCCCGATTCTTCATAGAAGAAGGAGCCAAAGTCCAAAACATCGAATAGTCGTGATGGTGTTAAGATAGATACCGACAATCTGACACCAGACCAGGTAAGTAGAGCCAAGGAAGTCCTTGCAGTTGGTCGCATATATTTTCTACCGGTCCTACCGACCTAGGTAGAACTGATTTAGTTGAGCATGAAATCAAGCTCACTGACGAGACCCCATTCAAAGAACCCTATAAACGAATTCCCCCAGCTTTATATGAAGAGGTCAGACAGTTTTTGAAGGAAATGCTTGATGCGGGTGCTATACGCCCCTCAAAAAGTCCATTTTCTTCAAATGTCGTTCTTGTTCGAAAAAAAAGATGGCGGATTGCGTTTTTGCATAGATTTTCGAAAACTCAATAGTAGAACCATCAAGGATGCATATTCCCTGACACGCATCGATACACTTATCGGTGCCAAGTATTTTTTCCAAACTTGACTTACGTAGTGGGTATTGGCAGATGGAAATGAGTGAAAAAGATAAAGAGAAAACTGCTTTAACTGTAGGAAATCTAGGTTTTTATGAATGTAACAGGATGGCATTTGGCATAACAAATGCCCCTGCTACATTTCAACGTTTAATGGAACGTTGTATGGGGGAACTCAATTTGAAAGAGTGTCTCATATTTCTAGATGACATCTTGATCTTTTCAGAATCCTTCGATGGGCATATTTTAAGATTGGAAGCAGTTTTCAGTCAGTTAAACCAGCATGGTTTAAAGTTAAAAACTTCAAAATGTGAGTTTTTCAAAAACAGTGTTAAGTATCTTGGACGCGTGGTTAGTGAACATGGTGTACAAACTGACCCTGATAAAATTGAGGCTTTATCTTCCTGGCCAGAACCTACAAACATAAAAACATTGAGATCTTTCCTGGGTTTCACCGGTTATTATCGGCGATTTATCAAAGATTATGCCAAAATTGTGAAACCTTTGAATGATCTTTTGGTAGGTCATGCTACATATACAGAAACTGTCCAGGGTAGGAAAAAGAAGAAGAAGAAGGTTGTTCCTTGGCAGTGGGGTCCTGTTCAGCAGACTGCATTTGATGTTCTGAAGGAGAAGTTATCTTCTCCTCCGGTACTTGCTTATGTAGATTTTAACAAACCTTTTATCTATCGTACTGACGCCTCCACAGAAGGGCTAGGAGCAGTTCTTTATCAAGAACAAGATGGGGTCGAAAAGGTTATTGCATATGCTAGTAGGGGATTGAGAAACAGTGAAAGGAACTATCCGGCTCACAAATTAGAATTTCTCTGTCTAAAGTGGGCCGTTTGTGTTAAGTTTCCTGATTATCTATATGGAACCAGTTTTAATTTTTGCACGGATAACAACCCCCTGACTTATGTATTGACTTCGGCCAAACTGGATGCCACAGGTCATAGGTGGTTGGCAGCCTTTGGTACCTATGATTTTACATTGACGTATCGGAGTGGAAAAGCTAACGGGGATGCAGATGGTCTCTCTAGGCGGCCCCAGCAAACTTCACAGTTATTTCCAGAGGCTGTTAATGCCATTTGTCAAGCCTACACAGTGACAAGAAATTCTTGTCCTTATTTTGAGACACTAGTTGTGTCTAGTGCTACAAAAGTAGAATCAAGAAATTCTACATTACCTGACTCTTTTGACTCAACCAACTTCAAAGATGTTGATTGGTCAAAAGAGCAATTGACCGATCCTACTTTGGCCAGAGTAATAGAACTGGCAAATCTTGGGCTTTGTCCTGAAAGAAGTGATTTGAGGTCAGAAACACCTAGTGTGTTAAAGTACATTCGGGAATGGAGGAAGTTGTCATTGACTGATGGTGTTTTGTACAGAAATACAGTCTTAAATAATGTACAAACGCGCCAGCTCGTGCTTCCTCTCCATTTTCGAACCGTTGTCCTCAAACACTTGCATGATGACATGGACCACCAGGGTAGAGATCGTACTCTCTCTCTGGTGAGATCCAGATTTTATTGGCCAGCATTGGAAAAGGATGTAGAGGACAAAGTTAAAAACTGTGGCCGTTGTGTTAGACGGAAGACGTCTATTAAACCATCTGCTGAGCTAGTAAACATTACTAGTACTCAGCCGATGGAATTAATATGCATAGATTTCCTTTCGTTGGAAAGGTCAAAGGGTGGGCATGAACATATACTTGTGATCACTGACCATTTCACTCGTTATGCCCAGGCCTTTACAACAAGGAACCAGTTAGCCAAAACTACGGCTAAAATACTTTTCGAAAATTTCATCATACATTACGGCTTCCCTGCTCGCATACACAGCGACCAGGGAAGAAATTTCGAAAGTTCACTCATAAAAGAATTATGTAGTCTTGCGGGTATTAAAAAAATCTCGGACCACGCCATATCACCCTATGGGGAATAGCATGACCGAAAGGTTCAATCAGACCCTTCTCAATATGCTGGGCACCCTAGAGGATCACAAGAAGACTGATTCGAAGTCCTTTGTAGCTCCGTTAGTGCATGCATATAATTCAACTCGCCATGACAGCACTGGTTTTAGCCCCATATTTTTGATGTTCGGGAGACACCCCCGACTTGCAATCGACGCATATTTAGGTTTAGGTTCTCCTGAAGAAACCAGTGCTACATCAAAGGAACATTGTAGTGACAAGTTGAAAAAGCTCCTGAGTTTGCTTAAACTTAAATAAGGCTGCTTCTAAGGAAGCTGACAAGAGTGCCGTTCGTCACAAGTGAAATTATGTCTCAAAAGTAAGGGAAGCAACTTAAGATATTGGGGATAGAGCTTTTGTCAGAAATGTAGGCTTGAAGGGTAAAAACAAGCTGGCTGACAAGTGGGATAAACACACATACATAGTTATTGATTTGCCAGATAAAACAATCCCTGTTCTCAAGGTCCAGAAAGAATCAGGTACATCCTACAGATACATCACACAGATTAGACAGTTTGTCTAGCTCTAATTTAGGCACTCCTGGTACACAATCTACTTATAGAAGTAGATATAGCAGTAGACAGTAGACATCCTAGTTCTAGTGTACCAGTAGATAGTACAGCCAGTAGGCAAGATTTTGCCAGTTTGCATTCAGCCACTCCACCACCAGAACCACGGAGGTCAGGTGGAGTAAAACAGCCACCTGATAGGTATGGAGATTGGCTACTCAATCAGCAAACAGTAGTTAGCCCTGAAGCCCAGATTTGGTATGTGTAGGTGTTTTAGTCAATATTTTAATGCAGTGCTGCAGGGGAGAATGTCACAGGTAATGTGGAATCTATTTGTTCCCTGTTTCATACAAATTGTCCTATATATACATTATTTGTAGTTTAATTAAGAATATGCACAGCTGAGTTTAAAATTTCATATGTCATGTGACAAAATTTGATGTGTCATGTGATGGATTTTACGTCGTTATAATTCGATGTCATGTGATAGTTTTTCATGTCATGTAACACTTTTTTTGTGTCATGTGAGATTTTCCTTTCATGTGACGACTTCATAAGTAATTTGATGGATTTCCTTTATCATGTGACTTTATTTTGTGTATCATGCGGTATATCTTCAAATACCATGTGATAATTGAGTTCAAATGTCACGTGATTACTCATATTTCAATGTAAATAGTAACTTTCCGTTCTCAGTTCCAAATGAATGGGAGCTGCTAAAAATCAATATTGAACCTGTAGTTGGAAACCCTGCTTCAACCAGAATCTAATATATATGTATATTTCTGTTTTTGACCTTTGCATGTTTATGCATGTAATTGTCAAAATAAATTTATGACTGTAAATATAATTAAACTGTGATAAGCAATAACTGTGATAAATTTTGAAATTTGAAGTAGGTCAAGAAAATTTTTCAGCTGTGTATATACTTTGAAAATGTCCGGAGACATTTTTTCTAAGCAGGGGAGAATGTCACAGGGATCAAAATAGTAGTTTTATTATTGATTACCGATCGATGCGTAAATCGTAGCCGTATATTTTCTACTGCGGGTCGCGTTGGACACGGTGAATAATATTCCGTTTATCGTCGTACTTTCGCTTTCGTAAGTTTTCGGTAATCAATCAAAATATATTTTAGAATAAATAGTATGTAAGAGAATGGATGATTGGATAATTTTAAATAGCATGTCCATGTAAATCTTCTAACCCAATTAAAAATCACATTGAGCGCGCTAATAATAACTCATTCTGGTTAGGCGTCGCCATATTTGACATGTACACTATTCTGTCAAATCAATAATATTTGTTTATTTTGTTATCCGTCAAGGATAACGTTAAATTAAGTTCAGAAGATGATGCCAGGTATGTTTATTTTCCATATCTCGTTTGATTTTCGTCTGGCATTGTTATTATCAGAAATATGACATATTTTGTGTCCGGTTTGTCCCGTTATCAACAGTAATGTACATTTATACATGTTGCGATACATGTATAGGCAATCTGGTTTTCAGTCCGTCTATTTCTCGTATAAATTTAGTATTTCATGCTTGGTGCATATTTCTTTGATAGAGATAAGATATTTAAGGGTCGTAAACATGCATATGAATCACATATTAATATATATTTCATGTATCCTATTTCTCGCATAGTAGAATTCCAGTGTCGCTATAAATAGAATGGTTGGTATTTATAGATACACTATTTCAAGTAGTGGTATTTCAGTCATTGTATTGTCTTGATCTGAAATTTATATGTTTGTCTGTGTCTTACATGTTTCATTTTGTTTAAAGGACACCCTTTTAAAGAAATCGAACAACAATTACAACCGTCGTTGAGTCTACTAAACTCACCCCTGCGACACGTATGACCATTTGCTATAGAATATATCCTTTGAATAGCTTAATAAGTGTTTCTAACACATTTGGAGTCATAACATTTGATCTGACATCATGACGCCAATGATATCATACCATATGACGTCATCCAGTGAAGGCAAATCAAACGCATGGCGACCAAATGTTACCGTTATAACAAAAGGAAAAAACTTAATACGGTGCATGCCATGACGTCAATTGACGTCGAGTATGTAAAAAAGTTCCATTACAAATCACTATAATTCTATAGGCTACTAATACATGAAACTAATTTAAAAAGTGCTGACGTCGCAATAACATAAATGCAACTGACGTCACTCGACGTCAAATATACGTACACCAGTTCAATCTCCATCAGTGTTACAAACTATTTCCGTAATTTACAAAACTTCCTAAAATACAAATTCTATACGCAGCCTGATCATTATCATCATATTCAGACGATACACTATATATACCATATCAATCAGAAGTCACATTTTTCATTTTTAGCCAAACCTATTCTGAACAAATATAATAAAACTTTACCTGTCAGATCTGATCAACTGAATATAAGCACTATAATATCCTTCCTCATGGAATTTCAAGGCCACTTCTAAAAATGCTTTGTATTCAACAAGTATAATTAATAAATCTATAGCTTGGTCGTCTCACCTTAAAATCATGCAAATCGTTTTTACAGTGAACAAGCCATATGAATATAGTAACCGCCTAAAATAGATATACTGGAAAACTGGAAAATACAGTGAATTTATAATTCTTGAAACGGGTGAAAATTGATAACTTTGTCAAATAATGTCCTACACCCACAAAAATTATATTGGACCACTTAGAAACAAAAACTGAATCTAAATGAATTTAAGAATGCGTAAAAAAGACAATCCTGACCCGAAATATTTCACCAATAAGTATCAAAAGCGGGAACTAAGCTTATGTGCACATACTGTATTGAGAGAAAAAAAACTTCGTTGGAAATACGATTCACCTTTTACTGCTGCATAACGAATAGCCACAATTTCAGTATATGTTTTATTACTACAGTTACCCTAAAAACTGTAGCCCTACTGATTGAACATAATTAAAGGGCATTTCGACTTGACACAGTCGACGATCTGATCCATTTCGCAACACGTTCATTATTTTGACACCGTTTTTGTTTTATTTGACTATACTTGTGTACGATAATGACAGCATGCATTAGAAAATAAAAATTCAACTTAAAATCTGAAATCCCGGTTCACTAAAGTCCGGATTTATCAACCCACCCATTATAGAAAAAGTAATCAGGTAATTTTGTGACCAACTTTTAGCGATGCGCTTAAGTTATTTTGATTTCGATGCTATTGATGGCTAGGAATGAATTTTGAAGTAGTCCTATGCCACTGACTTCCAAACTGATGGATCAACAAGGTAATGTCTGCGTGTATCTACGCACGGTTGTGATCGACGTCTTGTGACATCACTTTAAGTGACAGATTTATGCCAGTGGTTATGACAATTAGAAATGCATCTAGCACTCATAAAATCACAGCGGCGTGTTTGCTCAGTGATGCTCGGATGTGTGCGATGATTAACACACGATATACTGATTTTGTGACTTTCGAAATTAAGGTACTGGCGCTTGCGGCATTGTCATTGTCGTCGATGTTCAATGAATAGATTTCCGTTCAGCGAATACGACTGCTGAATAATTGGCGTTATTGAGACAATACATTTAAATGAAACGTTTGTGTTCATTTGAAATTCTCAGACACAATTGTAAAGCGGACATTTTTGTTTGTGTCAGTATATCTATGAAAAGTACGAACCGCAAAGACACCGGTCAGTTCGTACATCAAATACTCTTCAGGGTACATGTATAAGTAAAAATCACTGGACCATTACATATACGTCACAGTGACCTACTTTTAATCTGAGGTCAAACATCAAGTCACTTTAAAGTATTATCCCAAGGTATCATGTTCACACATCAAACAGTTTTCGAGATATACGGCAAAATCATAAAATACAGCCCACAGCCCGATTTGCATCAGTGACTTCAGTTGATCTTCCCCAGACGTTCCAGTTTATCAAGCTTGAAGACTCTATCGCTCATGTTTATTTAGAAACTGAACTAAATGCAATAGATTTCTTTTCATGTTCAATCATCCGTAAAATTAGGGAGTATGGCCGATTAGAATCGTTGCTTTCAGTAGATCTTCTCTAGTAGTATCAATGGAGCAAGTTTGAAAACTTTTTCCTTATTGTTACTTAAAAACCGAGCTTAACACAACAGGTTACCATTTTTCATGTTCAATCAAGCGTGAAATATTGATCATGATCGGATATGCTTTGCTGTTTTCAGTAGATATTTCCAGATGTATCTATTGAACAAGTATGAAGACAGACCCTTGCCTTTGTGGTGACTGAGCAACATAAACAATTGAATATAAGGCGCACACGGACGCGGACGCACATGAAGGGTATTGCATAAGCCCGGTTTTGCTTCGCAGAAGGGCGATAAGAAATTTATACGTAAATCTTTAAATACTGACAACTGAATTAAGTCATTAAATCTAGGTGAAGCCCCGCCATACTCAGTCTGTTTCAAGTTTGTATTAATATAGTTTTAACGTCAATCACTTGATTACAAATGAATTGAAAGTGTTGAAATTTTGCCTGTTCGTTTCAGTTGTGTAGTGTCTAATGATAATGTTTAGGCAATGAGGGAATGTAGCAGTGTTTTCTATTACCTCCCTTGTCAGATAAAGTCAGAGGCAGAACAAACCCTTAGGAGGCCCTTCTAATTGAACTACTCGGGTTTCATTCACTGTCTGATGATGCTACATATTTGCATTAACTTTTATGAAGATAATCGTATACGGTTTTCGAGATATGGAGCGAACTAACATTGTTACCTTTTGAACTTTGACCTCTAAGTGTGACCTCGACCTTTGTCGGACATTGTTAAAATACGCATGATGGCTCGATATGGTGAACATTTGACTTAAGTCTAAATCTTTCAAACGGTTAAGAAGATATGGCGCGGACAGGAATTTAAAACAAAGTTACAATATGAAAAATATGTAAGTGCGTAATTTTGTTAAAAGTGTAACAAGGGTTAAAGTTCTTTTTCTGCACATCGTCTGATGGTGTTTTATAATTATACAAATTTTCATGAAGAAATGTTAACGGTATTTGAGATATGGAGCGGACACGAAGCTTATAAGAAAATATTGTACCAAAATTACAAAGGGACATAATTCCGTCAGAACTCAGAATAGGGTTATGATTCTTTTTTCTGCACATCGTCTTATGCTGCTTTATTTTTATACAAACTTTCATGTAGAAATCTTAAACGGCTTTTAAGATATGGAGTGGACACGAAGGTAATATGAAATTACTATATTGAAAATGCAAAGGGACACAATTCTGTCAAAACTGAAATTAGGGTTATTGTTCTTTTTCTCTGCACATCGTCTGATGATGGTTTATATTTATACATGTACAAGTTTTCATGAAAAAAATCTTAAACGGTTTTTGAGATATGGAGCAGCACGCAGATTATATGATATTACTATATGAAAAATACAAAGGGACATAATTCCGTCAAAACTGAAAGAATGGTTATGGTTCTTTTTCACTGCCCATTGTCTTATGGTGCTTTATATTTATACAAACATCCATGAAGAAATCTTAAACGGTTTTCGAGATATGGAGCGGACATAAAATGTAACCTTTTGACATTTGACCTCTCAGTGTGACCTTCACCTTTGTCAAACATCATTGAAATATAAGTTCTGCACATCGTCTCGATAAGGCAAACATTTGACCCAAGTTTAAAAAAAGTCAAGGGGTTAAGGAGATATGGAGCTGTTACGAAACGGATCGGACTGCGGGCGTTTTCAAGTCCATTTTTTAAATTCTTTCCGGTCAGTAGTGCTACAGTATTTAGGGTAACTGTGGTAATAAAATATTGACGGAAAATGTGGCTTATTAATAACGCTCGGACGCGCCGTGAGATGGAAGTATTATTCTTGTAATACAGTATGTGCATGTAAGCTGAGTTCTGGCTTTTGATACTTGTGAGTGAAACATTTTGTGTTAGGAATGTCTTTTTTACGCATTCTAACATTCATTTAGACTCGGGTTTTGTTCCTAAATTGTTCAATATAGTTTTTGTAGGTGGAGGACATTGTTTGACAAAGTTCTCAATTTCTACCCATTTCAAGAATTGTGAATTCATCAGTATTCGATATATTTATTTTAGGTAGTTACTATTCTTAAGCTAGTTTTCACCGCAATAATGTTTTTCTTGCTTTCGAGGTGAAATATCCAAGCCAATATTTGGTATATATAAACGTTTGATTCAGATCTTCTTTAGAAGTGGTTTCAAATTTATAATAGTGCCTAGTTTCAGAAGATCAACTCTGAAAGGTAAATTTATTATGGATTCATTTATACTATTATTAGCTAAATATTTGAGAATTAAAAGTGTGACTCCTGGCTTGATACAGTATGATTAAGGTGTATCAATACGGTTACTGACCATGCTGTGTATGGTCTTTGCATTTTATGATGTTTTGAAATTTAAGGAAATAGTTTGTAACACTGTTGGGTGACGCACGAGTGTACGTATATTTGACGTCGAGTGACGGAAGTTGCATTTATGTTATTGCGGCGTCAGTACCCTTTACATTAGTTTCCTGTATACGTGGCAAATAGATTTTGGATTGATTTGTAATTAAACTAATTAACAGAATCGACGTCAATTGACGTCATACGCATGCACCGCATTAGGGGTTTTTGTATGTCATTAACGGTAACATTGGGTCATCATGTGTTTGATTTGCCTTCACTAGACGACGTCATATGGTATGATATCATTGGTGTCGTGATGTCAGATCAAGCGAAATGACCACCAAATGTATTAGAAAGACCTGTTTAGCTATTTAAAGGATCTATTGTATGGCAGGCGATCATACGCTTAGTTTAAAGACGTTGAATTATTAGACGTGCAAGTTACATTTTTAGTAAATGTATCTAATGAAAAAAGTCATTGTTTTGATCATTTATGTTTTATGTGGGATATGTCATGTTAGTACCTGTTGACATCAGTATACTTCTTCACAATGTTTTGACGTCAGATTCTTCGACGCACATGCGTGGTCGGATATGCATTTCTTCATTGATGGAATTTGTAAACACAATTTTAGCTTTTCATCGTGTGCGCGAGTTGTTTCTAGTGACACGGCTGGCGTGTGCGTGTTATACTCGGTATTTATCTAGGACGTTGTATGGTATATCCAGGACAGGCCCAGGTCTTACGTATTGTTATTATTTTATTACAATGTATTAAGTGTAAGTTCGTTATTTTAGGCACTTCAAGTCCGGCAGTAAATTGTTTGGACTGAAGGCACTGCTCACCTGGACAACATTAGAAGTCATACTTCACTTAGAAGTAAATATCTCCAGGTTAATACCAACCCCGGTAGAAGTATAAATACGGCGCAGCCAACGTCAGAGACCTAAGCCCAGGCGGGACACATTGGGATCCTGTGTATTCAATAGCTGTTTCGATTATAATCGATTATCGATATTGGGATTATTTGAATCGATAGTATTCACTTGATTTTGTCCATTAGAGCAATATTGGGATATTGTGAGTCAATAGTATTCGCTTGAATTTATCCATTAGTGTGCGTTTTGGAATAGTTAGGTGTTTTATCTACCATATAGAGACAGGTCACTAGTCACTGATGATGTACAAGGAGTGACCTATCTCAAGCCGCCGGCAACATTGGAAAGGACTTATTTTCTGTAGATCTCAGTCGACGTATTTTGTTCTTTCGTGTATTTTCAGTTCATGGCGCTGAGCCGAGTACGGTGTTAACGTCAGTCGAGAATTGATTTGCGTAACATACGCAGATCAACTACAGATTTAAGACAAACATCTTACTTGGGCCAGCGACATGAACTAACATGTGTTGTATATCACTGTATATGCGTCAGTTGTAGATTGTATTATTTGATTATAGAACTTACATTATCATATATAAATTTCCGAAATTTTGACGTTGTTAGAGTTTCATTGTTGATGTTGAACATTGGTTTATAACGCCATTAACGCCATAAACCGGAAGTCACCCTCCACCGTCTTAGCGGCGCACAAAACTCGACATTCGAGTGTAAAGGTTTCTGCGTAACAGAAGCGGACACGAAAGGTTAACGGACGGACGGACGACGGACCGTGGCCACGACAAAATACGACCAGTCTTCGACGGGAGTATAAAATGAACAAAATAAAATAAAACGCAGAGTCCAGCTATGTGAAACATGGAAACAGTGCCAGACAAGCAGAGTCTTTGTTATTTGTTCACGCAGTTATGCCAAATATTGAAGTACGATAAACAGGGTCATCTTTGTTGGCTTTATGTGCTATGTGCTTCTTTGTCTGTTATTGATATAAAGTTTTGATGCTGAGGCTAGCCTCGTGTCTTTGGCGGTTTCTAATTTTGTCTTGTCTTTTCCAACATTGTGTCTTGGGTTGGATCTGGGATTAACTTGTGCCAGTTCCTGTGAATGTTCCTACCATTTTTGGTAAGATGTGTACAGTGGGTCATTTTTACCTTATTAGTAAAACATGAAAAAGGTGAATGGGACGAGGAGGGACAAATATATTACTAGTATAATCGGGTCACACTTACGCTTCATCGTTCCCCGTTTTTCCGGTCTTACAGAATACTTTACATCGAGGTCCCCCCTCCATATGACCTATGTGTTGGCGGGACATTGAACCCTAGCTCACTCACTCACTCATTCACTCACTTTTCGTCATGTATTAAAAGGCCTGTATTTCCGCATATTTCTAATTCGGACTGACGGTATAAAGATAAGTTTATTAAGATGTAGGGTAGACTTTCAGGGTCTCCGCAGTCATTGTCTCGCCCGCAAATAGTGCATGTGAAACCGCCAGCTTTGTCCTCGGCTGCGTAAATCTTTTGCCGAGTTTTAAGGTTTAGCTCCATACACAGGCAGGGGTGATGCAGCTTTCCCCGGCTTGTCCTTTTTATCTTCCTTCTAAGCTAAACCTTCCTTCTAAATAGTGTTTCTCCTTTGTTATGTAAAGTGTTTCTCCCTTGTTATGTAGGTATACATTCCAAACTCCAGAACCATGCATGTCAGGCATATCTTGCAGTATTTGACTCGTGTTCACCATACAGTGCCAAAACCGGTGCAGCAGTTACACATCGTTCTTTCATGCTCTAAAGCATGGAAAATACAAAACACTTGACATATGCAGGAAAAAGTCCTGTTTTGCCTATATATTTAGCCTTCTGATCTCGGCTTCGGGCGACGTTAAGGTAAATCCCGATCCTAGTCTCGCGGGTCATGTAAAAAGTGATTCTGACTCTGACAGTACTTATCCTTGCGGTGCGTGTGAAGCAAATGTAACATGGTCTAGAAATGCAGTGTTTTGCGAGACTTGTTGTATCTGGTTTCATGTTGATTGTCAGGACATAGGCAGTGCATCCTTTCAGGCTTTGCAAGATTCAAATGTGAGCTGGCATTGTTTAAATTGTAATGCTATAAACTACCACTCAGTTTCATCTAATTTCTTAGATGAATTAGCACTTTCAAACAGATTTGAACCAATTAGCCCCATCGAAAACAGCTTCGTTTCACAAAACACATTCCATTCTGATGCACTTAGCAGTCCAGGTGATCCTGTACATACCTTATCACCAACACCCTCCTTTATGAAAACTCAACCCGCCTGGCAAAGGAAACCCAAATACATATCAAGGACGGTAAAACCCTTAAAAGTGCTTAATGTGAATCTGAATTCTATTGTGGCTCATAGCAATGACCTCTGCAACAGGGCAGATAGCATAAATCCTGACATTATTGTAGGGGTGGAGACCAAAATAGATGCCAGTATCCGCTTAGGGGAGATCCTGCAAAAACAGTACCTCGAGAATGTAGTGAGGGTGGCCCGAAAAAGGGGTGGGGGTGGGGGAGTAATCATTGCTGCCAAAGATGATTACATATGTAGTGAGGTGGCTGAATTGCACACAGAATGCGAAATTGCATGAATGAAAATGGAAGCTGCTGGATGCAAGCCACTCTACATTTGCAGCTATTATAAGTCCAGCGAAGGGGACAGCAGTAGCTTAGATCAGTTTGGGGAATCTCTTAGGCGACTGGGGGTGGTAAATTTTCACATTGTTATTGCAGGTGACATGAATTTCCCCGGGTATGACTGGGCAAATAACTGTATAAAGCCAAACTGCAATTACCCGTCTCTTACATACCAGTTTGTTGACCTCCTGGATAATTTAGGTCATACCCAGTTGGTAGCCACTCCAACAAGAGGAAGCAACATCCTAGATCTTGTTATCACAAATAACCCTAGCTTAGTTGCTGCCTGCAGGGTCATACCTGGAGTCAGTGACCATGACGCCGTGCTGACAGAAATTAACATTAAAACCGATAGAAAAAATAAACAGAGTCCCAGGAAGATACTAGAAGGTTGATTGTGGGGGGGGGGGGGAGGAGCGGGGGGCAGGGGGGCTTAGGAGGCATATTACTGAATTCGGGATCAGTTTCAAACCAAATGTTGATAATTTTACTCCTGTCAATTTGTTATGGGAAAATATAACCTTGGAATTGGAACGGGCTATTGAAAAATTCATCCCTCACAAAACTGCCAAAACAAAAGATAAACAGCCTTGGATTAATATTAAAATTAGACGTCTGATGAGAAAAAGAGATAAACTCTTTTTCAAAAACAGACATCAACCTACCCCTAAAAGAAGTAGTAAGCTAAGGTCCCTTCAAAACCACATTCAGAGCTTGAGTAGGAGGGCTTACTGGGACTATGTTGAAGACCAGAGCACACCCAAAGACGAGAACGGAGCGGAAGAAAATTTCCAATTTCTAAACAGTTTTATACATTAATTAAACACAAGAAGACTGATGCGATCGGCCTTAAAGCGTTAAAACGGAATGGGGTGACTGTTACAGACCCAGTTGCTAAAGCTGATCTGTTGAATGGTCACTTCCATTCCGTTTTCTTGAAACAAATCCCAATGAAACTGTCAGCTCTCTGCAAATACTTTCCTGGTCTTTTCAGTAAGGATGAAAATGATATGCCAGAAATTGGAGTTACAGAAAATGGTGTACTGAAGCTTCTTCAAAGCCTTTCAGTTTCTAAAGCCCCAGGCCCAGATATCATTAGACCAAGGATACTGAAGGAGCTTTCCTCAGAACTTGCACCTATTCTCACTTTGCTGTTTAAAACTTCATTACAGCAACAGTCTCTCCCAGATGTCTGGAAACAAACTAATGTTACCCCAATTTACAAGAAAGGTGACAAAACGAATCCCTCCAACTATCGTCCCGTCTCTCTGACATGCATCTGTTGTAAACTATTAGAGCACATTGTCTGTAGCTGCCTTATGCAACATCTCAAATAGAACAACATTCTGTACCCCTTGCAGCATGGTTTCCGAGACAAACGTAGCTGTGAAACTCAATTAATAGAATTTGTTCACGACATAGCATTTAAAATGCAGCAGGGTGTCCAGAGTAATGTCATAGTCATGGACTTTGCTAAGGCCTTTGACAAGGTTGCACATAACAGACTCCGTCACCAAATATTGTCAGGGTCACTGATTCAGTCAGTTCCTGAAGTGTAGCTACTCTTTAAACTTTATTAGCCGAAACTACGTAGTCTGGCCCATGTTCCTACTTCTGTATGTATTCTCTGCTCTTGAAGGAACATTTTTAAGATTTTAATTTTACTTCACTGCAGCTGGCGTTGTGCCGTGTGGCGGCCGTAAAAAGTCTCCCCGTACTTCATCCATAGTGCAGATTATATTTCATTTACATCCTTTGAGATCAGAGGATAGATTCTGAGTAATCTAAAATTTGAGATTGATTTAGACTATTATTCTAGATCATCGTCTTTTATATTATTTGAATCCTTTTGAAATTAATCAGTCTCTGAATCGACTGCCAAATTAAAATTAAGAAATTACAGTATGCTTCTTTCTGGTTTCGTCACCAAATATTGTCAGAGTCACTGACGAGGCTTTATTAGCCAAAACTACGTAGTCTGGCCCATGTTTCTACTTCTGTATGTATTCTCTGCTCTTGAAGGAATTTTTTTAAGATTTTATTTCTGTACAAACTAGTATCATATGGGGTTAAGGGTAATGCCTTGGGCTGGATAGGTGCCTTTCTTGCTGGTAGGTCCCAAAGAGTTGTCCTTGAGGGAGAATCATCATCTTCTGTTCCAGTGCTTTCTGGGGTACCCCAGGGCTCAGTATTGGGCCCAGTCTTATTCTTAATATACATAAATTACCTACCCAGAATATGTCACCAAAGGCACCGCAAGACATTTTGCTGATGACACTCTTTTGTACTTAGCAATTCACAACTCTTCTGATTGCACAAAACTTCAGAATGACCTTAATAACTTAGAAAGATGGGAAGCAGACTGGCAGACGGCCTTTCACCCTGAAAAGTGCGAGGTGATCCATATCACCACAAAAAGGGCGCCTATCCTGTACAGGTATTTTCTTCATGGCCATACCCTGTCTTCTGTGCCTCAGATCAAGTATCTCGGAGTGCATACAAGTCAAGACCTTAAGTGGAATACACATATAAACTCGATCTTTTCTAAAGCTAATCAGACTCTAGGTTTTCTGAAAAGAAATCTCAGGATCAACTCCAGCATGGTTAATTATAGAGCCTATAAATCGCTTGTCCGTCCCAAACTCGAGTATTGCAGCGCAGTTTGGGACCCAAAATGCGTTCGCTCTACTGGGAATGGTGACGGGACGGCCCATCGGCTAGTACATCAGCTGGAGATGGTCCAGAGAAGGGCTGCAATGTGGGTTACAAACAGATATCACAACACTTCGAGTGTCACGGATATGCTGCACAGCCTCGAATGGAGAACCCTGGAACAAAGACGGGCTGATTCGAGGTTGTGCATGCTGTACAAGATCCGTAACCACCTTGAAGCCAAGGATGAAGAGATTTACTTGCAGAGAGGCACAGGAAGACGTCATTATCAATATCGCCAGCTAAGAGCAGACAGGAACTACACACGTTTTTCTTTTTTCCCAAGGACAGTCGTACAGTGGAATCAGCTCCCCAGTCAGACTTGCCTGGCAGAGTTGCTGGAGGTCTTCAAGACTCAGGTCTCGAAGATCCAGCACTCTAGGCTCGTGTAATTTCCAAGACATCTTCTGTCTCTTTTGTCTTTCTCTCTCTTTACTTCCTTCTATCTCTCATATCTCTTTCTACTCTGACTCATCTTCTTCCATTTCTCCATGAGTTTTCCCTCTCGCACTCAACTGGTGATAATCCTCAAAGCTGAGGGCATACCAGTATACTGGTAAAAGTAAAAGTAAAGTGCTGTCAGTTCTTACAGGAATATGCTTCCCTAATATTAAATTCTTCCCTTAACGAATAGACACCATTGTGAAAAAGCTACGTCGTCACGGGACGCAAACAGGAAGTCTAAAAAAAGATGTTTCTCTTTCAAAAAATTGCGGAACACTACGAGCATACAAATTCAGTTAAATATGAAATTACTCAGACATACTCCACATAGAGTAGTAGATTAAAGTGTGCTCCGAAATGAAATTGGATCCAGCCAGATCAAAACGTGTTGTAATTTGACTGACCTGTTCTGAGTAAGGAAAGAGGCTCAGTATTGCTTACAGCGACATTGATTCATCAGCTTGTGATACCGATCGTTACTGTAAGACTTCAGTTTATATCAAGCATCAGTCCAAATTAAAGGATGGCAACACACAAATGCCACATGTGATTGTTATGACTAAAAAACGTATTTTCTTCCGCAGGGGCTAATATGCGAAATCAGATATCAGGAAAATGAGGTGACATCCTAAAGTAAGGAGGAAAATTCTCAGGAACTGACACAATTCCAGATCCAACTCGGCACCATGCGGGAAAGAGACAACACAAAATTAGTCTCCACCAAAGACAACCGCAGCGGCGGCCATGTGAACAGTTATTTCCCATGTAAGTGGTCAACGGGCTAGCCTGAACAAACAATATATCTATTACAGACATAGCAACAAACTAACAAACATAAAACAACCCAGAAGAACCAAAAGAGAACTGCCGCCTTGGAATAGCCTTATGGAAATTACTGGGACCTTTATGCAAACCTAAGTCTTTTATTCGTTATTCATTTACTTATTAACTTGGGGAAAATATAACAAATAAGTACTTTAAGTACTGAGAGGCGGGTATTTAATTCATGTGGTTTATAGGAGCTGGTTTGAAACTATCGACACACAAACAGATGACGGATGATAACAGAGGCATAAGATCCTGTAGGCTCCCCTAGAGCCTTAGGGTACCTTCTTCTCAGATTATATGAAGGATAGAACAACAATAATTTTATGTGACTCAGGCGAGCCAAGCTGTGGTAATAAAAAGACATATTTCAACTTAATTCACTGATGACTAATTTTTCTCTATATTATCAAATCCCTATCAGTTTTCAACGTTAGTGGTATTTGAACAAGTATTAGCTTTTTGACATTAATTTGTGTAGTCATTTGATTGGCACTTTGGTTAAATTGCGTCTCTACCAAACTCAAGTAAATGTTCATCTCTGTCTCATTGCACAAAAGCAAAAATACCTAGTCTAAAGGAAATAACATTTAACCATTCATGACCTTTTTCTAAAAGGCTTCCGGAGCAATATCTATTCCGAATATTGTCTACGGTTATAGACAAAGACAATGAAATCCATAGATAGTGCTGAAAGGAGACACTCTGCGATCATCTCATCTTTGACTTCTTAATCTAACCAACAGCACATCTGATTGTCAATAGCTCTGTTCTTTTATTATTATTAACAAAAAAGAAAAACAAATTATTGCAATGATGAACTCCGCCATCCGTAACAATGTGCATCCGTAATAGTGTTTACCGTAAGGATCCTAAGTTTTCAGGCAGATAGGTCTGAACAAACAGTGCAAGCTGAGATCCGATTGCTCCCTAGGAACCGGTCTAATCAGGGTTTGTACAGTTGCTATTTTACATTCAGTTCAGTTAAGTTCAATTCTTCTATCGACGTTCCCCAAGTGGCTCAACGGTACGTTACCATAGTTGCACACACTTGGCGCCGTTTGTCCATACATTTTGCGTTGAGATGACTTGTTTAAATATTGTGTGTGTGTTTTAAAACAAAATAGGAGATCTGCCTAAATATAATTCAGCTACTTATCTTTGTAAATTTAAATTCATCATCAGCTATCACGTTTAAATTTACTTTCAAATAAACTGAGAACATCTCTAAAGTTAATTTCAATTCTGTTATTTATCAAATTCATTCCAATAGCCAAATTATTGATTGAATCTGAGTTGTATATAATATGTAGTTGGTACAAATGGTTGCTTCCCTTGCTTAATAAAACATACATTCAACAAAATGCACACTACTGTATACGTAATATATTTATATATATTTACATATTTATACGCACTTTGATCTTAGGGATAAATACTGACGTCAGTCGCAAACTGAAGCCCTTTTCTCTTTGAATAAATCAACATTCATTGATTATTATGAATTCAATGGGCTGGATTTTCAAAACCATATAGAAATTTCAGAACTATTATCTTTTGTTAGTTAGCGTAACCCATATGAAAAAGACTGGAACCAAAACACAACCAATGCACTATCAAGGTGCTATCAAATCACTTTTTGGTAACTTGGTGAAGTGTCTTGGTTTGAAACACTAACCAAAACACTATCGAGTTACTTTGGAAAAAGTACATTTCTGCTGTCTTGGTCCACTTAGTTCATGGAGCAGTAATTTGATGGTGCATTGGTGAACTTTGATAAATGCCACAGTGTCTTGATAATGTCTTGGTAAACCTATACCTGGATCCTGCAGATTTTTAATGTCCCAGCAGCCAAACTTAGTGTCTTGGTAGTAATTGGATTTGAAAATTTCTGAAAATCAGATTTGGCAGCCACATGTAATGACTCATTTCCTGTGTCCAAATATTGGGGGGAGTGTATGAATGCGTTTCTTTTGTTACAGTTAGTTATTTTAGTTCGAATGTTTAAACATGATACTGTCAAGCAACAAACTGACTAAATTCATCTTGTTTAAGAAATTGGGAAAGTGCTTATATTGACATATAAATCTCTTTGTTTGGCCTGAGAAGCATACGCTCATCAGCATATAAAACAGTTAAGCAACTTAATATTGACAGGGAACAGTCTTATGTTTTCACTACAAGCTGTTTTCATTGTATGTTGAGTTGCAATTGTTTAAAATTTAGGGTATTAAATAAAAGGTAAGGCATTATTGCAGTTGACACGGTTTAAAGGCATATGCTTGTGTAATTGTATACCTGACTTCACTTCACTTTTGAAATTGCTAGTGTCTTGATAGTGTTTTGGTCAAAGTGTCTTGAAAGTGTTTTGGTCAAAGTGTTTTGATGGTGTTTTGGTCAAAGTGGCTTGATGGTGTTTTGGTAACAGTGCCTTGATAGTGATTTGGTCAAAGTGCCTTGATAATGTTTTGGTCAAAGTGTCTTGATGGTGTCTTCGTTAGTGCCTCGGTAGCTCATTTGCATGTGAAATTTCGCACTATCAATGCACCATCAAAACACTATGTTTTCATAGTGTCTTGGTTGAGTGTTTTGATCCCTTCCTTTTTTCATATGAGAAAATTACTAAAACCGAGCTATCTAAAGCGGCCCTCACATCGGGGCCACTAGTTCATCAACCGTAGCTACAGACGGGCTTACAGCCCGCCTTACAACAGCAACAAACTGGTCCACACACAGTTGCAAGCTGAGACCCAGAGTTGTTGTTTTTTATGATGGCCGTCCAGACCTTGTCAAAATGTATAAACCAAGAAGATTTCAGGTGGCATAGTTGCTGGTCCAAACAGCTAAAGTTGCAATTTTATTTCGAAGTTATGAGCAAAAAGTAGGTTATTAGTCGCGGTAAGTCTTAGATAAATACATGTATAATAATTGGAAACTATTCTACCCATTGATATGAAGGAAAATTGGATTGTTGATCTAAATCCATAAATAGTTTATAAACGGTACTTAGCGTTTTAAATAGTTTCGTTTCTCTCTGTGCAAACTGAGTGACAAAATTTAACAGATAAGGCGACTGCTTAACTGCAGACTGAAGCTTCACTACGTGTGGGCTTAGTTGTGCTACCGACGAGGATAGGCTTCATTGAAACGTTTCATGATTCAGGCGGTCACAAATAGCTCTTTGTACAATATAATTCGAGTCATACAATGACTATTATTGGTCTGTAGGAGTCAATCGTTGCAAATGATTTACAATGTATCAGAGCACCTTCATGGAAAGTAAATGAAGAAACTTTACTCTTGTATAAGAATTGATGCGCATATCTTAAAGATAGACCAGGAACGCTTTAAAATCTTGTCTTACTATCACTCGAGCTATTTATTAATAATCAGACATTTTAATCTTTAACAGAGTGATCCTGTGTCGAATATACGTAATATGACATTTTCTATCGTCACACTTTTATAGGAAGCAGCGTATTTATGTTACGACTTTACAGGCCTCTTAAACAAGACACGGCAACGTGTCTGTCGGCCAGATTTATTGACGTTTCTTCATAATCTACCTAAACTTTATGGCGGTTCTTTTTTCCACAGTCTCTTAACAAAGAAAATACATGTTTCAGGCAGGGTGTCCCTTTCCTACAAGGTACACTATTATCAGAGGTCAACCTACGTCATGTCGTATTAAAGATTAAAAAATGTGCTGCATTTTGTTTTTGCATGTTTCTGTTAAACTTCTGGGATGCTGAAGCAGGAGGCTGAGGAAAATAATTATAACTGAAATCTATGTAGACCCTTTCTTTGGTCGTCATTTTCGCTTTTCTCGGTGAACAAATAAGCATCACAAAATTCGGAAATGAACTCAGTTGATAAGTTCTTAAGGCAGGATATGGGGTCTGACTGTATTAGTTCCTGATAATTGCCTATGTTTTACTTTACATACAGAAGTCAAAATTATAAACTAAAAATGGTGCCAAAATATATATAAGAGGTGCACCGTAGGCGTGCATGTATAAAGAAATTTGTGCAGAACGGTGTATGCTTAAACACACGAAAATAACTTGAAAATAAGACGGTGCACCTTCTAATTTTATTGCTGTATTCAAAAGTTGAAACAATCAGCTACTTGGCTGAAAAATATTTATCATATGACGTCGCTGTTATTCAGTGGATAACGTCGTGTCATAAAAATCGTTTGACCACACGTGGAATAACACTTTGGCGAGTACACGTAACGTCATCGACAACCTCCATGTCAACTATGCGTTTTCTTATTGAAATAGTGTTCAGTGTTAAGGTGTTAAAATCCTGTTTGAAAGGGTCATATGATAAACAGAATCTTACACTCGTGGTCATTTCATATGAAATTTATGAAACTCGCCGAAGACTCGTTTCATAAATTTCATATGAAATGACCACTCGTGTAAGATTCTCTAAGTATATAAAGTCATAAATTCCTTTAAGAGCAATGAAAACATTCATAAGATATGCTGAACAAAAATAAAAACTTGACGGTTTTTATTTCCCAATTCCGGCCAACCTAGCAAATTTGTAGTGTATATATGGATGTTTTCGAGTTAGACAGACATCTGATTACTTAAATTATGAAAATTATTGGTAAATGTTTGTCCTGTCCGGAGTTATCTAACTTATTCCTATTTTATTAATTCAGAAAAGAACTTTAATTTGCGCATGCGCAGAAGAAAGTTCTTTTGTACGCAATAAACAGTAGTTCCAGTATGCATAGAAAACACTTAAAACGCTTATGGTAATTGTAACCACAACCTGATAATAACGTTTAAAGTTTCAAAACTTTCAGATTACCTCCCTTTGAATTAAACATAGAGAGATTTATGAAATGCCGTATCTTCTATACCAATGCATCTTTTTCGTTATTTTCTTCGTGATTAGTTTGCTTGTCTTGCAAACTCAATGTGTTTATTACTAAATTTATTTGAAAGCCATTTCTAAAAGTAAAAAGTATGCAAAGACCAGGAACTGAAACAATCAAAATCCAAATCCAGCCCTCAAACCATAGTTGGAAACAACTAAGATTACAAATAATCAAGATACAGAGAACATATGGCCAACCGAGTGAGCAGCTTGTTCCCAAAAGGTGGCCACTCAGCAACCCAAACCGAACCAAAAATAATAAGAACATACATAAGGTAAAACATCACAGAAACTCTGACACCAAAAACAGGCAACAGAGAACCACAACAGAACTACCGCCTTGGAACGGTCAGTAATGAATTACTGGGGGGCTTAAATCGATTTTACAGGCCCAACCTCACCCTCAGTTTCTGAAGTGGTACAAAACATTTAGTTGGTTGTTCGGTTCGCATGATAACCCTCTAAAACTGCCATAAAGACTCAAATGTGTAATGGGAATTTCATTGAAACTGAATTTCTGACTTCATAATGGCGTGGACTGAGGTTTTTCGTCTGGTCCTTACGGCCTCCTAGTCGACCGTGCATCGGCATAATTTTAGCTTATGAGTCCATACGGATTGGATTTAATAACGGCAAAGCGTTGCCAACAGATTTTTTTCATTTAAGCAGACTTCGACGATTTTAAATTTGGTATTTTTTTGGTTTTGAGCATAGAAAACAGAAAAGTACCCTTGTGACGTTTACAATAGCCTCAGTTTCGCTGTATCTATGGAATCTTGAAATTTGTGTGATTATGATATGACAGAATAATTTATATTTTCTTAAACTAAAAGAATTTTTATGTCTCACTATTTCCCGACTACCATAGGATGAAAAATAGCGAATGTCAAGTTTTTATTTTTGCTAAGTATAGAAAGGGTGGGTCAGACTACGCAGATTCGGCCTAAAAAGCCCAATCAATAACCCTGTAATGGCATTGTATTTAAGTCCAGAGGTAAATATACTGTAATTTTATAAATTTCAAAAAAGCAGCCGATTCAAAGACTGATATATACCAAAATGTGGTACCAAATCGATAGAAAAACTGTCTAGAATATGAGTGTAAACCAATTAACAATGCAGATTTCTCAATTTCTCAGAATTCTGAGTTGTCAAATATTTTATATGGCTTTTAGCGGTACTGGCTCGGCAATAAAGTGACTTCATTTTGTCCGTACTGATTAAATGACGGACTCGTTAAAAGTGGTTTCTTTTCTTTAATGCTAAACTTACTGGACAGGTTTGTTTTTCTGAAATTTCTCTTGGGTGAAACAGTTGGAATATAATATTTTTCGAGGCGCAGCCTCGTATAATTTCGATATTGTTCCACATGTCACAAGATTCAATTGGTCAAATAACGCGTATGTAAAAATTTAGCCAATAATATCAAAGGTCAATGAATATTTAATCTTCGTCTTTTCTCGTCATACTGCACTGTGAATATAGCAATCTGTCTAATGTTATACAATAGAAATGTTATCGAAAACAGACGCGGATATTCAAAACTTTCTTTTTTTTTCGCCTTAGATCTACTTTCCATTTGTACTTTCGGTTTAATACACACATGCAACATGTTGATAACTATTTTGAAATTAGGTAATTTCAAGATTGACCGCGTCCATTTTGGAATTCCAAATTGGAAGCTCAATTTTGAGATAGGTCGTTGTCTATACCCAGTGTCAAAAATTACGGTTGTGGGATCCTACCGATATAGTTTACTTATTCATGAAAATTATTGTCAAATCTTCAACTAGAGACATATAATAAAACACACTTTCATTTAAACTGCGCCGATTATCTTTTTTTAAAGATTTTTCTTGTTTCCAATGTGCTTATGATGACGTATCGTCGGTTTAAACAATATCTTATTTGTCAAATTCAAGAACAAGCTAGAGAAAACAAAAAGACCAGAAACTGATCGAAAGTCTAAGGCTTTATTTGCACCATCTCCTGATTGACCACTAATAAGTTGAAGCTAATGGCCTATAGAATTTCGGTGATGTTTAGGTGGGCGAAAACGCAATAAAATACGCGTTTGAAGGCATTATTATGAAGCCGAATTCCTGGATTCCATTGTTAGGTATATTAATTATTTTTAAACTACATATATTGTATAGCTTACGTTCAGTGACATCACATGTCTAACTGGTTGTTCCCATATACCTTAAGTATCTGTAAAAATACAGAATTTCCTGGCTGCAAACGAAAATTAAAGTCCGAACTCGTAAACCACAGAATCAATGTGTAGATATACAATAGACGTTTGATAAGGCTGATGCTCGCGAATAGTAAGCATCACCTTCCTATTAAAAATGCATCTACCATGTTTATATATCTGAAAGATTATCCAGTGAAATTAGAATTCCGGTAACCCAGAGTAAACAAGAGGCCCAAAATCGCTCACCTGAGCAAATGGCAAAGTGGCTTTTTCTTATGTCTAAAATTGTCAAAATATGAGTTTTGGGTCAAAAGTCAAAGAATGACCATGGCCTCTGGTACTCATAAATCTTCATGTACTCATTAAGACAACCATATATACCATTTTTGGGGCAAAATCTTCAAAACTTTCCATGAAATCTTATGTTCTAGCACTTTCCCATATTTGACCATGCCGCAAAAAGGTCAAGGTTAAAACAAGGTCAATATTTCAACAGTCTTGGTAGTACTTTAGTACTCCATGCTACTTACAAAGTTTCAAGGCCAAGGGTATATTGGTTCTGGTGAAGAAAAATATTAAAGGTTTATACCATTAATGGGTATGGTGGCCATGTTGGTCATGTGAACTGGACCGTTTGAACAGTTTTTGTTCAATCAACCCCTGGAGGCTCCATATGGAATTTGGTTACAATTGGTCCAGTAATTTTTTAGAAGTTTGTTTGAAATTGTCGAGATATGAGAGATCTTGATCAAAGGTCATAGAATGACCTTGACCTCTTGTACTCACAAATCTTCATGTACTCATCAAGATGACTTTATATACTAGTTTTTAGGGCCTTAACCTTCAAATCTTCCCATGAAATTTTATCTTAGCATTTTCCCATATTTGACCTTGCCGTAAAAAATGTCAAGGTCAACCGAAGGTCATACTTTGAACATATCTTGATAGTTCTTGAGTTCCCCATGCCACATACCAAGTTTCAAGGCTATCGGTCAATTGTGTCTGGAGAAGAAGATTTTTCAAAGGATTTTACCCTATATGGGCGTGGTGATGTGACCTGGGCGTCAACACCTAGAGGCTCTATATGAAATTTGGTTTCGATTGACCCACTGGCTTTGAGGAGATTAATTGAAATTGTCAAAATATGAGTTATGGGTCAAGGGCCAAAGAATGACCTTGATCTCTTGTACTCATAAATCTTCATATACTCATTAAGATGACTATAGATGACAATTTTAGCCTAAAATTTAAAACAGTTTCCAAGGTATCTTCTGTTCTGGCATTTTGCCATATAAAAGCATAAGGAAGCAAATTTGACCTTATCGTAAAAAAGGTCAAGGTCAACCCAAGGTCAAAATTTGAACTGTCCTTGTAGTACTTGCGTATCCAATGCTACATACCAAGTTTCTAGGCCATCGGCCTATTGGTTCTGGAGAAGATTTTTTTAAGGTTTGAACCATATATGGGCATGGAGGCCATGTTGGTCATGTGACTTGGACTCTTGAACAACTTTTCATTCCTAAGACCCTAGGAGGGTACATATGTAATTTGGTTACAATTGGCCCAGCGGTTTCAGAGAAGAAGTCATTTGAAATTGTTGACGGACGGACGGATGACGACGGACGACGGAGCCTGCCTATCCTATAAGCTCCCCGCAGCCTCTGGCTCAGATTAGCTAAGAATAAAAATATGGCTTTAGAATAATCCAGAAATTAGACCGATATTTGTGTCTTTGTCAGCGTGGAAAAAATGCACTTTGTAGTGTTGATGTGTTCATGCAAGCATTCAATAAGTTCATGCTGTGTGATGGACACGACAGCATTGATTTTATCTTTGAATGGTTCGAAATTGTTAACCCTTAAAATTATACGTAAGATTCAAAGGATTGTGCAAATGCTTTTGTATGTCTGATTTCTCCTGACAACTGCCTCAAAACTGTCATACAATATCAATCTATATGTGGATAAACAGCTATAAAGAGACGATAGCTACATATAAATGGTTTATGTGATATCATATTTCTTGAACTTACCATTATTTGAAGCCAAAAACCTTTAAGCTCCTCTTTAAGGTCATTCAGGGCAGTAGTCGTCTGCTTGTCGGTTGTCCACATATCGGTATTTTGTTGAAACGCATCACACTGATTTTGAAGGCGGGTTATCATCTTTTCATCAAGTTTGTTTCGAGCACATATACCTGCGTACTTTAACATCCTTGTCGCGCTTTGAACTAGTTTTATTTTTCTAGCTTGATCTTTCGCAATACTGTTTCTGATAACAGTCTGTACTAAAATGTGCACTCTCAGTTTGTCTTCATCTTCTTTAAGCACGGAAAATTCAGTGAGTATGTGTATTATTCGTTTTACTTTCATTTCATTTTGTAATATTTCATGCAAGTTTCCGTATTCTACTTGTGGATTCCCAACATTAAAAAATTCAAGAGGAATATCGTCTCCTGCTAGACACGAAATCATGTCTAAAATAAGTTGCATCTCCACCTGAAATCCATGTTTTTGACTTTTCTCGTCTATCCTCTTTAGATTTATTATCCAAGTTGTATTTACAGATAATCTGTTGACATCTTCTGTAGTTCCACCTTGAGGAACAACTTTGTCCTCTAGCAATGCAACATTTTCTTTCTGATACTCGGCAAGGTAACTGGAAAAAGAACATTTTATGCTTTTGACTGTAACAGCTGCCTGTTCTAAGGCCAGCGGAAGGCAATCCAGTTTTTCACATATTTCTTTTACATATGCATCTTGATTGGAATCGTTGACTGAACAACGCTCTTTCATTAGCGCCATGCTATCGTTCGTGGATAATTTATCAACATGTATACAAGCTTTGCAGACAAAAATTTCTTCGGCATCATTCGGTCTCCTACGTGAAGTGATAACCATATGATGAAGACTGTCGGAAAACTTCGTATTGCGAATGAATTCGAGCCTAGGGCCGGTTATATCGTCTTCGTCAACATTATCAAGAATAATGAGGCAGCGTTCGCGCACATTTGAAAACCAGTTTAGAGTTTTAACATATATTTCTTGAAAGTTTGTTCCAGAAATGCCTACTGAAGCTGCAGTTCTACTAATATAGTTTTCAAAGCTCTCACGCGTCTCTCCAGACAACCAAAACACACCACCGGGATAGAATGAACGTTTCATCCAAGCATATTCTGTAGCAATCGTTGTTTTACCCATTCCTCCAAGTCCACATAAAGTAACTTTATATTGATTGTCATGCTCTACTTGCAACAGAATGTCATCGATCTTATTTAAGTGTTCTTTCCGTCCTGTAAACGTCTCACTTCGACTTGGGGCTAAGAAAATATCCGTTGGAGGCATAGCCTTTTCGCTTTTTAAACACTGAACCATGTTTCTAAGACTTGTTATGTCGTTTTTGATTGTGTCTAACTCTGAAGTCACCACTCTTAAGTTATCTCTCGACTTGGAGTCTAAGTTGATGATATTAGCTGCAAGTTTCTGATATTTTGCCTGTAGTTCTGTTCCAAAAACATAGTGTATACCTGTAAAATATGATAGTTGATGGACAGGTTACAAACTAACAACTAACAAATTAAGCACAGTGTTAAAAGAAAATCATGGAAATGCTTCTTCTCAACAAAAACTCAGACGTAATGCATTTTATCTTTGACTATGACCAGTGGTTGATAAAATATGGAGCTATAAGTTCACGCTCGGTCCTTTCGTGGGAATATATAGCTCCTGCCTTATCCACACTCTATCACCAGATTATTATTTGGATGTACTGACAAACCCAAGCATTAAAAGAAAAGCGCGTAGCCCGAAGAAGAACTGAAATATTATTTGAACGCTATCCCAATTTTACATACATGTACTGAACTGTTTTCAGGTACATGTCACTAGCTTTAAATGTCAGCTGGCATCTAGTGCATTATACTCTGTTCAATCAAGAAACTTCATGAATTCACCAACCCAATCCGAACAACAAAGTACAAAAAGTTCTCGTTTCAGATGCAAAATTAGCAGAATTTCCTCCCTACCTGAAGTAAAGCTAAAGCCAAGGGCAGATTTCAAAATCAATAAATTGAGGACATATGGATGCATACAGTGTGGCGTAAGGTTCGAGAAGAACAAAAACTTAAAAGAAACATAAGAATGTTCATTTAAAAAAAATAAAGAGTGAGATTTTTGTGCGGTCTAAGGTAACCGCAAGTTATCCTACCCACCCTGAGGTCTCTGCCCCGGCGCTGGGGTCTGAACCCAACTCCAATGCTTTCTTGGAGACTGCCGTAAAGACCATTCTGCTAACTTATCCCTCTACCACCATGGATCGTCTGATCCAGGCAGACACTTCTCGATTTATGGAGCATGTTCCCCATCTGACGCTGAGTTAGAGGCAGCGATGCAGGCCATTATCTGACCTGAACACAACTTAAGTCTCTACCCCTGATCGCAAACCGGAAACAATCCTCATATCCATCCCTGAACAGTGCCTTGACCAGGGCTCCAAGTTTAAATCTATTCCGATACTGGCGAAGGCAACTGCCTAACCGGTACCCCCATACCCAAGCCCGTGAGCGGTGGGTTTTTCTATGGCGCACCCAGCATCGAAGATCAATCTCGTGCTCACCGCATCCATGAGGCATTGGAGCGAGTCATGGGGGTAGAGAAACTCGCCCTTCTCTGTTCATTTCAACGCCATAATCCTGTTCTCCATTTAGAAGATAGAGGGCGTTAAGCTGAGCAAAGGGACTCAGTACTCTCTCGCCAGCTGTAGGATTGAACCTCGACAAGCTCATGAGTGATGTCAAGAAGACCTCTTACCCGCATTGGCCGACACTGGTCAGTTTATCTGATCAGTAAGAGTCCCATATTCCCGTCCGTTTGTATTGAGACGGTGCCCTAGAAACACTTGAGGTCAAACCTATTTCTCTCTATATATATGTTATATATTGTATATGCATATATAAACGTATTCATACAAAATTTTATGCGACAGATGAGCGTCTCTGTATTAAGCTTCTTCAGTGTTGCTTTACCCCAAAGGTTTAAAAGAAATAGGTGATAGGCAGGTCTCTACATGCAACGAGCTTACCTCTCCGATCCACACTTACTCACGCCTTCCAATCGCTCGCTTGCGAAACCGCTGTTCAGAATACATATCCATGCGAAGAGTTTCCGCTGTTGCAGAAGGGGAACCGAAAGATAAATTTGGGCTCTAAGTTTGGGTAATTTATTTTCACCGAAAACTATTTATGCAAAATATCACAATGCTATTTTGTCGCATATAGATTGCTTCTTCCGCACATTATAGGATTAGGCACATGACCTTGAGTTTTTGTCAGATATTCATTCAGTCGACGAGAGGCACAAAACCTCGAAACGATGCCGTATGTGCATCTCTGGGACATGATGACGGCGATCTGACATTGAAACGTAGTCATTTCGACCTCGTGTGTCCACTGGGTAGTAATTGGCATCGCCTGAAATGGTTCCTTAAGCCATGTGAATACATCTAATACTCGAATCAGCCTGCGCATTTCAGCAAATATAGTCATGAATCTTTTTTTTTCGGTTTTAGATTCTCCATATTTAATTGATCATATATGTATGCGAATTAAAATACTCATATTAGACGACGCAAGCTATATACTCCGAAGATAATAACAAATAGGTATATATATAAGCACATATAGGTAGGGACGACAGAGGCACTGTTACAATGAAAAGGAAACTATTTAATCCCGTCTGCATCCTCTGGGCGTCGTAATTTTATTATGAGCTGTCCTATTTTTTAGATTGTTTTGTTTAACTTCTTTTAAAACATTTTCCTGAATTTCTCTACTGTAGGACGGAGTTGCATAAAACTACTAAAAAGGAGCTATCCATGCAGCTGTGCTACAATTTTCTTGTTTCAGTTTTTTTCTTTGAGTTATAGTGTTGGTTGGTTGCAATAAAGATGGCGCCTGTTTCATATTATTCCAGATATTCTAGTTAGAAACAATATCTGGAAAAATTAACAGGATTAAAGGCAATATTCACACCTAATTTTGTAGCGGTATCTCCACAATTTAATACACTATTTCCATACGACTGCAACTGGTTCCATCTGTCCTCGTCTGGGTCTGTGCGATAGATAGAATCTAGCATTGGTCTCCGATGCGGACAGGGAACTCATTACCCGGGGGCACACGGGGTGTGTCGGCAAGGAGACCATGATCGGTTGGTTGATTTGATGCTTAACGCCCACGGTAAACAACTAAGGTCATGTCGGGACGGTCAGCTAACCTAACCACACTATTCCTGGGCAGGCTTAGACTATCTAAACGGTTAACCAGTACTAAGTGCACATACTTTCGCCAGTAACTGAACACTGCCCTTCTTGAATCAGCGGAAGGAGAAACGAAAGACACCATGATTGATTATTTTTCTTACCAACGATAATAATTATTTAGAATTGTACGGGGAACTATTCTTTTATGCAAATGTGAACAAGCGTAAGTAGTATTGAGACGTAACGTCAATGTTATTGTAAACGTTAGTTGGTAACGTCTTCAAAATGGCGGCAACCTCGACAGTGTATGTGAAAAATAGAAACAGATAATGATGGACTTATAAAGAATGAAGGAAATTCTTTATTTAAAAGATAATGCATAAGGTATAAAGTCGCCGTGACGGGCTTGTCGCATTTCATTGAGCAAGCAGTGATACACAGACTTCAAGCTCATGTCAGCTGTCCCAGCCAATGGGCAAGACAGAATTTGCCAGCACCGCTAAAATAGAACAAACTCTGTCTCGTAGGTAAGAAAGAGTTTCCATTCAGAGCCCGGCAGAAACCAGGGAGGTAACAAAAACTATATAGAGGACGGGTTACACTTTGGCCGATTTTGTGCCCACGACCGATCTTGATTTTTATGTATTTAAAAGCTTCGCATTCGGCAGTTTATATAAGCACATATTTAAGTTTGCGGTTTCATAAATAATCACGTGACTTCCGGTTAATTGCATATGGGGTGCTGAATGGGGTACACGAATTACTTGCGCTTTTCCGATATAATCAGCAATTCCGCTGACATATCAGCCCTCCAAACTGACAGATATTATACTTTTAGTTCTTATTCACAGTCTAAAAGAGATATTTTCGCTAAAACTATCTAGTAAGCAAACATTTTATTTGAATTTTTACGAAACCTCAGAACAGTAGATTTTACAAGTGTTTATTAACACAATAATAAGCATGTAAAGCGTTTGCTTTTGTGACAATAATGAAACAAATGAACATGAAGTCGATTATAACCGTCCGATATTGTTAAGCAAGTGTATTCTTGGCGAAACGCTTTTGCACGCTTGTGTTCTGGCAAATGTGTGAAAAGGTCATCAACTTTCTTCTTTTATTAAGCATTTTTCACTATTTTTGCATATAATGAAAGCTTCATCATATCAAACATTAAACAGGTATGAAATATTAAGTATTTATGGATGCTACACAGGTACAGAGGTTAAAACTTTTAAACAAAATCAGTGAACCAAGAAATATAGGTCACAGGGACCTACATGTAACGTTAGTACCAAATGAGACGCAGCGCTGAAGTGACTTACTATTCCAAGTCCGATGAAGATTCAATTAAATATTAGTTCGAAATAAAACATTAATTCAATGGATCATAAAAAACAAGTCACAATGACCTACAAATAGTATGACGTTATTTGCAATGTCTGACTGAACCATTGTCTTTAGTATGATGCATATATAATGTTGAATATATAAGGAAAAGAATAGTGAACCTTTAGATATATGTCACAGTAACTTACAAAAGTATGAGGATTTTTTGCATCGTTTGACTGACCAATTATTAATGATTATGTTGCGAATCCAAAAACCGTCTTCAAGAGATAAGGCAAAATTACTAGACCATATATATAGGTCACTGTGACCTACCGTAAGTTTGAGGTCAAACTTTAGATCATAGTGAGTCATTATTCCAAGCAATCAATTATGTTTATGCATCAAATAGTCTTGGAGATATGAGGCAAAATTACTGGACCATAAATACAGCTCACTGCCTGATATGCATCGTTTCTTTCAATAGACCTGCCCTAGACGTATCTATGGAGCAGTTTGAAGACTCTAGTGGTTACTTTGAAACTTAGATGAACGCAACAGATGAATATTTTCTTCCGTGTTCGATCAACCGTGAAATATAGGCCATGGCAAGATTTGCATCGCTGATTTATGTAGATGTTTCCCAGATGTATCTATGGAACAAGTTTAAAAATCTAGACCTGGCGGTTACTTAGCTACTGAGCTAAACGCAACAGGTAATTTTTTTTCTATGTTCTGTCAACCGTGAAATATAAAGCAAGTTTGAACACTCTAGCCCTTGTCGCTACCTTGAAAATGAGATTAACACAACAGGTAAGTATTTTATATTTACATAATCCTTAATAAAATATGGATCGTGGCCCGATGTGCGACGCTGATTTCAGAACATCTTCCCATGTGTATCTATGGACCAAGACTGAAGGCTTTAGCCCTTGTGTTAACTTGGAAACTGAGCTAAACGCAACGGGTAAATGTTTTTTCTATGTGCAATCAACCGTGAAATTAAGCCATGGACAAATATGCTTCACAGCTTTCTTCAGATCTTACCCAGGTGAATCTATGGAGCAGGTTTGAAGTATCTAGACCTTACGGTTACGCAGAAACTGAGCTAAACGCAACGTGTTAATACTTTTCTATGTTCAATCAACCGTAAAATATTGGTCATGGTCTATTTTGCGTGTCTGCTTTCAGTAGATCTTCCCCAGACGTATCTGTGGAGCAAGTTTCAAGACTCTAGCCCTTACGGTTACTAAGAAACTGAGCTGAGCGCAACAGGTGATTAATTTGTCTATGTTCAATCAACCGTAGAATTTAGCCCAGGGCCCTATATGCATCGCTGCTTTCAGTATATCTTCTAAAGACCTTTCTATTTAGCAAGTTTGAAAGTTCTATCCCTTGCGGTTATTAAGAAGCTGAGTTAAACGCAATAGGTGAATATTTTTCATAGGCGCACTCGCATTCGGACGCACATGAAGGGTATTGCATAAGCCCGTCTTTGTGAATGCATAAGCCCGTCTTTGTTTCACAAAGACGCGCTTATGATAACAGTCTAATGTGATGTTGATGTCAATCCCGAATACTGCGGATCAAATAAGTTTCAAGAAATCCCAATCCTCGCTAAGAGTCTGCTTTGGTTCAAAACATTTTTGATGCTTTTCGGTCCGCCTGAAGGTTTTCACCCCATCAATGAATCATCACGGGAATCAAAAATATGGATAATAAATATGATGATTCAAAGCTGAGGACTCGACAGAATCAACCTATTGCGACACCTGATGGAAAGTATCGACAGTACCTGCAAAAAAATTAAACTGGTATCATGTCTTTATAAAGGTTCTGTAGTAGACTGAAATTTTATTGTATACTTTATAGAGATGGTATTGTATTCTTTATAGTTGTCTCTTTTAATTTCAACTTGCAAAACAGAGACCAGGATCCAAAGTGACCTTAATGTTAGCGGAACTAAATTAGCTTGTTGATTGATATATAGCTTCCATAGAGGTATTCAAGTAACTTAAGCTGCTGTCAGTATGAAAACAATTAAAAGATCTCCAGAGTGTGTCACAATCAAAGATTGCTTTGCTGTATATCTGGAGCGTATATGACATCGCCCTTAGAGGTATTGTTGTTATGTGCTTATCTGCCGCCCCTAAATCTTACATATTTTGAATAAAATATAAGACTTCCTACAATGTTGGTGGCGGTCTCAACTGGTACCACTGTTTCCAACATGAGTAAGCTGCATTCTGGTATTTAATTTATTTATTTTTTATTTTATATACATTTTACAATTTCTATAACCTGGCATAGATACCATTTCACATTATTACTAAGACTGCATGAAAATAAGATCAAATTTTATACCCAGAATTTCTGTAATGTAAACAACACAGGCTAATGATGCTGATCTGTCTTATGTGTAAAGACTGTGCCAGAGATATAATATTTACTCAGTTATTAGGACAATTTGAGCAGCTTTAAATGAGTTAATGAAAATTATCTGGAAAAAGGGCGTTCTTTTGAAATATTGTACGAGCAAACTTAGTTTGCTTCTGTTCACGAGAAACGCAAAGATAGACAGCGCCATGCAGCCTGAAGCGTCTCAAGCATAGCTCCTTTTCTAAAGAATGTGTCTAAGCTAAAGTTCTCAATAGGGGGAAAAAGAGAATCTCTTGAGTAAAACAGCAATTCGGCGACAATTTACCGCTTCCACACAAGCACTTATTGACAAAAACTTGATTTATATTTACTTTGCATAAACTATATGATATGGGTAATCTTTAGGAGTGATTCGGCATTTATAATATGTTACAGATTTTGTCCATGTCTGAACTCTGAATGGCATAAATGTATTATTGGAATCAAAGACATACGTAAATGATCTTTGGAGTGTCTATCAAACAAAAATAGCTTAGTTTTAATATATAAGTTTGTTATTTTATATAAGCAAAAAGGTTCATTACATGCTAATGAATATAGCTTTTGTCTGAACACAATTTGAACAGCCAAAAATGGATGGATGAGTATTAATTTAAAACTTTAAATGAATAAGGGTTAAAACAGGACTTGTGTAAGCTACACTCAGACTTCATAACTTCTAAAATCTATTCTAATCATATCTTATTTTGATAACGTAAACTACGCCAGATTCCTTCATCTGCATTTCATTATGTGTGTGTTTTATTGCTCATGCTATTGAAATCTTGCACATATATGTGTAATACTATTTCCAATCATTATTGGATATTAAAGCTTTAGCTGTACCTGAGATACTACATTCTACGCTGACGAACTGGTTGGGGTCGTATCAGATGTAAAAAAATAAACAGCAGCTTTTAACCATTCGTCTTGTGTAAGCACCGGAAATCCAGATCAGCCTGCTACATTGTGCATACATTTCACTTCATAATGATTTGATACTTAATCGTAATGAAGACCACGTCAGTCCATAGAAATGCGCAGGCTGGTCCGTGAGTAAACTATTGTCAAAGAAATAATAACGGAATAAGAAATGAGCGAATAGTTATGAAATCATGTATACATATGCTCGCTTGTGGATCGTAATACAGGGATAACGTTTGGCCTATTGGCCGTACAGTTGGATTTATCATGGGCACGGCATATATGGTTTAATGTATTTTATCCTTTTATGGTACCTATTCACTTCTATAGAGAGAGTTTATCAGTTAGGCCTAGCGAAACCTGAACTTGCTACCTTCAAGACTAACCCGACCACTGTAGACAAGTGACCCTGCACATGTATCATTTAGGGGTATACTATCGTGGAATGAAAAATTCAAGATACATTAAAGCCCACGGATATGTAACGTAATTTGTCATTACTGGAATGACCGTTTTTGTTTTCGTTTTGATTGTTTCAAAACTATTTCACTTATGCCGAGCCGATGACCGAAAGCCGGAGCTCCTGGGACAACACCTACCCTTCCGTGAGCAGAACTTGTTTGTTTCACAAGTGCACGGCCCAGGCTTTAACACACAGCGGTGAGAGACCTTATGTTTAAAGGTCAGGGCTCTTAATCATCAGGCTACGGAGGCCAGTGTGGGGAAAACAGCTGACAGCCAATTACATAGGGGTAACACATATACCAATTTCTGTACCTGTGTTGCCGACCGAACCGGTACTGTGCACAGTGGTTGTCGACCGAGAAATCCGCTGAAGGCAATGCCAAATAACGGATGGATAGGTGGACAGATAGACATATAATCACACAAACAGATAAAGAGGTGCGAGTGTACATTAGCGCCATAATATAAATGAGACACTTCGAAAACCAGGCTCGCAAGAGGCAAACACTACGTGGGACTATAGGTATTTACTTTTGGGTACAGATGTCGACCAAATAACAAATTTTAAGAGTAACTACACTTCAGGAACTGACTGAATCAGATCCCAAACCCTATCCCCAACATCAAAGGGAAAGATTGACAAACACATCCCAACAAACAATAAATTACAAGTGATAAGCCGAGTCAGCAGCTCTTTCCCAAATAGGTGGCAACTCAGCTATCTATATTGGACTAAATAATTTAGACCAACAGAGGGGTTACAGCAGACTAAGCAAATTATACGAAAAACATTTAACAATTATTTTTACCAATTTTCTATTTTTATTATAGAAGGGTTAAAATGAAAACACAATAAATTAAACAGCACCGAACATAAAACAATTGCAACCGCTACGAAAGTACCGCCTTGGGACGGTCAGTAATAACTACTGGGGGTTTAAACCGGTTTTACTGGGCCCCAAACCTTCACCCTCACCCTCGGCCGCGGTGCACACAATTAGTTGGTAGTTCGGTTCGTATGGAGGTCCCCTAAATCATCAGTGAGTCATCACGGTCAACAATTAAAATCAATAAAAGACCGTGATAAAGCAAGGATGAGGACTCGACAGCCGAAACGTGTTGAGACACCTGGAGATCCCTGGGGCGTCAGCAACACCACTGGAGCACTGGAGCAAAAGAAGACCACCAGTTGAACCCCGGTGGGCCAAGAAACAGACAACCGGCCCCAACTAACTAATTTATAGCTTTATGTACGGGCTATCATAGAGTCTGAACCCCGACCTACCGGCGTGCAATTAAAGAGGACAGCAAAGTTGTCAACCGTGATTGGGTTAACCACTAAGCATGCAGACTGTCGCATTACATCTATTTTATAGCCAATGCGTTAAATCGTAAGATAGTTTTCTTAAATTGATCAGGAAATTCTGCTTTCCCTACGATTTTGCGTAATTTATATACTAAGTCACCATAAAATAATTCAGGTTCCGATAGGCCTTGTTGCAAAAGTGACCTTAACCCTGTATTATATTTAGAACCCAATTCAAAGTGTCTACGATAAAATTTAGAAAAAGCTTTCCGAAGTTTATGATACCGATACCACTGCTGTAAAACTTGGCAGTCAAACTTTTATTACGAGCATTGAAATCAGCCAAATGACTAGACACCCTAGCGAAGCGAATAAGCTGAGAAATGTAAACACCATAAGAAGTGGTGCGGGAACATCACCATCCAAAAACGGAAAATTAACAATGTCAAAATCAAAATCATCGCGTTTGTCATAACTTTTAGATGAAACAAATCCATCTAAAACTGATAAATGTAAATCCAAAAATGGGGCCTCGGTATCAGAAGTATTTGCTTTGTTTAACTGCAATTCAGCAGGATAAATTTGATTAACCATTCCTTCAAAATAAGGATTGTTAATATTTAAAAGGTCGTCCAAGTATCAAGACGTTGAGTTGAATGCTTCAATGACATGAGCTTGAGTATCATCAGAAAGAGACATCATAAAGTCTCTTTCACAGCAAAATAGAAACAAATCTGCCACAAGAGGAGCGCAGTTAGTACCCATCGGAATCCCTATAATTTGTCTGTGTAACTTAGTACCGAAGCTGATGAAAATGTTATCTAGAAGATATACTAAAGCATCACAAACATTTTGGCAAGACCACATTTTAAACCTTTTTTGGTCATCGGAAGTAAAAAAAGCATGTTTATAATTGCAAGCAAGATAAAGAGCACCCTCTCTCTGAAAAGTAGTATCAATTATCTTTTTTAGTTTCTTTTTTATTAAATTATGGGGCAAAGTTGTATAGAGTGTAGAAAAATCGTATGTAGACAAACTAGACGCGCGATATCCTCTAGACTTCAGTTTATAAAGAACCTCGATAGAATTTTTAAAGTCTAGTTTTAGCTGCCGAGTAATCCCGATGAAACTGCCCCAGCATCACCGCCAGTATTAATAATAAGTAGTTTATGGTAGATTCACTAAATCGCCATATTGAATGACGCAATTTTCCCGCGTTGGTAATTTTGCCCACGCTCTAAGTTGTCTGCTGCGTTAGCAGCCAATAGTCCGGCAATATTGGTACTTATGGTATCAACGATAAAGCTAATGGTGCCGATACTGAAACTTTGAACGGCATTGACATACCAATGGTGACATTGGCAGAACCCCAAACGCACCTTTTGTTAACATATTTATATATAGTATCTTCCCGAGAGTGACAAAACGCTGAAATGGCGAAAGGACGTTGCGTTGCTGACGTTGCAATGACATTTTTCGACGCCTTTCTACGAATTGCCTCGTGGCAATGCATACCTGACTTGTTTCGGGAACTTTTACTCGTTCTTAAAAGGCACACCGCTCAGAAATAATTTTATGAAAGTCGATACAGTTGCCCCGACGTTTATACGACGTTGATTGTTTCTGTGTGAGTTTCGGTTTCCTAACATTTTACATGTATCTTAACCTTGTTTGCAGTGTTAATACAACGGTTCAAACGTCGTATTAATGTCGACATTGCATCGACGTTGATTCGACACTTGCCCTCTTGGTTTCTGTGTAATTTTCAGTTTCCTAACATTTTACATGTATCTTAACCTTGTTTGCAGTGTTTATACAACGTTTGGATTTTGATTGTTTCAGTTTCTGGTCTTTGCATACTTTTTGCTTTTATACAACGGTTCAAACTTCGTATTAATGTCGAAATTGCATCGACGTTGATTCGACACTTGCCCTCTTGATTCCTTCAGAGCAGGCTTCCAACACTTACATGTCAAATCATTTGCCATTCGCACCCACGCAGATCATCCAGCCCACAACCCTAAATGCATACAACTCTGCTCACTATACAAGGAACAGCAAGTATCATAATCAGACTGCACTTACCTGCATATCTGAACAAATGCAAAATAAATATTTATTTGTAACGACATTAGAATTCAGTTAGTCTGCTCATCGTAAACGTTATAGACACACGATCGAAATCGAAAGTAAACACAATCCGTTCTGGTATTTGTTAACTGTTCAGCCACCTGTGAAAAACTTGACATGTATGAAAAGTAAAATTAGAAAAAATAGTCATGTAGTTTGAATCAGCGCTCAGTTCAACTAAAAGATCAATCCATCCATGCTCCCATCTACTTACCTACCTACCTACCATTCTTACTAGTCTACATTCCTACCCTCTGGCTGTCTGTCTGTCTCTCCTTTCATCTATCTATCTATCTATCTATCTATCTATCTATCTATCTATCTATCTACCTATCAGAGAGGCCGTCTGCCTGTCTCTGTCTGACAGATCGTCTGTCAGTCTGTAAATTTTTATGTTTTATTTATAGGACACCTCTATTTTCAGAAAGTTTGGATGGATTGATGACTTGCGATTTTACGTCTTTTTAACAGTATTTCAGTCATATCAGGACCATGGGTTGGCGTTAATGAAATGATATTTGCAACGATCCCCGTTTACGATTGAAAAAATTTCAGCCTCCGGCGGGGCTCGAATCCGAGACCGCTCGATCAGCAGGCCAGCGCTTAATCAACAGAGGCTCCGTTTTCATACAGTACGAATAGTCTGATTAAATAAATAAAGGAGACCAAGATCAGCCCTTATCGTAAAAAAACCCCACAAAAAACAACACTTAATTCTGCGCTTGTAGATTCCTGAAGATTCCATAGTGTGCGAACAGCAAAGATTCTGATCTGACTGCCCGGATGCACAAATGGGTATACTTTAAGAGGAAGCAAGTCCGTCATTTGCATTATTACTTAAGGGTCAAACCATAAGGGAAAAAAGCTACCCATGGAGGTTCCAATTCTTTCCTCTAGGGGGAAATCGTTGTTTCAGCGTGAAAGGAAAACGTTGTGCCGAGAATCAAACAGGAAGTCACAAAAGCTATATGCGAGAAAGCATTACAGTGTACCAATTCATCAGACAGGTTTGCTGATAGCTTGATACTGTGCACATGTCATGAGAAAACGTTTTACAGCTATTGCGAACGGAGAAGACGAAAATAGCCTGCACTTCTGCACAGATGGATGGATGGCTGGGCCGATCGATCGATAGGTAGATTGATAAATAAATAGATGAAAGTATGGATGACTTGCGATTTTACGTCCTTTCTAACAGATTTCAGTCATATCAGAACGATGGGTGGATGATAATGAAAGATGCCTTAATGACGTCGATGCAATGAAATTCCGTTTACGATTGAAAAAATTCCCGCCAACAGCGGGAATCGAACTTGGGACCGCTAGACCAGCAGGCAAGCGCTTAAGCTACTGAGCTACCGGAGCTCCTTGACAAACAGATATACACCAGCAGCACATGACGTCGTACTGACGTTAGGTGTACGTATTGACGTTGCATCGACGTCATTAAGGCGTCATTTCGACGATACGTATCCCCTGCTACAGATTCGGGAGGTAGGGATCAGGGACGGCAGGAATTGACAGATAAAGAGATAGTTAAATGGATGGTTGGATGGTAGGTTGCGGTAAGGTTGAATAGGTAGGTAGGTACAGAGAGAGAGAAAGAGAGAGAGAGAGAGAGAGAGAGAGAGAAAGAGGGAGGAAAAGGGATTGTGGTCGAGACAAAAGAAAACGAAAATGAGGAAGATCAATTAATCTCTCGGTCATACCAATTTTCCAACCTGGTTTTCGACCTAGCCAATCAGTTTCCGCACATGCAAAAGTGGTTGTTGACTGAGACAACCGACACCAGTACCAGCCCAGTCGACGGCCATTGACAAAAGTATCATTCACCTTCACTTGTATAGCTTTCGACCGAATTCTCGGTCGACAGCCACTTTGCACAGTACCTGGTAGGTCCACTGTTGGTATTAGTTATTAGTTAGACCCAAAACCCCAACCACCACTACCATCCACTCCATGTTTATATAAACTTATCGGATGTACAGAATAGTTTGTCCAGAGCCCTTGGCTGGCTTTTGAAGACGACAGGATGGATGCTAACTAACTAAAAAAACTCCTTTAGTCGTAGTCCGTAGGTTGGTAGCTATCTGAAAAACTCCCTCTGTCGTAGTTCGTATCTGATACTTTTTAATCAATAATCAAACGCAGCGAGATGACATTTCTAGATCATATATGCTATGGCGACAATGATCTAATGCCCACATACTATACGGCCAAAAGACATATTAGTCATTATATCTGTGTATGATAATCTACATGAGCCCTGGTACTCAGTAGGTTCAGCGCTGCCCTGCCGATCTAATGGTCCCGGGTTCGAGACCCGCGGGAAGCCGAAATCCTTCCGATCTTAAATGGGGTTACATTGCACGCAGACTTCAGCTATCACCCTCCTATGGTCCTGATATGAAAATACTGTAATATAAGACGTAAAATCGCAACACAAGCTGGCAATTAGCAAATTACACCGCCATTCGTCCATTTCTTCTTACGTTGTGATTTAAGGACCAACTTGAACATCCCTATACACTGGCGTGGCATTAAATATTCATTACTAGCTAAATCACATTATCACGCAGTGAAGGAATGCACGAAGGCGCAGGCTGATCTATCTTTCCGCTATTCAATTGTAACTAGGATTCTTTTTAAACTGGAGATGACCCCCAAGTGATTGCAAGCCTCGAATGTATAACCTCAGAGTACAGCTTAAGTTTTAATGTCCATTATGGCTACAGTTTAGGCAACAACGGTAAGTAATCTCTGTATTGTAAGCTACATAAGCTAATGAAGACATTTTTGTTTTATTCTATGGGCTATGCTTAACCATATGGTAACTTAGTTTTAAGGATTATAATCATCAAAATTTAAGAGAAGCTGACTGTAAGCATCGAGCATTGGATTGAAACTCAAAATTTTGTATTTTGCTCAAAATTTCGTGGTTTAAAGCTCTCGACGAAAGATGGAGATCGGTGAAAAAATTAGTGAAATATGTCAAACGGTTCTCGAGATATCTAAGCAAATACTGTTGCCATGGCAACCATTTTTAAATATCAAATTTTACATATTTTCAAGAATTTCAAAGGGAAAATGTATCTTTTCTGATGCGTGTGTCAAATACTTGACTAGTATGGTGCTTAGGACTAAATGTAATCATTATTTTCTGTGCCTTCAAAGCATCGACCACTGCACGTTGTTGAAACCATGGCAACTGAAAGTACATATGGTCGGAGAACAAATAAAATATAAGAAAATAGCACTTTTTTAAATCAACATTATTGAAAATGGCAGCCTGGCCTGAATATACCGTTTACATGTTTTCAAACATCAACATAAGTACAGTTCATAACAAAAACAATTAGGTGTAAACTTTCACTAACTAAAGAATAAATGCACGAGCAAATGGCTTCTCTCTTGCAATTCCAATTTTACAAAAAAAACAACAGTTTTCTAGGTTTTTTGCCTTAATTACCACTCTGCCCGATTGAATTTGCTACAAAAATCAATAATGAGTCTTGTTATATCCCATCTTTGCAAATAACGGTGTAGAAACGTATTTGTAGATGTTGTTTCTATGGTTACAATGCATAAAATGCGTTAAATCAGTTCAAAACAACCCTAAAACCATGTAACTGATATACATCTCCTAATTTGCATTAGAATCGATATGGTTTTATAGGTTTCTGTATCTTTTATGGTTTTCATTTTTTTCTAAAAAACAAATTTAAAGTGCTGCTAAGATACTCCACCCACTAATTTATTATGCATTAGCGATATCACCATGTTTGGAAGAGAAAGAGTGTACAAATGTGAAAAATGTGTGATTTAGTACTAGTTGAGATATTTTTTTTTCTTTACCAGTGAACAATCGGTGGATTATACATGCTGTTGAAGGGCAAATCCCTAAATATCAATTTTCGACGGCGAAGCCGGAGTGACTTAAGAAAAGCTGACTGTAAGCATTGAGCATCATTTTGCTCAATTTTTTTTTGGTTCAAAAAATCACATGACACATGTTTAACCAATAGTAATTTCATCACAAAAAGCATAAATATTTATATGGCACCAAAAATTAAAATTTAGGTGGCAAACTGTAAAACGAAGAGGGTTAATGGCATCTTTGTAGATTCATGGCCCTTTAAACAGTACTTTAGTCATGCGGCAAGGCATAGATGATTTTGAAAAACTGTGTGCAATGGCACCTCGTTTATGAAAAAAGAATTCTGCCTTCAGAAATTGAGAGTCGAACAAGGACTGCTAGCTTAGCAGACCCGCGCTTCACTCGTAAAGCTACAGAAAAGTGGATGAAATTAGGGAAGTGGATGGGATGAATAAATAAATCGTGTACACGTATACTTTAGATGGCATCCTATCAGGATTACGTAAATTACAAGATTTTCTTGGCTGCTCCAGGAGCCCTGGTAGCACAGCAGTAGGTTAAGTCCTGGCCAACTGGTCTAGTAATTCTGGGCTCGAGACACCCTGGAGGCGTAAATTTTTCCAACCGCCAATGGGTCTCCATTGCACACACACAGCCAGCCCTTCATAGCCCCCCTCCCCTCCCCACACACACACCACTTTTTCTCCTCCAGTCGCCAAGATATGACTGAACTACTGTTAAAAAGATGTAAAACTGTAAGTCGTTCAGGCATCAATTCTTGGCTGATCTATTTAGTATCACGATCATAGGTGACAGGAAATTGCTAAAATTTCAGCCTGTCCTCCGGTGAATAGACACTGTACTCGAGTAGGCCTACACCACTTTCTGTCCTGAAAATGCCTCTTTTGTGTTTTACCTACTTCAAGGAAGCAACTTATTCAAGAAAAACTAGTAACTTTAATAATTTCAACATAAAATAAAGAAAAAGAAAACATATTGCTGCAAATAAAATGTTTTTTTTACTCCGTTCTTCTATTCCGTGATTTCTGCAGACGTTTTGCTCGGGAGAACTCTTGTCGTCAAATATATATGCTACTGCAGTCTTGCTGAATGGACCTATTTCATAGATCTAAAAAGGTCATGTTGAGCCTTGTTGACAGTTATCTAATTCTTTTAAAGATACTATCTTCTATTTTGAAAGATCATGGATACTACCTGTAGTGTTCGCACATTTGTAATCGTCAAGGGAGGTAAGATAATCCCAGATTGACTTAACTCCCTTGCTACTATTTTACAACATTGACACATTTCACAGATGAATAAAATTTGAAACTTTGCGAGTTTACACCTAATTCTTTTACATTCTTAAACTTCGGACCTTGCTCTATCATGTAAATATGGCCTTAGTTTCAAACGTGACTGCCATTTTTAGATATCATGCGAATAAAACACCTATTTTTCACTCAAAATTGGGTCTATTTTTCCAGTAAAAGCTCTTCCGTTGATAGTATGGGACAGAAAACATTCATATTATGTGATCTTATACCACAGCTATGTATTGTCAAACTACACAAACAAAAAAGAATAGGATAATATTTGTTGTTCAATTTTTAGCGAGGGAATGTTACATTCAGGTCTAAATATTGACATTTTCAAAATGGACTCCTTGTTACCATGGAAACGGCCGAACGCTGACCGCTAAAAACTTGTGAAACACAAACAAGCATGAAATATATCAATTTCCCAAAATTTGAGTTAAATCCGTGATTTTCTACTTTCCACGTTATTATTGACTAATGCTCGATGCTTACAGTCAGCCTCTCTTAAGTGTACTTATCCCAGTTTAATGCGGCGTAGTCATTGACTTTGAGTATTGTTAATAGAGAAAATATCGTTTATTTTCTTTACGGCGGCAATTTAAAAAAATAAAAAAACAATCGATGGCCAACGGTGGCCTAGGAAGCCTGCATACCGATTTTATTGCTTGTGTCACCAAGGGAACTATTTTGGTCGCATCCCGCTACACTAAATGGAGATAAAGGCTTAACGGACAAAATCAATGACTTTTCCTCGCTTTCGTTTTTAGCGCGACTTTGCTAAACAAAGACTGGCCTTTGCAATGCCCTTCGTGTGCGACCGGGTACGCGTGAGGGTTCTAATGAGCGTGCGCATGCACCTTTCTAAAAGTATTCACCTGTTGCGCTTAGCTCAGTTTCTAAGTAGCCGCAAGGGCTAGAGTCTTTAAACTTGCTCCAAAGACATAGGAAAGATCAACTGAAAGCAGCGATGTATATTGGGCCCTGGGCTTTTCACGGTTTACTAACCAGAGCAAAAAATAGCTTCGCAATCAGTGCATAATACGGCCGAGTTAGTATCACGAAGGAATTTCAGAATGGCCAAGATTGTTTACAAAACGATGGACGGGAAACAAACAGGGGTAACAATTCTGTAATTAATAAAAGAAACATTATTTAAACCTTTAACACATAAAATACTATTACAATACCAAAATATCAGATTGCAAGGTGAAGTGGCTCAGAAGTTGAGAAATGCCAAAGTCAAACAAGGGAGATAATTCATAAACTAAATAAACTAGAATTACCATTCATGCTCCTAATAACATGGCCAGCTTTGATTGAAAAGGTGACAACTCCTCCGCCCTTACCTGTCTAATATTGATAGTCTCTACACAATGGCGCGAGATAGGAAATCATTAATTTATGCTTCGTCAAACTGTTCCTGATAAAGACACATAAGATTCCCTGATATATACTAAAAGCCTGGTTTTTCGCCAACCTTTTCATATTTTTGAAGACTGATCAGACTGTATGAATGCCCAGGCTGGTCTGAATCTTCGCTGGACGCACATGCCAGTTTGATGGTTTTGCCTTGTCGTGGCTCACACGTCTACCTATATTTAACAAGTTTAGCTTTTGAAAAAGCTTGAAAGGTTATCCCTTCTACCCCCTTGACACCAAACTCGTTCTCACTACGTTCTGGAAAATTTTGCCAAACGGGCTCAAACTGTGTGCGAACGGAGTAGACGTAGTAGCAATGTTGTCAGGTCTGTTTACAAACCTCATGAACGGACTCGGACGGGTGCGGACGGGAAAGGTGCTCCAGAACGTCGAGCATGTTTAAAATTTTCTGGCGACTATCCCGTTCTGGAATTAGACGGAGTGGCAACGTTCTTAAAACGAGATGGACGTGTTACGAACGAATTTGCCGTACTTCGATCTTACTAGGACGTATTACGGTCGGGCACTAATGGCAGTAGGTGTGCACACTGACATGTCCGTTGTAGCTCGTCCTTCCGATTCGCAGACGGAACAAACTCGACCAGGGTATATTGCACTCTTCTTCTCTTGACTCCCAGACTCAGGAAAACGCACAGAAGACTCTGCAACCTGAGGATGAGCTGAATGGGCTTCAGATGACACGCAGCTTAGGGATCTAACAGTAGCTGCATTAGTATGGCCCGTCTGTCTAGCTCCGCTCTTGTTTGGAGGCATGATACTCACAAGGATGCAATGCTCTGCACAGCTCCAAATGACGAACCCGAATGAGAACTGGGTAGAACGCATTTTTTGAAGCTGTCGGACCAGGATGTGATTGCAATTACGTTTAGCACGCACTAGAGACGAGATGAGGACGTATTCAAAACGAGAAGAACTGCTTTCGAACGAGGTAGTCGAGGTACGAACTAGTTTGGACGTATTGGAGACGTAGTAGAAAAAACTACGAACGGGGTTAAACTGACCACGGACGTGTTTTGCCTGCTGGAAACGGTCTCTGCACGAGGTGAACGGAAAATCTGACCCGATATGAACTTAAGGGACAAGTCATTTATTGCCAGGTTGGGGGCCGGGTACATTTAGGGGGGGTCGGAATTTGTTCTTTTGTGATGTACCGGGGGTCGGAAATCAAAAAGCCACGGAGCAGGGGGTCATATATTTTATTTGGCATATTAGGGGGGGGGGAGGGAGGGTCAGAATTCTTCCATCAGTCTTCTTGTTTTAAAAATGTCTCAGCTCTGGGGGACTAGTTTGGTGTGACAATGGCCTGAATCTGTAGGATGCAAGTGGTACAGTAGAAAATCAGCAGCAATACAAGTTAATTTTATTGTATTCTTGGACTTTGTTGAAGCTGTAGGTAAAGAGCGAGTTTGACAGCTTTTTCCTTATGTCTAGTTGATTGCTTGTAACAGGTTAGCTTCAGTGCTATTAACTTTTGTTAGGTGACCTGTACTATTTAGTGACAGCTCTTCCTGAGGGGACTGTACTCTCTGGTAATTGCTTGTATTAGGTGAGATGCTTGTATTATATGAGACGAATTATCAGGACAAGTTTTACAGCTCATGCCTCAGCGATAATGGAAGGGGAGCTGCAGCTGGGTGCGCAAAAATATGGGTACTAATACCGGGAAATAGTGGCATTTAGCGTAACGAGACGGCACATAATCGAGAACAACTTGTTATTGATCTGTAACCTTAAGTGACAACTCTAGGTAGCTGTACTGAACTCTCGGGTAAGTGCTTGTATAGGGCGAAATAACGTGTGCAAGATAAGCTATAAAGATCATGCATTTGGGATGCTGGCGAGAATCTTGCAGTAGGGTGCGCCAAATGTAGAAGTACCGGGAAATAGTGGGAAAAGTTTTGTTATACACCTCTTGTTTTACTCATACCTCTGTAACCATATTTCAGATCCTTTTTATAAGTGTTCATAATATCTCTGTAGCATTACATTTCATAAGAAATGTCTATAGAAGCATTTGGGTTCGCTCCTGGGGCCGGGGTGTCAACTATTAGGAGCCGAGTCTTGCATTAAACTTTTTGATTGTTCTTATCTTTATTTGATGCCCTGGATGGGGCACTGGTAAGGGGTATATGTGAGCCCCTGCTCACTTTCTCTAGTTTCACAAATCCACGTGGCAGTGGGCGTGGCGTGATGGATGTGGGTTTGGCCTACCACGCAGGCGACTCAGGTTCGATACCCTGATGTGAAAAACTTCTGTTCTTTTTTAATTTGTATTTTGTAATGTATAAACAATGATGATCACACACAACAAGAACCATCTTATAAAGTATAAAACAGATATAGATGAGCTTTCATGAATCGCCAAGCCATGTTTTCGCGGCTCATATTTTTATGATCTGATAAATCTAGGCAAGACCATGCATATTGATATATGTAATTGCTAGAATTCCACCTACCAAGCAGGCACACAACATTGAATCAACGTTGAATCAACGATGATTCAATGTCATGAGGTTGAATCAACCTTGATTCAACGTTATGTGCCTAGTGGGTATTTTTTATCAGTATGGAGCCCTGGTAGCTCAGTAGGTTAAGCACTGGTCTGCTGACCTAGCAGTCCCATATTCGATTCCTGTTGAGGCGGAAATCTTTTCAACCGCAAACGGGGTTCCATTGTACACAGCCTTTCATTATCACCCTCCGATCGTCCTGATATGACTGTAATACTGTAAAAAAGACGTAAAACCGCAAATCATTCAATCACTCATCCATCTCCTCAGTAGCCGTTCGAATGATGCCGAGCTGTCCCGCAGGAAAATGAAAATAACAGATTTTCAGTCGGAGACTAAGTCCATCAGAGAGGTTGAAAACGCCTTTTCATGCCATGTTAAGTGGTCACTATTAATACTTTTGTGTTACATGTATGAGGTTCTACATGTACATGCTAGCCATATGCGCGTGCTAAATAAAGTCAGCGTAACAACACGTGTCAACCGGATAATACTGCCTCGACCTAAATTTGATCAACCCGGATAACTTGCATACTGAACTAGAATTTCAGTGTTTCATCATAGTCCTTTACAACCAAGATGGCAAACAACATTTATGCGACCTAAAGATGATGTATGATGTCGTTCGCTGGCACTAGTTTAGCTTCCGTCACCCTGTCCTCTCGGTACCTGCCTTGCTCTTCAAGTGTACATATAGTAGAGATCATCGTTAAAAGAAAGTGTATGCTACTTTTGATGTAGTTGTGAAGAAGTCATTAAACGAATTGCAGGGCTGGATCGAGCACCCTGATTTTTAGGAGGTCAGCTTATGTCGAATGCATTAGCCAAGCACCGAATGTGCGAGGGAAAGAGCATGAGAGGGGATTAATTGATGGACTTCTTGCTTAACGGTATTGTCAATATTAAACTTGCACTTGTTTAAGTCAAGATCCCACAAAGTCGCGCTTTATTGTCTTCTGAAAATTCTTGTTCAGTACGTGTGGCTCTATGTAATACTTGGGAAATTTCGTTACGAGAACTGAAACAGAACAGAACAGTGCTCAATATATTTATTGGAATGTAACCTACATTACCTTCCAATGGTTTACCGTAGGGCTTTTCCGTAAATAATATAAATTTACTTAGCAAAAAAAAACTTGACAGTCGCTATTTTTCATCATACAGTAGTCGGGAAAAGTAAAACATAAGAATTCTTTTAATTTAAGAAAAAGGTAATCATTTTGTAATATCATAGTCACATACAATTTAACATCCGTTATATACTACAGCAATACTGAGGCTATTGTAAACGTCACAAGGGTACTTTTCTGTTTCCTATGCTCAAAACCAAACAGTTACCGAATTTAAAATTGTTAAAGTCTGCTTAAATAACAAACATTCTGTTGGCAATCCTTTTCATTATCAAATCCAATCCTTATAGACTTATAAGCTAAATTTATGCCAATGCAAGGTCAACTAGGAGGCCGTGAGGACCAGACGAAAAACCTCACTCCATGCCATTATGAAGTCGGTAATTCAGTTTTAATTGAATTCTCATTACACATTAAAGTCTTTATGGCAGTTTTAGACACAGCTTCAAATATATTTAGTAATAAAGACATTTGGTTTGCAAGGCAATCAACAAATCTCGAAGAAAATGATAAAACAGACACACTGGTATTGAAAATATTGCATCACAAAAATCTCTGTATGTTTAATCAAAATGAAGATAATCTAAAAGTTTTGAATCTTTAAACGTTATTTTCAGGTTGTGATTATAATTAACATAAGCGTTTTAAGTGTTTTCCATGCGTACTGGCAATACTGTTTATTGCGTACAAGAAGACTTTCTTCTGCGCTTGCGCAAATTTAACTTCTGGTGTGAACTATTTAAATACGAATAAGTTAGATAACTCCGCACAGGACAAACATTTACCAAAAACATTTCATGATTAAGTAATCAGACATTTGTCAAACTCGAAAAAATCCATATATACATTACATATTTGTCAGGTTGGCCGGAATTAAGAAATAAAAATCGTCAAGTTTTTATTTTCGTTCAGTTTATATAACTGTAAAGACATTCAGCATTGACTTTAAGCTTGTCACTGGAACTGATATCAGTGCAGTTAAGTAACGGGTAGAAAAACAGAATCTATCATTAATTTCCGATGCGGACAGGGAAATCCCAACCCAAGGGCATACGGGGTGTGCCGGAAACGAGGCTTGCCGAGTTTCCGACACACCCCTTGTGCCCGAGGGTTGAGAAAGTCTCGTTTCCGACAAACCTCGTATGCCCACGGGCTGGGATTTCCATGTCCACCTGAGACCATTGATTAATTAATTTTCTTTCCTCCGATAATAACTATTTCAAACTGAATAGGGTACTATTATTTCACGGTAACGTGTACAAGCGTATTACTGTGTCAGTCATAAGGCTTCTGAAATGAACAAACAAGTAAGAACTACTTTACGGCATTTGAAGACGGTTAAAGCATTCCCTACATACAAACATAAAGTCAAAATGTGTGTAAAATGCGTGGAAGCAGTAATACTTCCACATCCTATTATCAGCGCAATTTCTGAACAAAAGATCGGTTAACAGCATATGCAAGCATTCTGCTAGCGTTGTATTCATATACGACTTTCTCTTCTGACTTGGTCCTTGGCAAATCTGCATTTTTTGAATTTCTAATTGAAATTCATATAGAAGAATTAAATTTGTTTTCAGACGACTACAGCAAGCACATGTTTGACATAAAGTGTGATGTAAAGATATTTATTTCAAACGCCAGTTGGTACAGTACAGACATCTTTTTTCTTTGCCGTTTTCGGGTTTGGGGTGTGTTTATGCGACGTTTCTGAGCCGTTTGATGAACGGTGATTTGGCGTTTTCGTTTGTACCGTTATGTTTCGTTTTCTTTAGAAACAGCGTTTGTGTCACTAACCAATCAAAACCCGTAATTTAACCTGCAGAAAACATCGTTTGCGCATGTACAAATACTCAAAACGAAAGCGGCGTTTGCAGAAACGCTGTTTCGTCAACAGCCAATCGGATTTGCTATTGTTATATGGAGCTAATCGAGCACAGCCTGCTTTCGAAATCCTGTTTTTCGCGCTACCCTATTAAGAATAAGAATTCCGCAAACTGTCTGCCTCGCCTTTCTGCTCAGTGTCACAAAACAGAGCTATACCAGAAAATGCGACAAACTTTAACATCACCATTGCAATAAAAGCAACAGCTATGTCTCACTTTCTGCTAGTCACAGGCATTTACGCAATAATCATGATTGTGTTTTTGTGTGTGTTAAATTGCAATTACACTTTTCCAAAGTAATAATAGCATTTCCAAAACTATAATTACAAGCAAAAGCGAACTGCTCTATCTCCCTAATCGAAGTGAATGATTTGTTTACAGTTTAAGTGTCATAAAATTTTATTATCTGAATACAACTAAACTGCCGATCAATGTTAAATTAATACAAGGGCCTTAACTCATGCATAAGTGAGGGCAATTTTTATAAACCTGCATATGCATCAATGCTACATGTGAAACACATTTATCTTCAGTTTCATGAAATTTGGATTTATGATACCTTAGTTTTATGGCTAAGTTGCAGGTTGTAAATCATGCGTAAATGATACCATTCTGACGAAAACTTGATGTGCACCACCATGTTATGATGAGTAACATTTTCATTTCATGATATCCTCTTCATTAAGTCGATTACTTAGTTATGAATAAATTTGTTAATTTTACAGTGATTCAAGTGCAATAACGCATACACTTCTAAAGCGAGTCTGAAAAAACTTCACAAGTAAATGCGGATTATAGCAATACATACTTAATATGAAAATATAGGTGCTATCTAATAGATGAGCGTCACATAATTCTATATAGATTTAAATCTTTAAAAAGTTCCTGTAGGAGCAGAGAATACAAACAGAAGTAGGAACATGGGCTAGATTACTGTTTTAGGCTCAGCTACATTGATGGTGTGTCTGTCGTCATCGTCCATCAACACTTTTAAACGACATCTTCTCTGAAGTCACTAGGCCGATTGGGCCTAAATTTCATCTGTGGCATTCTTGGGCTAAGGGATTGAAAGTTTGTGTTTTCTATGAAAATTGGCCTCTTAGTTTGGTTGCTATGGCCACTTAGAGTTCCCATTGACTTATAATGGGGAAAATTGAAAAATGGCATTTTCTGCCAAGCCATTGCAGATATGTTAATAAAAATTTAAAAGAAATGTTCCTTGAGGTGTCTTCTATCAGCTATATGTTTTTTGGCCCACTGCTCCTTTTATTGTTTGCTTTGGAAACCGAAATGCAAAAAAAAGGAAAATATTCTTACAAAATTATCTCCTCTGAAGCCACTGGGCCGATCAGGCTCAGATTTCATCTGTGGCATCTTTGGGCTTGGGAATTGGAAGTTTGTGTTTTTTATGATCATCGGCCCTTTAGTTTGGTTTCTATGGCAACTTAGAGTTGCCATTGACTTATAATGGGGAAAATTGAAAAATGGCATTTTCTGCCAAGCCATTGCAGATATGTTGAAAAAACGTTTATAGAAATGTTCCTTGAGATGTCTTCAATCAGCATTATGTTTTTTGGCCCATTGCTCCTTTTATTGGTTACTGGAAACCGAAATGTAAAAAAAAAATGGAAAAAATACTTGAAAAAATATCTCCTCTGAAGCCACTGGGCTGACAAGGCCAAGATTTCAACTGTAGTGTTCTTAGGCTGGAGGAAATTAAAAATTTATGATATTTTAGCTCACCAGAGCCGAAGGCTCCGGGGGAGTTTATAGGATAGGCAGTGGTCCGTCGTCGTTGTATGTCGTCATCATTTGTTGTCTGTCAACACTTTTAAACGACATCTCCTCTGAAGCCACTATGGCGATTGGGCCCAAATTTCATCTGTGGCATCCTTGGGCTAGGGGATTGAAAGTTTGTATTTTTTATGAAAATTGGCCCTTTAGTTTGGTTGCTATGGCAACTTAGAGTTCCCATTGACTTATAATGGGGAAATTGAAAAATGGCATTTTCTGCCAAGCCATTGCAGATATGTTGATAAAACTATTATAGAAATGTTCCTTGAGATGTCTTCTATCAGCTATATGTTTTTTTACCCCACTGCTCCGTTTATTGGTTGCCGTGGAAACCAAAATGCAAAAAATGAAAAAATACTTAAAAAATTATCTCCTCTGAAGCCACGGGGCCGATTGGGCCTAAATTTCATCTGTTGCATTTTTGGGCTAGGGGAATGAAAGTATATGTTTTTTATGATCATCGGCCTTTTAGTTTGATTGCTTTGGCCACTTAGAGTTCCCATTGACTTATAATGTGGAAATTTGAAAAATAGCATTTTCTGCCAAGTCATTGCAGATATTTTGATAAAACTTTTATAGAAATGTTCCTTTAGATGTCTTCTATTAGCTATATGTTTTTGGCCCACTGTTTCTTTTATTGGTTGCCAGTGGAAACCGAAATGTAAAAAAATGGAAAAAATAGTTAAAAAATTATCTCCTCACTGGGCCGATTAGGCTCAGGTTTCATCTGTGGCATCCTTGGGTGTTGGGATTAAAAATTTATTGCTTTTATGAAAATCGGCCCTTTAGTTTGGTTGCTATGGCAACTTAGAGTTGCATTGACTTGTAATGGGGAAAATTAAAAAATGGCATTTACTGCAACCAATATATGGAAAATAGTTACGGTATATGTTTTGTTATCAACTCAACAGACTGTCAGACTGAGACTTTGTAGTTGTATATTTTGTATTAGCCTGTACAAATGTGACAGCAATTTTGAGCCAATACAAATTTGATAGCAATTTTGAGCTAGAGATCTTGTGAGCTTTGTGGCCCGTGGGCCTCTTGTTTAGATTTGTTGTAGGAAAAGAATAAATCAAGTTTCAGGGTCTGAGGCCTATATAAGGGACATGTCATATAATATCAGGTGTGGGGGGACATTAGTGGTGGGGCTCAGATTTTTTAAGTGATGTACTGGGTTGCGTGAGGGGGTGGAAATAAAAAAGCCTTGGAAAAGGGGGGGGGCAATTTATTTGGCATATTGGGGGATGGGGGGTGGGGAGGGGGGGGGTCAGAATTCTTCCATCAACATTCATTTTTAAAAACTATCTCAGCTTCTGGGTGGCTTTGCCCTCCAGACCCCCTCCCCCATTACTTCTATTCTTGCAAACTCAAACTTAAAGACATTTATGGAAATGACACACAACAACTTTGCCATATCATATCCAAAAAAATTTGCTAGTAGAACAGTATACAATTGTCTATAATGTCGAGCAGATGATTTTGTTCTCGATTAAATTAAATGTCTGCATTTGTGATATCAGCTCTCCAGTTGCCTTGTCATTAGCAAACCTATTGTGGCTTCTGGAGGCGCAGCCCCCAGACCCCACTCTTCATTACTATTTTAAATAGTTTTATTGAACATGAATAACAGATTTCTAGATGGCCATAAGTAAAACAAAGTGCGGAAATACATGTATGAGGACAAAATTTAAAGACTATCAATCTGCATGATTTATCAACCTGTCAGAGTAAGACAATGCTCTTTGTGTTTCATACAGGTTTGATGGAGGTCATATGATATGAAATATGGTGTGTGTGTGTGTGTGTGTGTGTGTGTATGTGTGTGTGTGTGTGAAAGTAGCTGGGGATCTTGGATGGTGTTCGGGGTTGGGTAGGGGGCGGGGTTCATTAACTTTTTGGTCACCTATCTGGGGGGGGGGGGGGGGTCGGTGAGAGGTCAGAAAATTTAGGTGACTCATTCATTATCAGTCATATGGAAATGATGGAAATGTCCTAACTCTCTCACCCCCAACCTGATTATAAATGACTCGTCCTTAAAAAGCGAGATATTGGGCTGACCTTGAAAACTTTATTGTGGTACTGTTTCAAGAAAGTAGGTCACAATGACATAGTTGTGTCAGGGGTAACTGGAGAGGTAAAGTGCATTCACTGATACAGGTTTAAAGTTCTGAGAAAAGCGAGATATGAGGCTGACCTCCAAAACTAAAATTGCGGCACCGGGTATCTTTTTACAAAAGATAGTCACAGTGACCTAGTTGCGTTGGTATGTGACCTGGAGTACTAGGTGCATTTTGGGCCTATGAAAAGCGAGATATAGGGCTGACCTTCAAGACTAAAATGTGGTACTTATTATGAAAAGATGTCACAGAGACCTAGTTGTGTTGAAGATGATCTGAAGTGATAAGGTACAAGCAGTGAAGAATTTCAAAGGTCTTGGCCTATGGAAAGCGAGATTTTGGAGCTGACCTCTAAAACTCAAAATGCGGTACTATTAAGCGAAAGTAGGTCACAGTGACCTAGTTTTGTGAAATCCAAATAGAAGTTTTTTTGTTGTAAGGCATGGAGCTTGAAGTTTTAAGGTGCAAAGGTCTTTATAATCAAGGTAGTGTTGTAAACAGAGGGACGGACCCACAAACATATGAATGCTCCAATCTCATATAGGCAACTGTCGATCTCACTGGCTGCAAACAGCTCGACGAAAAACATGCAGATCATAAATTTCTGTACTTGCTGAAAATATCAAATAATATACCGAATATTGATAAGTTAGCATTGACGCAAATATTGTATTGATAATTTTGATTGATAATTGCACCCCTTATGTCTGTAAAATTGAAGGATGGTAGTAACTTCCAAAAATGTTCTAGATTTGGAAAGACCAGCCTTCTTTAAATAATATTGCCATGAACATAAAATGCCAAAGACAACATTTATTCACCTAATATAAGAGATTTTCTACCTTTTATTCAGATCTGTTGTTATTCAGGACCAAGTATAATGTAACATCTGAGCGGTTTGGTTGGTTGGCCAATAATGGCGGTCTGACCTCTTATCCACAAAGGTGTCGTTAATCGGTACCAAGGCCATTAAGCTGTAGATCCCTCGTAGTACTGCCAACCCATATGTATGCTCACGGGTATTTACACGGTATGCTGTGAGGACCATGCAGATTACATGTCACTGGAGTTTCCATAGTAGACAAGGAAAAATTTTTTTGAGCCCTTACAAAAAGAGGCCCTGTATATTCAACAGTCTTCATCTGGTTTTGCACTACAACTCAAACTGATGAAAGCAAGGAATGATAAACTACAGCAAGTTCTCTAGTTCGACTTCTAATCCCTTAGCGACGACTGGTGAACATCCACAGATCGCCTGTATTGAAATATTGTGACAATATCTATGAAAGTCGACTCATATAAATTACTATAAAATGATGCACTTTCTATTTAGTATATATTCCTCAATCCCATGCATCATTTACATATTCATTCAATACGATTTTCATTCAAATCAGAATTCACGTTAATTTTAGGCCAGGGTTCACTCGATTACAACGTCGGCGCAAGTATCGTACTGATGGAAATCTAAATACCAAAACAAAAGAAAAGACAATTGGGCCTATTATCGGTTGTCGGTTCGCCGACAAGTAACAGGCGGAACAATACGAAACAACAACAACAATTGCACTCAGCCCTGATGAGAAAATGTTGGTGTGACTAGAGATTATAAACAATTAGTGCTGTTAATCTGATAAAATCAAGAACTTATAATAAAATCCCATCTTCAAGTAGCCATAGGCTATCTGGACTAATGAAAATGAAATTATTTCTATTTATTACTCTGATTCGGTCATTAGAAGACTGTTCTGTGGTGGAAGAAAGTAAGCAGTGTGTGTGAGGACAGTCTCTTGTAAGAGCTAGCCACTAGCTTCCCTGATTACAGGTCCTGATGAATGATTACCTTTGGATAATCACCTGTAAACAATTCTGATTCGTAAGTAGTTCTAATCTGTATATAAAGACAGGGATACACTCTGTGAACAATCGGAAGGGAACAGCCAGCCAACCATTCATACTCGCCAGCGCTAATTTAATGCACACATAACTGATTTGAACATATGCGGCAGAGGTAGATCTGTATAGCTTGTCGGGAGATAACTCATGCTACTAAGCTACCGATAGCGCTATTTGACCAACTCCCCTCTCTCTGCCCCGGTATACATGCTTCAGAGTTGTACCGGATACCGTATACTGTCATCCGATTGTACAATGTTCGCGTCTTTTTTTTTTCTTTTTTTTTAAATTTAGTATTGTATTATTGAAAAAAGAAATAAAATCACATTGCTCAAAAGACCCCCCTCGAGTTATAGTACAAAAGTCACCTTTTCATTTGCTGTCTCTACAAAACGTTTACACAAACGACTATCTGACTGGCGGAAATTTCAAAGCGTTCCTTGTGTTCACAAGAAATATAAACAATATCCAATTCTCTTTAATCTGACAGGCAATATATTTGAAAAAGCTCAAATATACAACACTTTCACCGTTTCCATGCAAAAAGTAAGTTACAGTAGCCTATTTTCCCACAAATTAATCACTTAATTTTTAAGTTCTACTTGATTCGGTACCTCAGTACGCTACAGCGCTTACTTGCATTGAAAAATAAAGTGGCGATAAAATCAATTCATAGGTGGTTTCATTTTATTTTTATTTATCTATTTATTTAAGTGCTTTTGTTTATTTATTTTATTTAGTTAGTACGGGACGCATACTTGGGACATGTTCGATGAATTTTTCAAAACGCTTACAACAGCGTTTCCGAAAATGAATCACTTTCATTGGCCATCTCTACAAACGGTCACAAAAGCTTTGTTTGTGATGGTAACCATGACAGCGTTTCCGACAAACGATGATTTGATTGACGATGATTTGATTCGTTCAAAACTTTCAAAGCGTTTTTGATGTTTTAGAACGTTCCTGAGCGTTTTTCGTTTCAAGAAACGCTTATTTGATTGGTTGATTCAGAAACGGTGTTCAGAACGACAACGAAACGCATGGTTTGACGGGTGTTTTGTTGCCGTTTAGCAAGGGTTTTCGTTGCAAAGAAAAACGATGTCTGTACTGTAACGTCTTCAAAATGGCGGCATCCTTGACAGTGTGTGTGTGAAATATTGACTATTTCGGAGTTTTTTCTTCGACCTTTAGACATAGAAACAGATAATAATGGGATTATAAGGAATGTTTTACCTTTCTTAAGATTTTATACAGGAAATTCATTCCTTTAAAATAATGCATAAAGTATAGAATCGCCGAGCCAGGCGTATCGCATTTCATTCAGCGTGCAGTGATACACAAAATTCAAGCTCATGTGAGCTGTCCCAGCTCATGGGCAAGACAGAATTTTTCAGCATCGCTAAAAATAGAACAAACTCTGTCCCGTAATAAGAAAACAAAATTCACCAAATCATTATACCACCACCTCTTCTCATTTTCTTGCAAAACCGATGAAGACAAATGTCCAATAATTCAATGAACAAGGAAGGAACAACCATTAATTTCCTTGTTTTATCAAAGAGTGAAGTGGAATGCTAAGCGGTGAAACGACTCGCCAACGACATTTGCACGGGCCCTAAGCTTTAATACCAATTCTCTGTAAGCACCAGACTTTTTGTATAGAGGGCCGGAAACGCAAGGTCGGAAGTTCTGTTTCAAACTGTCTCCCTTTTTTTGTTGTCACACAAAAACAAGTAATTTGCACTTCGTTTGCTCATTTACCATCTCGTTGCCATGGTAACCGCGTTTTCCTGTTTTTGCAGAAAAGATGCCAAAACATTCAACAGAAATTCACAATTTCTGCATTTGTATATCTCCAAGAATGGGCTAGGTTTCATCAGAAACTCTTTAAATCTAAAAACTAGAAACTTATGTTATTAATGTGAAACATCAAAACAACGTTGATCCAATGTCTTTGGTATACCTACTGTACTGCAAATGTGGGTGGGGTAACCAGGTATTGCAAAACACAATTTTTAGGCATTTTTAATCATCATGCTTAAAAAACGCACACTTCTGTGACACATTTGCATACTTTAACGTCAAACAGGAGGCTGTCCATTTTCAGAAAATGAAAAAAACTGAGTGGGGCAAAGCTGACTTCAGACCGTAACCATGGGAACAAGCCATACCCCATGCAAGAAAGTAAAAACGGAAGGTTATACTATTATCACAGATTTGCAACCACATTAAATGCATTGTAGCTATAACTTGTGATCCTTCTGCTATAAAGATATGTATTCTACTTGATTTGATGAAAGTTTGACACCCTAAGGGTTGGGAGGGCTATTTATATCCATTAAAAGGGCCCCAAAAGGGGCAAAAATGGTCAAAATTACCATATATATCACTCATTCTCACTATGACTCAACAAAAGACAACGATAATTACTTTAATATTTGTAAGGGAAATACTAGTTTGACATATACTGATAGAAAACATGGCAATGGAGAGCCCTAAATTTCCAGGGATTGAGTCTATAGGGACCCAAAAGGGGTATGTTTGTGAATATTTTACCAACATAATGACCATTTTTTCACAATGGAACACATTACAGCATTTAAAATGATGAAATTGGTTGCAAAGAAAGAGCAGGCTTATAAATGCCACAGGTAAATTTGCAACCGGGGGTGGGGAGGGGTGGGGGCCCATTTCCTATTGATTTAAGGGGCTCTAAAAGGGACAAACATGGTCAAAATTAACACAAATCACCAATCCTGTCCACAGACCAACACAAAACAAAACAGTTTACTTTCAAATTTGTAATGAAAATTTAAGTTTGACGCAGACTGATATAAAATATATGTCAATGGGTGCCTAACATCTCCAGGCTTGGAGTCCCAAAGGGCCCAAAAGGAGTCCCAAGGGGCCCGAAAAGGGAAAAAATGGGAAATATTTACCATAAATGATGATCATGCTTCACAGTGAAACACACTACAGCATTAATTTTTTATGTTAAAATAGGCAGAAAAAATATAGCTTTATATATGCTACTGGTAAATTTGCAATAAGGGACGAGAAACCAAATTTATACCCATTTAAGGGTCCCAAAAAGGGACAAAACTGGTCAAAATAACCACATATCACTTAATCTCTCTACGAATAAACAGAATGCAACACTGGTTCCTTTTGAATTTGTTATGAAAACATTAGTTTGACATATAGTAATAGAAAACATTGCAAAGGGCAGCCCGATTTTTCCTGGCTGAGTCTATAGGGGCCCAAAAAGGGGTACATTTAATAATATTCACCCAACATAAGGATCATTCTTCTTATTGGTACACACTACATCATTTGTCTTTGTGTAATAGGTTGAAAAAGCACAGCCTCAGCACAGTCTTATATATGCCGTTGGTAAAGTTGCACTCATGGGACTGGGAGCCCTGGTTTTATCAACGTAAGGGGCTTAAAAGGGGAAAGATGGTTAAAATTTAAAACAAGTGAGTAAGTGAGCAGGGACTCACGTATACCCCCGACCAGTGCCACCGCCTAAAAACAAAGTAATATGAGCAATTACAAAAGGTTTAACCCAAACTTGGATGTTTATCACTTCACCCTCAATTATTGTACCTGCATCAAAAATTCCACCACAAAGACACATGGCACAGCTGTTTGATCCACAGATAGCCCTAATCTGACTCCTTCATATGCAATATCCTGGATGTTCGTGATTCATTTCATGGACATTCAAAAAGATCTCATACCCCATGCTTGTAAACATGACTTAACCCCTCATGTTTTAAGGACAGCCGAAAAACTTGACCTGTGGGAAACTATACTTCCTTATTTGGATATCCTATTTTGAAGATTGCTTCCCTACACAATCACATTTGATTTTTTTACTGATTCATTGAAAAACTTGTATCTGAATAATTGCACATTTCTCCAGTGGGCTGGCAAAAAAAAAAATAAAAAAAAAAAAATAAATAAATAAATAAATAGATAAATAAAAAATAAATAAATGCAAAAACAATTAATAAATAAATAAAAAAAAATAAAGAAATAAATAAATAAGAATAAAAAAAAGATAAAAAAAATAAAAAGAAAAAAATAATCTGTGTAATAATCCTTTCTTTTTGAGATTTATAGTCTTCGAAATAAACTCCATCCCCTAATGAATGGAAAGAGCAAGAGTACATGGTCCAATAATTCTCATGTTTGCTGGCGTAAAAACGACATTGTATAGAAGGATTTGCGTGGAGCGTTTTATATGACTGTTTTTTTTTCAGCGCAGGCTCTGTATTTGTACATTATAAGACTATGGCAAAAATATAGTAGCTAAGAAGGTTTGTCACTGAAATACGTTCTCTGGAATGATGCATCTTTAGAATCGAAATTCATTATTCACGCTTTTTGTGCCATGCTTTTGTACCAGTCATGTTAAACATACGCATAGAAAATGCTAGGATAAGACCCATGGAAAACCAGCTTTACATATTTTCGAAAAGCTAATAATGTGTTATTGTCTGCATAAAATACTTTACTATTAAAACCAACATCTCTATTTGTTTCTATAAGAAAAAAATGCATCCATTTTTTTTCGTTTTTGTTTATTTCTTTTACATTTTCACATAAGCAGCCTCTGTTAGGCCCCTTTAATGAAATTAAGTATGACATGTTTTATTAGCTCACCTGAGCCATAGGCTCAGGGTGAGCTATTGTAATCAACAGTGTCCGTCGTGCGTCGTCCGTCGTGCGTCGTCCGTCGTGCGTCGTCCGTCGTCCGTCGTGCGTCGTCCGTCGTCCGTCGTGCGTCGTCAACAATTTGCTTTAAATGACATCTTCTCTGAAACCGTTAGGCCTAGGGCTTTGATAATTGGTATGAAGCATTGTCTAGTGGCCCTCTACCAAGTTTGTTCAAATGGTGGCCCCAGGGTCCAAAATGGCCCTGGGGCATGGGGTCTTGGGTTTGAAACTAAAAAATACTAAAAAATCTTCTTCACCAGAACTGCATGGCTCAGATGCTTATAATTTGGTTTGTAGCATTGCCTGGTGGTCCTCTACCAAGTTTGTTCAAATGGTGGCCCCAGGGTCCAAAATGGCCCTTGGGCAGGGGGTCTTGGGTTCGAAACTAAAAACTACTTAAAAATCTTCATCACCAGAACTGCTTGCCTCAGATGCTTGAAATTTGGTATGTATCATTGCCTAGTAGTCCTCTACCAAGTTTATTCAAATTGTGGCCCAAGGGTCTAAAATGGCCCCAGGGCAGGGAGTCCTAGGTTTGAACCATAGAAATACATAGAAAAATATTTAAAAATCTTCTCCTGCAAAACCGCAAGGCTCAGATGCTTGAAATTTGGTATGTAGTATTGCTTAGTAGTCCTTTACCAAGTTTGTTCAAATGGTGGTCCCAGGGTCCAAAATGGCCCTGCAATAGGGAGTTTTAGGTTTGAACAATAGAAATATATAGAAAAATATTCAAAAATCTTCTCTTCAGAACCACTTGGCTCAGATGCTTGAAGTTTGGTATGAAGCTTTGCCTAGTGGTCTTTTACCGAGTTTGTTCAAATGATGACCCAGGGTCTAAAATGGCCCCACTCCAGGGGGTCCTGGGTTTGAACCACAGAACTACATAGAAAAATATTCAAAAATCTTCTTCTTCAGAACCACTTGGGTCAGATGCTTGAAAATTGGTATGATGCATAACCTTGTTTCCTTTATCAAGTTTGTTCAAATGATGGCCCCAGGGTCCAAAATGGCCCTGTTGCAGGCAGTCCTGAGTTTGAGCCATAGAAATACATAGGAAACTATTAAAAAATCTTCTTCTTCTGAACCACTTGGCTCAGATGCTTGAAATTTGGAATAATGCATTGCCTGGTGGACTCCTACAAAGTTTGTGTAAGTGGTGGCCCTGGGATTTAAAATGGCCCTGGGGCGGGGAGTCTTGGGTTCGAAATTAAAATGTACTTATAAACCTTCTTCTCCAGAACCCCTTAGCGCAGATGCTTGAAATTTTGTATGATGCATTGCCTAACGATCCCTTACCAAGTTTGTTCAAATGATGGTGCCAGGGTCAAAAATGGCCCCGCCCCAGGGGGTCCTGGGTTTGAACCATAGAAATACATAGAAAAATATTCAAACATCTTCTTCAGAACCTCTTGGCTCAGAGGCTTGAATTTTAGCTTTTAGCATTGCCTAGTGGTCCTTCACCAAGATTATTCAAATGATGGCCCCAGGCTCCAAAATGGCCCGGCCCCAGGGGGTCCAGGGTTTGAACCATAGCAATACATAAAACAAACATTCAAAAATATTCTTCTTCAGAACCATTTTTGAAATGGTTGCAAACTATCAGGTTTGTTCAAATTATAACCCTAGTTTGACTTTTAACCTTTTTGCTCAGGTGAGCAATTCAGGGCTTCTTGGCCCTCTTGTATTCATATATATTAGGCTTGTAGTTTAACAACCAGTTTCAAAACAACAAATGCAGTACTTTGTTTCTGTGTGAAGAAATTAAAAACCTACAATGTTTGTTGTTTATCTTTAGCGAATATCCAATTAACCCCTTTCTGGGCCCCTATATACTCCCTACCCAGGGATTTAGGACTCACTATTGCCATATTTTCTATCAATATACGTCAATCTAATATTTCATAACAAATTTAAAAGTGACCGCTGTTGTCTTTTGCTAATTTGTAGAGAGAACGAGGGATATATGGTAATTTTTACCATTTTAGCCCCTTTTTGAGCCCCTTAAATCATTATAAATAGGGCTCCCAGCCGCTTGATTGCAAGTATACTTTTGGCATATACATGTATAAGGCTTTTTCAACCTATTTCATCTTGAAAAATGCTGTAGTATGCTTTCTTGTAAAGAACGACCATTATTTTGGGTGTTTATTTCAAATTAACCCCGTTTCGGCCCCCATAATCTCCATACCTGGAAATGTTGGGCTCCTTTTTGCCATATTTTCTATCAGTATATGTCAAGCTTATTTTGTCATATCAAATCTAAAAGCAGCCAGTGCTGTCTTTTGCGCACTGATCAGGAAAATGAGTGATATGTGGTAAATTTGACCATTTTCCCCCTTTTGAGCCCCTTAAATTTTGATAAATAGGGCTCCCAGCCCCTTGAGTGCAAATTTACTGGTGGCGCATATAAAAGGTTTTTTTCTCCCATTTTTTCCAACCTTTTTATCTTGGCAAATATTGTAGTGTGTTCCACTGTGAAGAATGATTATTATTTTGGATGAATATTTTCAAATTTACCCCTTTTTGGGCCCCTATAGTCTCCATACCTAGAGATGTAGGGCTCCCTAATGCCATATTTTCTATCAGTTTATGTCAGTCTAATAATTTCATAACCAATTCAAAAGTAACCCATGTGGTCTTTTTGTTGATTCCTAGAGAGAATGAGTGAGGTGCGTTAATTTTAGACCATGTTTTGCCCCTTTTGGGGCCCTTTAAATGAATATAAATGGGACTTTCAACCCTTAAGGTGTCGAACCTTCACCAAATCATATAGAATGAATATTTCTACAGCATTTGGACCAGTAATTATAGCTGTAGTGCATTTAATTTGATTATGATAGTGTGGTTTCAGCATAAGTTTCTGTTTTCACTTTTTGCATGGGGTATGATTTGTTGCCATGGTTACGGTCTAAAGACAGCTTTGCCCCACTCTGTTTTCTACATTTTTCAAAAATTGAAAGTCTTTACTTTTATGTTTAAGTATGCAAATGAGTCATAGAAGTGTGCGTTTTTTAAACGTGATGCTTAAAAATGCCTAAAAACTGTGTTTTGCAATACCTGGTTACCCCACCCACCTTTGAGGACCAGTAGATATGCTAAAAACATTCAAACAAAGTTGTTTTGATGCTCCATGTTCATCACATAAGTCCCTACTTTGTAGATTTGAAGAGTTTGTGACCAAGCCTTGTCTATTCTCGGTGATATACAAGAGCAAAAAACGCAAATTTCTATTGAAAATTTGGCATTTTTTCTGCAAAAACAGAAAAACGCGGTTACCATGGCAACGAGATGGCAAATGAAAAAATGAGGTGCCAATTATTTGTTTTTGTCTGACTACACACAACGTGAGAAAGTTTGAAGAAGAGTTTCCGACCTTGCGTTTCTTGAAAAGTCTGGTGCTTACAGAGAATTGATATCAAAAATCGATGTAATGTTTCTATGCATAGTTTATAACATTGGGAAAAGTTTGATTTTTAAGAAAATTGATGGTTGAAAATATGTTTTAATTGGTTTGAGACTGGGTAACGACGCCACTTTTTATCAGTTCTTATTACGGTCTCCCACAGGACGTTCAACGCTACAAATCCATAGGATGTACCTTCTGGCACCTAGTCTGTCCGTATCCTCTGCAATTTGAAGAGAGTGATCAAGCCCCACCTTGTTGTTTCAATTCTCATAACGATGTTCTCCCCGTGGTTTAGCGGTACGTAACCATAGTTGCAAACCCCTGGCACCGAGTACGTCTCTATCAAGACGCCCCAATCCATTATTGACTATTTTAAGGTCACGTGACCTGCTACGACTGTTTCTATCAAAGCCGCTTATGCTCCTTGAAAATTGTATATCCGTGTAAAATCTACTATTCGTTCCTGTGTGTTTTTGTGAATAGTGTACTAAAATGTGGCCTGTGCTATTGTGAATGGTCATCGTGAACAATCCATATTTTGCTAAAGGAGTGTCTTAGACATGGTATTTTGGTGGAACAGGGGAAAACCCTTTTTCATTTGTGGGACATGAGAAAAAGTAAGATTAATAGGGGAATAAGTCGTTCCAAAATAACTAATTACAATCCCAACCTCTCCTCGGAGAGGATCATGAATTGGCAAATGGGCTCTTTCGCTTTTGGATATGTCGACACTTTTATTTCCAAGCATCTTCTTATGAAAATCTTGGCGCAGTTGGTCATAGTTGCATTTGCTTTAAATACGCACATGAATATTAGCCATAAATGAAAAGTTTTATTAAATAGGGGGAACTCCTCCAGTTTTTCCTTCATTCTTACAGCAAGGGACGACTTTCTTTGCTTCCCTTGACGACCAAGACCTTGCCAAATAAAGTCATCTGTTAAAGACAAGAAATTGTGACTTCTAAATGAAGAATTTGCTACCTGAGGAGCAAATTTTTTCTATAAGGATTGACCCCCATTTGGTAGGGAGACAAAAAATGGAAGAGTTACTTCCTTTGATTCCTGGAAGTCATTTAGAAAGTTAAACTAGAAAATGTGTTTGTAAACTACTATGCCCTCAACGGTATGCCTGCATCTAACAAGATCAATGAAAAGAAACAAACACAGGTGTGCTAATTCTTTATTTTCTACCTATCTCTTAGATATCAAAGCCAAAGAAGCTATGATACTGGGTGTTAGATCAACCCTAAAATATTATGTACAGACAAGAAAAGGGACATAACTCTGTCAATAATGAATGCAATATAAAGGAACCGTCATTAGATTGATCGACATATCAGATACTATTCATATTCCAAAAGTTGTCTCGGTTAAACAGTTCAAAATGTGAAAAACTGATGAAGTTTATCAAGGGGCACCATTCAGTCACATATTTACGAATTCGCTCAAAAGTTAATCAGGTGGTCTACACCTTAGATCCTACCAGAATGCCAAACATGAACAACCTAGCTCAAATGCTTTTTCCAAAATTTTGCTAACAAACTTACACTTAAGTTTTCAAGAAGGGACGACAGAACTTTGTCAATAATGAACTCAACATAACATGATTATCATCAAAATGACCAAAACACCCAATACTATTACTACATCAAAAATCAGGTCTGTAGGTTTAACGGTTCAAAAGTTCGTAAAATGCCAAAGTTAACAAAGGGGCATAATTCGGTCATATTTTTACGAAAAAAATCAAAAGTTCATCAGGTGATTTGCACTTAAGGCCCTACTAGTACGCTCAGAATGAACAACCTATCTCAAATACTATTTCCAAAATTTTGCTAACAAACCTACATTTAATTTATCGTAAAAGGGGCATAACTCTAAAACTACATGGTCAATCGAAAAGAAAAAAATACGGGTATGATTAATTTTTATGGCCTATCAACCTATGAAATATCAAGGCTCCACCAGCTACAGTTCTTGAGTAATGGATCATACCTAACATGTTTTGCACATATAAGGAAAAGGGGCATAACCCTGTCAATAATGAACTCAACATGATGTAGTAGTATCAAAATAATGAACACATTAGATACTATACGTATATAAAAAATCAGGTCTCTAGGTCAAAGGGTTCAAAGGCTGGAAAAATGCCAAATTTAGAAAGGGTATAATTCAGTTTTTTTATAGAATATATCAAGTAATTTACACCATGGGCCCTACAAGTATGCCAAATACGAACAACCTAGCTTAAATTCTTTTTCCAAAATTATGCTAACAACCTTACATTTAATTTTTCGAAAAAGGGCCATAATTCTGTAAGTACGTGGCTGACGGAATAGAAAAAAAATATGGGTTCACTAATTTTTTATACTCTATCCACCTATGAAATATCAAGACCCCAGCCTTTACAGTTCCTAAGTTACAGAGCATACTTAAAGTGTTACGGACGGACGCAATGGACGGACAAGGTAAAAGCAATATGCCCCCTCGAAGTTGGGGGCATCAAAATGATGTAGATATAAATTTATACTAAACTATAGGGGTGTTGTCTAACATTATATCTTACGGCATGTTCGTATATCTAATATTCTGATCAATCTCGCAAATGTGTCTTCACTATTCACTTGATTCAAAGAGAGTGCAGGCAATCAGAGAAAATTCTAGTAATACAGCTCGAATGTGTAGGTTTTATAAGCCTTCCCCTTTTACACACGCCGTTAGGTAATATTTCACGCGATGACGTTCATATACGGATAGAGCTGGTCTAAAACGTGACGTTTTGATGACGACAGCAAGGTTCAGACCGTAATTGTGGTGTCGTTAATAGTCTTTTCACGATGCTTCAACTATACGCTTGTCTAACATTTGTTAATCGTAGCGTTGGTAATTCGTTAGTTACAACATCGTTAACAAGGAATTAACGATGCAGTTATGCAACTTTACCGTCACTTTCGAGCTTATAGTCTCTGGTTTCCTTTGTTGAATTGGGTTTGTCTTTTAGTACAGTTGTGGTTTTCTAATTGGTCGCGTGCCTTTTTCCCTTTCCCTTCTTTCTGTGTCTTGAGTTGCTGCACTTTATGACATTCCTGGGATATATGCATGTATGTTATTACATATAATTTTTGAACGCATTGTTGGTACTTTTAACCATGTTGCTTTAAGTCGAGAATCTGCATTAATTTAGATGGGATGCATTTTCTGATGTTTACTTTTTGTTGCCTATCAATGTTTTGGTTTTTACTTTCGTCTACGTCAATAAGTGGTGTCGGAAGACCTCAACAACTTGAAAAGACCCAAACTGTTTCGCAATCTAACTTTAGATCGCTACTGATTATTCCCTGCAAATGTGTCCACGATTTTAGCATACCGATTATCTTATTTGTTCGCTTACCTTTAGTCTTTAGGCAATCTAATTTTCCTAATATTTCTGTTTCTCTGTCATTCAAAAGGTTCAGACTTCCAATCAGGTTGTTTAAAGTCTTGAAGCAGTCTTTGTATTTTGCTTCATCCCACTGTTGAAAATTGCAGTGCGCCCATGGATTACGAACGTTGATTCGAGTCTGTAGCAAAACAGAAAAAAAAACAGAAACAAATTATTTTTTTAAACAAAAACAGATTTCAAACTCTTTTCCCACCACCATACGACCTTTTTAACCAGTAGTCTTATGATGTAATATAAACGTAATTTTAATAATCAATGTGTGTGTGTGTGTGTGTGTGTGTGTGAGATAGTGCATATTTCAACTCATTTTCCCACCTCATCCGACTTCTGTATCCACTTATGCACATGCATATATCTATAATACTTTTAACACCTTTTATCTTATAAATGTGTTCGTGAGAGAGAGAGAGAGAGAGAGAGAGAGAGAGAGAGAGAGAGAGAGAGAGAGTTTTACTCTTTATCCCAGCCCTTTCGACCTTTATATCTAGTGAACCAGGTACAATTGCATGTGTCTGTTATATAGGGGTATAGAGTGTTGGGATCCACTTAATTTACGATTTAGTACTGCAATTTCATACTGTTTCCATAAAGACAGACGAATAATTTGAAAGTATGTGAGCACCACATTATTGCTACCACAGTGGAAACTTCCTTGCTTTGAAATTTTTCCGTAAAATACAGGCAGATTTTCTGGTCAGTTAAGCAACACTCAATCAAACTCATATCTGCAGACAATCAAAAGACATAATGCAAGCTTCAAGTTCAACACACTACAAATCCACAACATCAGAATTTAGTAGTAGGGGGTGCGCGACACGCTACTGTTGGGTACATATATGCGTCCCGTTTCCATAAGTATCGGCGTTATGGTATAACCAACTAAAAAATAGTGATTTTAAGACAAAAATGATGGCCCCATGCAGCGTCTGTAACAGGGCAATGTACATCTCTGAGTTGTCCCTTATCAACAAACATTGCTTCAAAGAACTTTCCTGCTGGCGTGACTATCAAATAACTACGTTCAAGGTGATATAATTTTATACAAAATGAATTCTTACCTCTGAAACAATTTACATGCATGCATTTCTTCCATACATCCGAAATGTTTGCACAGACACGGATATCAAAACAAGACAAAACTGTGTTAATTTGTAAAGTTTTAACGTCCATACTGATATCTTACGTTTGGAATGACTAACTAAGTCTGTAATTTCAGCAAAATGTTATTTCTTCAACCAAATACATCTTCATTATTAACAATTATGCATATGCTCAGACCTAAATATTACAATCTGCAATAGGAGATATACAATGCCTAAGAAGCATCCATTTATCCACTTAAAATTGTGGGAGAAGTTGATTTGTATTATGGCCTATATTTTTTTTCCTTTGAAGTTTGGTGTGCAATATTTGGATAACCACCAGACACCAGCATCTTATCAAGTAGGCGGAGTTTTAGATTCCCATTCAGTTACACTGAGATTAATTCAAAGCAGTGCTATGACTATAGTGGGTATTTAAAATACCGCACAGTTCATACAGTTCATTCTACTAAACACAAAAGAAGCTGTCAAAAGTGAATTAATTTTCAGACATCTGTTGTTGAATAGCTAGGAAAAACAGAAACTTAGTTGGGTAAAGAGAGTTTTATTTACCATTTAAACAATGCACAGTCAGACATTATTCTGAACAGTGTTAAAGCACAGTGGCTTATAATTCATCATTTAACACAAATTTGCAAACAAAGTAGACTAATGCGCCAAACCATTATATTTGAAGTTCAAAATCTCCTGCAATTTTTGGCTGAGGTAATAAGCTTATCAGCCAAGTTAAAAATGGGCCACAGAAGCATAAATGTGCCAGACTTCATTATAGAAGCTAATTCAAACAATGTCACCTGCAGCAATAAATATTTTGAAAGGACAGCCACGGAAGAAAAAAACTGGTTTCTGATTGGACCATGATACAAAACATTTAAAAATTGACTGTACTTGTAATTGATACAACCATCTCTGAGGCTCCGCCTCCTCGAAGGTTATATCAATTACTCGTACAGTTCAATTCTCTAAATATTACTAGACAATGTCCCTGCCCTACAATGTAAAAAATGTCCAAAGTGACTAAGTTCGAAAGGCCTCTATTGTGTCATAATAAATTTTAGCTATATCTACGACCCATATGCACATCTTCAATATATCAGAACTATTTATGCTTAGTTCGAAGAAAACCCATTGAACACTTTAGGAGAAGTTCATAAGACGATCTTCATACCCTACAATGCCAAACAATTGCTAAAAATGGCGAAGATCAATCCAGAGCCATGATTAAGTCATAATTAGGTTTAGCTCCGTAATTTAGTTCTAACATTCAAAATGAAGATAAATGCATTCTATCATCTACATCATTGCTTAAGCATTGTAAAATCATCAAATTTGAATTGCATTTGAGTAAGCACTGCACAAAGCGAGTGAAAATGTAAATGCCGGAAAACCGTACATTTTCGAGTGAAAATTATGTTATGTTATAATGTTAATAAAAAACAATTACTTAATATTCGCAACACACGTTTAGCGTTACAAAACGTTAAAATGATGTAAGAGACAAGTCATTCATATTACATTACATATATTTTTTGTTCTTCGCATATTGTGCATTTTTGGTCACATACGTCTAAGTTCGTTTTGTGCAGTTGTCACGCAGACTTAAATCAAAACTTTCTCTTTTTACTATTGTTAATCATTGGTGTGGATGATCGAATACATTTAGTTCCACATAAAGTTAGAATTCGATTGTTATTATCTTTATTAATCGTTTTAGACATATTTACTCTCACGGTATGCTCAACTTTTGGCGAAAAGTGTATTACACAAACCGATTATTTCATATGAGACAGAGATGTTAGATAGATTAAAAGGAACAGGAGAAATAGGGTTTTAATACCCATTTTACTATGTATGAATGTATAAGATATTGCTCCTAGCTGTAATAAAGTTTTCTCTTATTATTGCAAGTATTTGGAATATTGGACGGTAATATCGTACGGTCAGTGCACCTTGAAACGAACGCCATGAAGACGGAAAATCATAACGTTAAACTTGAACGGACCAGTTTTTTTCCAAATGTAGCAAAGCTGCCCGAATGATATAGGTTAGATGAAAGCTTATAGTTTATTTATCAGCAAAGTCTCTGATCAGATTTTTGAGCAGAGAATAATTTGATGGGAGGCTTAATGTAAGTTCTGGGATAATATTAACTCTTTCAGAAGTCGTAAATGTTTTGGTTACATGTCCAAACTGCATTGCTGAGAGGATTCTGATTAGAATCCACAACATTGATAAGAAGCTGGAGAACCGTGATGTTCCTGTCCTGCTTCTATGAGAACCCAGTTGAAAGTGGTATAATGCAGTTCCATGAAATAGTGCTAGAGTATTAAGGCAAAATCTACGGACCATGACATACACGTCACACTAACCTACAAAAAGTATGGCATCGATTGCTTTGTCAGAATGTACCAGTTCCTAAAACATGATGCAAACCCATGACGATCTTAAAAGATATGAGAGAGAATCACTAGCCAACGAAATATAGATCACAATGACCTACAAATAGTAAAGTTTAGACACAGAGTCCGACTGAATCAAAGTATGCTATAAATTAACTTGATAGTGCTGTTGACATACGACAAACTTATGCAACCATAATAGTAACGTTGTACTGACCCTAAACAAGAAGTATGAGGTCAATAATAATGTCAGACAACCATTTTCCCAAGCAAGCAAGTCCATCAAATACTGGGTGAATCAGGCTGGGTAACACTGATTTACAAATAGTATGAGCTCAGTCATGTTATCTACATGTGCGCATTAGCCAAATACCTTTCACGTACATAATATATTATATTTTAAACAAAGAAAAGATACATTTTCGGTAAACGTTTACCTTAAAATGCAACACTGCTTCGTTATCCACAAACCAACATCTACTTGGTTTAATGAAAAACTAAGAATTTTCCGAATTTTCCCTGGTTCACAAATATTTTTCTCTATTCCTCCGATGAATATACAATAAGAAATATATTGTTGCTATGGTAAACATACAAGTTTTAATGGTAAACATTAGCCCTGAAGTCACAACAGGGGCTAAGGTGCCACGCGCTTGGACTACGATGTTTAAATTTCAACCCGTCAGCTTTGTGATAAAAGATATTTAAATTGTCTTTTTTATTCTGACGTGACAAAACATACCATAAATAAATAAATGGTATTAAGCTGCTTTATCTATCCTAGTTTTGATATGAATCTATATAAAAGGACAAGTGCACAAATGCCCGTAGGGCACTAGTTATCAATATGACGTATAAAGGATGAAACCGGGGGATGAAAGTCGGTGAGTTTACTTTACCTAACAAAAGATACCCATATGGTCCAGAAGCGTGTATTTAATGTTTTACAAAGCACCACTCATCTTTGTAATGCCTGTCGAACCTTTAATCTGGGTCTCACGGTTCCTATCCAATAATGGATTTACCATTTCAAAGTTTGTTGATCATGCTTAAAACATTTAAGTTAACGGCGGCAGGTATTGTCATTTAAATTGCTGTATCCTATTGTTTACTTAGAATGTTTACATCCATATAAATAACACAGCGAAGAAATAAGAATCTGACAGAAAGCATGACACTTATAATGTCATTTCACTGTATTTTTTCGTTGTTCATACCCCTTTAAACTATGGTAACAACGAGAAAACTAGATTAATCACAGATCTGACGAGGAAATGGGTTTGGTTATCCTAGGTCAAAGAGCAAATACTCAAACTGCACCGAGATTGACATTAAAGTCAATACTCTCGGTCGAAATCGATTTGGGCGAATGTAGCGTAAAAACCCTTCCTTAGCAACTCACATGGCGAGATCGCTTACTGTGCATAATTGGAAACTGGTTACCGTCCTAATTTGATTGGTTTCGGACATATTGACTATTTACCAAGGGTAATAGGGAAAGTTTGTATGAGGCCACTGGCAGTGTTCAGTACCTGACTACACTTAAAATTGACATTTGGTCCATCCCTTAACTTTTTACAGTATGAACAGTCTGTATTTTGGTTATTTCTGCAGAAGTATGGTCCAGATTTGGTAAATATTGGTTTTTATTTGGCGTGTTTTATTTTCAAGAAAATAAATGTTTATTTTATATTTTTTCTGCTACAATCAAAATAATCTACAATGCTTGTTTTTGTAACGGAAGCTATTTGTTTGAGTTACTTAAAGACAAATATTCTCTACTATATGGAACACACCCCCTGTCTTTATTGGTTTTATGACCCTGTTATGTCATTACCTATGTGAAATGGGGTATTGCCTTTGATGAAACAGCAGTGTCACTGCACTGTTGCATAGAAGGATTATGGCGTCCAATGTACAAGAATATTTGTCTTTAAGGTTTTGCCCCAGTTTCTCAGTTGACGTACTTGAGGGTTTTTGTTTTTTTTATGGTCAGCCATAACACCAGAAGAAACCAACGTTATGGCTTGCCATCACGTTTCATCCTTCCGACATGTAGTGACATCTTGTGGTAAAAAAATCACTATTATGGTAAGCCATCCTGTCAGTTCATAAAAAAGCATGGGTAAACATCACAAATATGCATGCTGGAAATCTATAAGTTCCCAGACTGATGATGCACAGTTGATTTTTTCTGTTTTAAGTTTGTGTTGTTGTGTCTTTGTTGTATTCAACAAAGATACTATTTGTTTATTTGTTTAGTGCTGGTCTTTGTACTTCAGAAGTCTTGTTATGAGGCGAGACATTGTGATAATTCTTTGATATTGTCAACTCTCATGGTACTCTTTCTTTGAAAAAATAACCTCAAGGTACTCTTTGAAAGAACCTCAAGGAGCTCTTTGAAATAACGCCAAGTTACTATTCGAAATAATTTCATGTATTATTTGAAATAACCTTACGGTTAGAAATTACCTCAAGGTCCTCTTTAAAATAACCTCAATGTACTCTTTGAAATAACCTCAAGGTAATTTTTGAAATCTTCTCAGTTAGAAATTACCTCAATGTACTTTTTGAAAAGAAAAAAAGATAGACAATGATCAGGAATTTATACAATCAAATCTCACCTTCCGCTCTAAAATCCAATAGGAAAAGAAGCACATACACACAGAAATCGACACAAGTTTACGAAAGACACGCACTTTCCTTAACAGATGGTCATTCAGCTACCCAAATTACAGCATCAACATCTATTCTTGCTATTAATTCATTTTAATTACAAAACGAAACAAAACAGAAGACAGATTGGGAGGCAATACAGGTTAACAAACCGCCTGAAACCATAGACAAGCGGACACAATATTACTATCAAGGAACGCAACAGAAGTACCGCCTTGAACTGTCAGCAAAAGATTACTGCGGGGCTTGAACTGGTTTTTACAGACCATAACCTTGCCCTTAGTTTCCGCATCTTTAAATCAAACAAACACCACCTATACCACACAACAGACTAAACAAACTGTACGAAAAACATTTACCAATTATTTTTACTTATTTTCTGTCTTTAATTATCAAACAAAACAGGAAGCAAAGCGGGCAGCTGCAGAATTACCAAGTGGCCACAATGCTAGCAGACCAAAAATAGATTAACTAAGACACAAGAACAACAATGAAAAAACATAACAGAAGTACCGCCTCGGAACGGTCAGTAAAAAAGTTACTGCGGGCTTAACCTAGTTTTACTGGGTCGGTTTGAAACATTAAGTTAGCTGTTTGGTCAGCATGAAGGTTTCCTAACTCATCGATGAATCATCGCCGGAAGCAAACAAAACACGGATAAGGCCTATGACGAATCAGAGATGAGGACTAAACTGAAAGTACGTATTGCGAAACCAGGAGACTCTAGGGAAGTCAGACAACACCATTGAAATATCGGAGCAAAAACAACTATCAGTTGAACTCCGAATAACCAAACATTATACAAGGCATTTTTTGCCCCAACCAACTAAATTCAGTAGCTTTATGTCGGGCCCATTATTGAGTCTGATGCTCTCAACTTCAGATTATTTATTAGCACTCTCCCTAAGAATCAGGCAGGTCCTATAGAAAAGGTGATAAGTGACTTTTTCAGAAAACCAAAAATGCTTAGTTCATTTGTTCCGTTATGTCTGAAAAGTCCCAAAGCCAAAGGGAAAATGTGATTATCACATCGTTGCCAAGGCAACGGCCGATAGAAGATTTTGCCTTCAGAAGCAGGATTTCTTATTTTAGAAACATGGAAAATAATATTTTTTGAAGCCTATAAATCAGATTAATTTTAGATAGTCACATAAATTAATCTATTTGATAAAATTAAGTCATGTATGACCTTTTATTAACATGCATCAAAAAGTAAATACAAACACACAGAATGTGTTTCTATGGTAACCAACAGGAACAGTGTTAAGGATTTTTTCTGCTGGCTGAAAACGAAGACTTTCAGTCTCAATTATCTCGCAACAGCAAAGCTAGGAGGCAAGGAGTGAGTATATGATGTATACACTAGGGTCTTGTGTTGGTAACGAAAAAATAAAAAAAATTACAATGTTGCAGTAACCTGGTTTCCATGGCGACCAAAGTGGTACCTGTTCATTAAAATTGAAAACATGTCATAATTTATAGAAGAAAATCTCGCAACAGCAAAGCTAGGATGCATGGAGTGTGTATTTGGTGCATACATTTGGGACTTCTGTAAGTAACGAAAAAATAAAAAGTTTCACAATGTTGCATTTTCCTGGTTTCCATGGCGACTAAAGTGGTCCCTATTCATTAAAATGGAAAAAATGTCTATTTTGTGGTAGAAAATCTCCCCTAAATTCATACCTAAGTTAATCATTTAAAATGCTAAATAAAAATTCAATGCTTACTATGTAAGCAGAACACAATACCTTCTTATTTTCATATCTTAATTTGGTTTCCATGACAACTTAAATGACGTCACTATCATTAAAATGTCCTTCCTTTTAATTAGCACTCTCCCTAAGTATCAGGCAGATGCTGATAAGTGACTAGTCACAGCAATTGTTCTTTTTACATCCAATTCATCAGACTCCATGAAAAACTTTTAAAGCGCAAAGCATTTCCTGGTTCTGTCAGTGGTTGCCATGGAAACAAGATTTAAAAATTTCCTAAAGACTGTACACAAATTCTAAATGAGCAAACTTAAAATTAGCTATATTAATTTAAGCTTTACTGTTGGGCTATAAATATTTTTTCCCCTCCTCTCGTAAAAATGAACAGCTTGAGCATATTTCATTCAAGAGAGCAAGAACAATTTTTAATTTACGTTACCATGGCAACAGAATCATATAAACGTCAGTGAAGTTACCTTAAAACCTGTTTTTCATAGTATATTATCTACCTCAGGTTAAGGGTCATATAGATAATTAATATAAATACCAGATAACCTACAGCTGGTTTACCAACATTATAAACATACATTAATGCAATGCTCGACAGTTTCGTTACCATGGTAACCCAAATATCAAACTGTCATCAATATTACATAAAAAGTCATTTTCAAAGCACATTATTTCTGTTTATTAAGGTGTTTCTTTGCAATTCCTATTCAGTTTAAATAGCACACATGTTTTTTACAGATACCAGAAATTAGAGGTTATGGAATGTTGTAAATTTACGTTACCATGGCAACCTTAACAGCAAACTGTAACCAATTTTGCGTAAAAACAGCATGTTTAAAGCATATTTTATAGTATGACCGGAAATTATTAAGAATTTTAACCTATTTTCAGCCAGTAGTTTTCTAGCTTCATTGTTTTGATATGGTGTTGGTATATTTATCACTGAACAACAGTGTGACAGCTTTGATATTTGTCAGTCATTTTAATGATGTAGATTATCTCCCCTTTAATTAACCAAGTGAAACTTTTTTGGAAAATCGTAAAAATAAAATGAAATTTAGAATAAAATTTCAACCAGATAATGCTAAAGACAGACGTATCTTTTAAATTGCCTTTTCAGATACAGAAACAACACTGCTGTACAATCAGTTACTGTGTATGATACCACAATCATTTTATAGGAAACTATTTGGATCTGAACCACAGCTGTGTTTTCAATTTTCATCAAAAATGGTATTTTTTCAGTAGGATAGGCTACTTGATGCTGTTACTGAGTGAAAAGTAATAATGACAGACAAACATAACTATATCGTTGCATCCACTTTTAATTTATGTCAAATATGATACCAGAAAATAACATTACCCTTGTTGACTTTACGTTCCACTATGTCTTAAATATTGCAGACCCTAAAATTTATTAGATTTTACCGTTAATGTGCCAAACCCAAATTTCAGTTGCTTATAAATCTTAGTTACCAACATCAAGACTTAGATAAATTATAACTCATAACAACATTGATCAATATGGTATTATATAATTATATCTAATATAGACCAGAATATGTTAGCTTGAAGCAGTATCGTCTAGTATAAGACAAACACTTCTGAAAAGCTGTCGAAAATTCATCTTTTTTTGCGATTTTAACCCCTTGGTTCAATAAATTGTCTTAAATTACTGTAATTACTAGTTAAAAAATATTATAGCTAGAAATTATTTCTTACACTCCTTTCTTAAAATTCTACCATGCACATGATTTACTGAAACTGTTAGGATAAACAGACTGTGAAAAATGCAATTCTCAATAATTTCCGGTCATACTGTATCTCTTTTCAGCAAAGGTTTATATATGAATTTCCCATATAGTTTAAATAACAAAGCATTTCTTTTTCCCCGATCAAAAATGAAAAGTTATACATTGTTCCAAATTTACGTTACCATAGCAACCAAAATGTCAAACTATTACCAATGTCACTTAATAGAGAATAATTAAAGCATATTTTTTTCTCTTCAGCAAAGGTGTAAATATAATTTTCCTATAAAATTTAAATAGCAAGCGTTTCTTCTTCCCTTATCAAAAATAAAAAGTATACATGATCCAAATTTACGCTACCAAAGCAAGCACAATTTTAATTTATTACCAAATTTATATAAAACAGCATATCTAAAGCACATTATAACTCTTCAGCAAATGTGTCTCTGTTAGCCAAATCCTATAAAGTTTAAGTAACACACATTTTCTCATTCATACTTAGAATAAAATTTATGCACTGTACTAAATTTTCGTAATCGTGTCAACCCATATGTTAAACTGTCTTTAATCTTATACAAAAAAGCATTATTTCTGTTTAGCAAATTTATTCATCAATAAAAGCCTCCGGTCCATAACATAAAACTTACAGTACAATATATTTTGGTGATGCCATTAATATCACAATTTCATCGCAAGTACTTCAAAATATTTGTATAATAGCAATTCCCAAAAATTCTAATAAAATCACATTTGTGTTCCCAATACCAAAAAATAAAAGGTTCAAGGGGGGGGGGGGTTCAATAAGGTGGGTTTTCTACATTCTACCAAAGTTTTCTTTTTTTAACTGATGGTATACTCCGATGTGTCTAGTTTATTGGACTATATGTGACTTTGATCGGAAAGCCCTACTTACTGAGCTATGGGTCCACAGAAGTGGGTGGGGTAATCCAACATGGTTTTAGCCTGTCTTGTAAAAACATTCTCATTTGGTAGAAGAGTATAGCAGACAGACAGGATTTGATAAAATGATTAACCGAACATCTAAACTATATTTCCATATCATTTTATTTTGGTTTAATTTGAACATATGTTGTCAAAAAAGACTTCCTTTGACATTCAGCATTTTTTGATATTTTTGTCATCAAATTTCAATATTTCTTGGCTTTTTTGTTAAATAAACAGACCAGTTGTCATCAAACTCATGTCAAGGAAGCACCCTGACCAGGACATTCGGCTGATGTGAACAGAATTTCACAATGACCTAGTTTTCATGGTCGACTGAACACATAAACTTGCTTTGAAGATGTTTTTTCATTTAATTTTGACCTAGAATTACAGACCTTTTGCCAAATTATTATTTTAACTGCTATATTATGCCCTACACCCCCGCCACTAAAGGTGAGAGAATACATATTGGCTTCAGATCGGAGCTCCTTGGCGTCTGCATCTGTGTCTGTGTCACATACTTTGACCTTGGAAACAAGGTCAAGGTCAGATTTTGATGACCTTGACCTTGTTTCCAAGGTCACAGAAGGACTTAATATGTGACACATACACAAATGCAGATGCCAACGAGATCCGCACTGAAGCCAATATGTATTCCCTCACCTTTAGTGGCGGGGCGTGGGGCATAATATAGCAGTTAAAATAGTAATTTGACCAAAGGTTCGTAATTCTAGGTCAAAACAGAAAGAAAACCATCTTCCAAGCACGTTTATGTGTTCAGTCGACCATGAAAACTATGCCATTGTAAAATTCTGGTCACATCATCTGAATGGCCTTGTCAAGCTGCTTCCTTGACATGAGTTTGATGACAACTGGTCTGTTTATTTAAGAATAAGGCCAAGAAATATTGAAAATTGATGACAAAAATATAAAAAAATGCTGAATGTCAAAGGAAGTCTTTTTTGACAACATATGTTCAAATTAAACCAAAAAAAAATGTTATCGAAATATAGTTTATATGTTCTGTTAATCATTTTATCAAATCCTGTCTGTCTGCTATACTCTTCTACCAAATGAGAATGTTTTTACAAGACAGGCTAAAACCATGTTGGATTACCCCACCCACTTCTATGGACACATAGCTCAGTAAGTAGGGCTTTCCGACCAAAGTCACATATGGTCCAATAAACTAGACACATTGAAGGATACCATCAGTTAAAAAAAGAAAACTTTGGTAGGATGCAGAAAACCCACCTTATTGATACCCCCCTTTACATTACCATGACACTAAAATCATCAACCCTTAAGTGAAATGACCTAAACAATCGTGTTCGAAGCAAATTATCTACCTTCAGCAAACGTAAATGGTGTTTTAGGTAATTTCACTGACAGTTCGATGTTTCTGTTGTCATGGTTATGTAAATTACAAACATTCTAAAGTTTTCTACTTTCAGTATATTGAATTCAAATATGTGGGTTTTAGATTCTGTAGGAATATGTAATATACACCTTTGCTGAAAAGAAAAAAATCAACTTTAAATTGCTGTTTTATATATATATATATATATATATATATATATATATATATATATATATATATATATATATATATATATATATATATATATATATATATATATATATATATATATATATATATATATATATATATGATTGCTTAAAGTTTGACATTTGGGTTGCCATTGTAATGTCAATTTGTAACATAGTATTATTTTTTGTTTTCAGCATTAGTGAAACAGATATCGGCTATCTAGAATTTGTACGATTTGTTTGTATCCCCCTTTGCTGAAGTTAGAAAATTTGTTTTGAAAATGAGATCTAAGGTTAATTTACTGACGGGTCGATGTTTTGTTGCCATGGTACTGTAAATTAGGAACATTGTAAAACTTTTTATTTTCAATATGTGAAAATCAAGTGTATATTATTTAGATTCTGCGGAAATTGCTCATATACATACTGCTGAAGAGATATAATGTACTTTTAAAATACTGGTAAAATGAACGATTGCTTACAGTTTGACATTTGGGTTGCCGTGGTAACGCCAATTTGTAAATTGTATTACTTGTTGTTTTTAGCATTGGAAGACCAGATATGGTTTATCTAGAATTTGTATGATTTGTTAGTATGCACCTTTGCTGAAGGTAGATATTTTTTTTTAGAAAATGTTTTTGTTTTAGGTAAATTCAATGACTTTTCTATGTCTCTGTTGCCATGGTAACGTAAATTACAAACACTGTTAAACTTTCTATTTCCAATATATTAAAGTCAAGTATGTGGTATTAGGATTTTGTAGTAAAAGGTCATATACACCTCTGCTGAAGAAAAATAATCAAACTTTAAAAAGGTGTTTTTTATATATGACTGCTGACAGTTTGACATTTGAGTTGCCATTGTAATGTCAATTTGTAACATCGTTGAGTTGCCATTGTAATGCCGATTTGTAACATAGTATTACTATCTGTTTTGGTAAAACAAATATGGGATATCTAGAATTTGTATGAATTGTTTGCATCCACCTTTGCTAAATGTAAATAATTTGATTTGAAAATGAATTTTTAGGGAAATTGACTGGCGTTTCGATGTTTCTGTTACGGTAACGTAAATTAGGAACATTGAAAAACTTTTTATCTCCAATATGTAAAAATCAAATGTGTGTTATTCAGATTCTGTTGGAATTGCTCATCTAAACCTTGCTGAAGAGAAATAATTTAATTTTAAAATGCTGGTTTTATGTATGATTGCTGACAGTTTGACATTTTGGTTGTCATGGTAACGTAAATTTGGAACAAAGTAATACTTTTTGTTTTGTTTTTGCCTTGGTAGGCAAGAGTTGGGTTATCTAGAATTTGTATTTATTGATAGGATGCACCTTTGCTGAAAGTGAATAATTTACTCGGAAAATGAAAGTAAATTCACTGACGGTTCGATGTTTCAGTTGCCATGGTAACGTAAATTAGGAACATTATAAAACTTTTTATTTCCAATATTTGAAAAGAAAATGTGTGTTATATTGATTGTGTAGGAATTGTTCATATACACCGCTGCTGAAAAGAAATAATATACTTTTAAAATGCTATTTTTATGTACGATTGCTTACAGTTGGACATTTTGGTTGCCATGGTAACGTAAATTTGGAACAATGTTATACTTTTTGTTTTTAGGATTGGTAGACCAGATATGGGTTATCTATAATTTGTATGAATTGTTAGTTTGCACCTTTGCTGAAGGTAGATAATTTGCTTTGAAAATGATGTTTTTAGTTAAATTCTCTGATGGTTTGATGTTTTTGTTGCCATGGTAACATCAATTTGGAACATTGTTAAACTTTGTATTTTTTATATCAGTAAAACAGATATTGGTTAGCTTGACCTTGTATGAATTGTTTCTGCACACCTTTGCTGTTAGCGGAAAATCGGCTATGAAAATAGCCGACTTTAACAATGTATAAAATGTGTTTCTATGGTTATCCTATGTTGCTAGTAGTGTGAATGTGGTACGATGTTTTTTGAGTGTTGTATAAGAAGTGCTTAAGCAGTTCTTTTAAAAAGAGGACTATAAGAATAATATGAACAGTATTCATATCGCAACAATCAACCTGAAAAAACGCCAATTTTCAATTTTCTCTCGGAGAAATTTTGTCCCGTCTCCGTGAAATCTTTAAACCCTGTTTCCATGGCAACCACTGTAAGAAAAAGGGAATGCTTTGTGCTGTGAAAGTTTTTCATGGAGTCTGATAAAATGGAGGTAAAATTAACAATTTCTGTGACTAGTCACTTATCACCATTTGCCTGATTCTTAGGGAGAGTGCTAGTAAATTACCTCACCAGAATTTTTAACAGACCAAAAGAAAATTTTACTTGACCTTTCATAAATTTTTTCACAGTACGTTATGGCATGGTTTTGACAGCAGTGAGGCAAGAGGTTAATAATTTAGAAAGTTCAGTTGTAGTACAAGAATAAGAGTTGGCAATAAAACGTGCTTCATACAGTTTTATGAAGCTTTGGTAACCAGTACATCGTAGGAAGCCTATCTTGGCGTTCCTTAACATTAACAGAAAACTTAAGGGTTAAATGGTTACAATGTCCTTTAACTACAGAACTGCTTTCTGTAGATGTTTTTTGTAGGCCCTTGATCCTACCTTAAAGTCTTACTTTAATGTAGCCGTCTAACAACGACAAAGTTGTTTGCAGCCTTGTACTTTCTATGACATTCTTGATTACCTCGCTGTACATGGCGAAAAGTAGATTTAGGTTTTTGTGGTAAAGGGTGAAAGTTTTGCAAATAAAATTTTATACGTTTATCTACTATATTGAAGATGCTTACTGTCCATGCCTTTAAAGCATGAGGCTCAACATACTCTCGTTCACACCATCGATCACCGAACACATTTAATGCAGATGCTATTTCTTCTGTACATTTTTGAAATGAATGCGGGAAGGAAATCTGTATTAAGGACCCTTAGAAACTATGTAACGAATTATTCAATTCGAAATTATTTTTAAATTTCCAGTAAGAACATGACCAGCTGCCGGATAAATAAATTTAGAATCTTGAAATTCTCATGACTCAGGAGTGTTAGCTTGAATGCCGAGATCTGCAACATGTTGATTGAAATTAAATATAGTGTTTCGAACAGGTTTATTATAATTATACCTTTGTTTCGGAATTTTTTTAAATATGTAAGTATAGATGAAGTGACGGATCTATCCTTAAAGATACTTTGTAAGTCAATAATTCAATTCCTTTATTTTATAAAAGGAATTTTTATGAAATACCTTTTCTGACTTGTTTTAGAATTGATTGATGGACAAAGGGCATGTTGAATGAAATATCTGGTCAGGAGCGCTGCATCATACAATTCGTGATTTCTATCGCAGAATTTATTCGCCTCAGTATCTAGAACACGTAATACAAAAAAGTACAAAGCCCAAAAACGACAGCACAGAGTGTCACCATTTCCCTTTAAATCCTTCAAAAAATCCTTAAGTGAAGTAGCTGTTCTTTTTATTACGCGCATTCCTCGTAAGTTATTTCCATTATGTCTTAAACCATTAGACCTAGATTTACGTTTCCGAAATTCGAAAAGGGAAAATACAGGAAAATTGTGTAATTTTGAAATATTGCCCTCATGGAAAATATTATAATTAAATCCCATTGGATTAGGAGTTTGTAAGAATTCAAATCCATATTAATTCAATTTCATGTCTATTTTGTTATTTTAAATCTCGAAGAAGAATTTTTCAGGATAGATTAATTTCTCCGATGGTTGTAATGAAATATCATTCGGATAATGACCAGAACGTTTAAAATGTTGATGAGTAAATAATCAAATTGTTTAGGCTTTATCATTCTGCGATAGCGCTCGCCAAAATGTTTTTTTTTTAAGAGTACGACCAGTTTGCAGGACAGATTAATTTCTCCGCTGGTTGTACTGAAATATCATTCGGAGAATGACCAGAACGTTTAAAATGAGTAAAGGATCAAATTGTTTAGGCTTTTTCATTCTACGATAGTGCTCGCCAAAACGTGTTCAAGGTTACTACCAGTTTGCCCAACATACTTCATATTACAATTGGTTGTATTTCAGGTCAAAACATATTTCAGGTCCATAGATTTTCAGTCTAATTTCAAACTATTTACGACTGAAAATTTCCTACCATGCTCAGATGAGGTGACCGTAGACTTAATACATAAATGTTTACAACAGTTACACCTCGTGGCATTGCACTCCGAAATACTTGAATATTTTCCAGGTCTTTTGAACGGATTAGAGTACTTGCGTAGAACAAGCGATTTTAGAGGGGGATAATTTTACCCTTTTTTAAATAACCTAAAGATATTCTTTGAATAAACCTCAAGGTACTCTTTGAAATAGCTCCAAGGTACTTTTTGAAATAAATATCTAAAGCCCATGCTGTGTTGCCATACAAAATGATCTCAGTGAGACAGTTCTTCTTCAAGTGTTCAATCAATAAATATTCTAAATTTATATTTGATCTTTATTTTGGTAATGTCCAAATTCTGTTTATTTTTGTCAGGAACTGTTAACTTTTCCCCACATAACATAGTATTGTTGAAGTGAAAAATAGAATGAGATTTAGATATTCACTTTATTTGACCTGCTTGGTGAGAACATATTTCTCATGCATTGTAAATGCATCTCTGTCACGTACTGTGTTATGAGATAGCTTTTTCACTACTGTTAACCTTGAATAATAATGCATCTGGTCATTTACATCACCTCGAGTAAACATTTATGGCTTTTCTCCAACCAGTCATGAAATATCTGTAAACTATTGACTCATAATATGAGGAGCAATTCAACAAACTAGAATAAAGGTAATCATATTCGTTGGTTGTTTCAAATTATGTCTAATGAATGATATCAATACCTGTTCGGCTGCCTGTCTTAAAGCTGGGTCAAATGCGTCTATTTTCTCTAGAATACCAAGTAAAGCCGATGTATCACAAGTTTCATCAAAGCCTGTGTAGAGAGCCATGTTGGGCGCCAGGAAAAGCTTAGACAATTCCACTGAATCGGGTACATTGTAGTTATATAATGCATTGTTTCTGCTTTGTCCCGTAATCGCCTTGTTATTATTGATCGACTGGTAGTTGAGATACTTGTTAGTGGCTGGGTGTCTCTTCATGTAATTTGAACACGTCTGGGTATCTATGTTGTAGCTCTTCACCATCGTGTCATACAGACGTTGCACTGCTGGTGATATACATTCTCTTAACACAGGAGCGACTACACTCTGCAGACAAATACCAATGACCAACCATCGCTTCTGATTTTCGTCAAGGTCATCAGAGGAAGCTTTAAAATAGACGTGGATACATTTCTAGAGTCAAGATTAAAATATTCATTATCACTGTTTCTATATTTTGTTCTGAAAAGCAAGAAATATTGCACTATAAACTACAACAGTTTGCAGTCAATAATCATGAAAAACCGTGAATGGGGAACTCCATGATTCTCTGCCATTTTTAAAAGGGAAACAACTTTCTCTTGACAACGAAGCGCTTCCCAAATAATTTGTAATCATAAAGAAGAGAATTTGCTTCTAGCAGAATTGCCAAGGTTGCGGACAATGACAGTCTATTATTTACTAGAAATTTCTTTTGTCTTAAATTTGGATTTCATTAGATTTCATTCTGTGTTTAGTATCCGTCGGAATGGTCAAGTGTGTTCAATTTTCAATTGACGTTCTGATATTGATACATCGAACAATGTTGCACATATGGTATTTCTGATGTTTAAAGATATCATGTGTGCCACTTTACGTTCGATAAAGAAGAATATCAGACCATGTATCGGAATTCAGCTTTGCTTAACCCTCACTCGAAGAAGCGAGACCAATCACAGCTAAACTGGAAGCAACTGTGTCTTTGCGAATTAATTTGAAAGCTAGCGAATTAAATCGACATCAAGTGCATAAACATAAGAAAATCAAATAAATTTAAATCTCCAATACGGAGATAAATTGAATTCATTATGGAAGTCTTAGCGTGTCCTGTAAATTGCGAAATGCTGCAAAATTTGATGTATATGAATACACATACTGTTGCATTTCTGGCCAGTTGAATTGACAAGATATGAAATCTCTTCGAGTGCATGTTTTTACTTATTTTCAAAGACAGCCTCTGGCGGCTACATAAAAATGTTCTTTTTTTAACAACGGCGATGCAACTTTTCCCGTGCAGTTTAGCTGATTCTGTAAAATGAAGCATGAGAAATGAGAGTGGAAGCGTGAGAAAATAATATCAACGTCCTTAACGTTTTTTGGAAAGAGCAGGAGCCAAATAGTCTAAAGATGATTTGCGTCGCATGACAAGGTACCTTACAACCTACGAACAGTAGGGACTGATTGGCAAGCTCATCCCCACTGTTTGATTAGAGTTTTCCATATTTCCTTTATATAATCTATGAAACCTGGGGAATCTAAATAGTGAAATGCGAAGAATCTTATCAGTCTGATTTGATTGCAGACTTATTTAAGTATATCCCGTACCAACACTCCAAAACGTACCTTTTCATGCCACCCCATTTATTTTTTCAGCAAAATAATTGTTGCTTTTAATATGTAAACAGATGAATTTCATTTTTTGAACAGATTGCAAAATAACAAGACTTCAGTTTTGGCCCTCAGTGTCAGAAGCAAAATAGAGTATAAATTTCATAACCTATCAGACGTGACTCTGTTGCACTTAAGAACCCCGATAGCTTAGTAGGTTAAGCACTGACCAACTTAGCAAGCGGTCCCGGGCTCGATTCCCGCTGGAGGCGGAGATCTTTTCAACCGTAAACGGATCTCCATTGCACACAGACTTTTATTATTACCCTCCCATCGTCCTATAATCTGCATCTAAAATTCTGGGAATTATGCGCAGTGTCAAGTTCAAACTTACAAGAAAGGCCTTAAATAATGTATATATTTCTTACGTTCGACCAATATTAGAATATACCTCTGTTGTTTGGGATGGCTGTACGATTTCTGAAAAAACTCGACTGGAACAGATCCAATATGAAGCTGCGAGAGTTGTCATGGGATTGATACGGTCTGTTTCCATTGACAAACTTGTGAAGGAAATAGGATGGTTACCTCTGTCTGAAAGACGCTTATTTCAAATTTCTGTTTTGATGTACAAGATTAAAAATGGTATAGCTCCTGGATATATTTGTAATCTCATGCCACCACTTGTTGCCGATCGCACAGTCTATAATCTATGTAGTGTGGAAGATATAACTGTTTTAAACAGAAGAACCGAGTTGTTCTCCTTATCTTTTATTCCTTCTACTATGTCATATTGGAACAGTTTGCCCATGTGTATTAAAAATGCAGATTCTCTTAATTATTTTAAATCCCAACTTAAATTTTCCATATTTAAAGTGCATAGGGTCCCGCAACAATTTATATCTGGTAGTCGTGTATTTTCTGTTCTCCACTGCTGCATTAGGAATAACTGCAGTAATTTAAATAGTGATTTATTTCTTAATCATTTAAGACCAAATGCTATATGTGAGTGGGACTCCGAAACTGAAGATTCGGAGCATTACTCCTTCAAATGCAGCAATATACAGACCAACGAATTTATTCATTGCAAGCTACACGAAAATATCATCCACTTAACTTACAGCTTCTTTTGAATGGTTCTGATAACCTCTCCACCGCCGATAATGAAGAATTATTTTCTCACATACATCGTTATATTAAAGAAACAGATCGTTTTGATAGGAAACTGTAAGGCTTTTAATGTTTTACAAGATGTGACAACGGAATTTTGCAGATCCGTGGCGTTTACACGCTCTGTGGATGCAGATTCCGGAGCAGGGGGCATGCTGTTTGGACATTGCTTCCGCCACTTGTCCAGTGCTCCGCGCTGCATAGCCTTCCCCGCAGCGCATAACCGGTACAGTTAGACGATGTCAGATCGGAATTTCTTTTTTATGTACGTTAATGTAACTAAATGATAATTTTCATATTCTTTTGTTTTTCAGATCTGTGAAACAGCTGTTCTTGATGTCCCGAGCCTGTAGTGATCGTATTAAGAGTGGTAAAGACTATAACTGGAGTCAGTCAAGTCCATATATTCATAATATCTCCTCTTTTCTTCTGTTCTACAATTTCCACTCTTTCATTCTTGTCTTCCATGTCTATCCATACCCGGAAATCTAACGTCCTTTATTTTATTTATTTCTTTTCTTTTCTCCTCGTTCTGCTCTCTAAATGACTTTTTGTATGTAATGTCTCCTAAGTATGGCAAAAATCAAATTTGTATTACTCATATCCAGATAGGGGGGATTTTTCGGATATTCCCTGGAATTGGTTCTGTTGGTTTCTTGTGAAGATATGTGTTGTGACTCCTTACTAGAGCCACCTCGCAAAGGTGGTTCTAGTGAGTGTTCGCTGCACATATTCTTATGGTGGTTGGTTGTCATTGGCCGCCCCTTAACTGGAAAATTACCATTTGCGTTTCAAAATTTATTTGGACATGTTTTGTACGTCATTGCCTTATTGTCTTGATGCATATATTACTGTATGGGAAGGGCCGTAACTAATGTTGAAAAAACTTGTGGTCCCGCCCAATTGCTTGTCATATTAAGAGGCAATCAAATATGTTTAAACTAATTAAACATAAAGCGTGCTAGTCAAACGTTTCATTTAGTAATTCTATTATTCCACATTATTGTACCTTGAGTTTCAAATAGAACTTAAGAAAGGTATATGCGCATTCAAAAATGTATACGTCCGCTGGTGTTGTGCCGTGTGGGCCAAAAAAGTCTCCCGTCATAGTCACGACTGCATATGTTTTGGTCCTTTGGGATCATTGGGTTTATTCTGAAGCCGGTGCTAGGGACCATGAGCAATGTCGCAACATTGCATTACTGCACAAAAAGCACTCAATTAATCCGAGTCTGCTATTTTCGTGCCTTTGATATGTTTCTTTCTTCCGTAAAATCTTCGTTTCAGAATTCATTTTATCTGTTTATTGCAGCTGGTGTTGTGAAAAAGTGTATACAGCATCTGGTGTTAGGGCGTATGGCAGCCGTAAAAAGCCCTCAAGTACATCATCATCGTGCAGACTGTATATGTTCTGGACCTTTGTGACAACTGAGCTCATTCTGATTCCGTTTGAAAATTGAGTTCCGCCGAAGCCGGTAGTAGGAGACTGAGAAATGTTTGCAACATTACATAACTGTAAATCAACAGACTCAGTTAAACCGAATCCGCTATTTTCTTTTCGTTTCTTATATATATATTTTATGTGTTCCTTACATCCAGATGATCTTTCTTCAGAATTAAGTTTTTTTTTCTTTTGCCTCTGAGTATAAAGTTATGTAATACCTGATTGAAGGCCTTCACAATCCAAATCAGGAAGACCTTGGAGAATCTCAATATCAAGGTCTGGTATATTGCTAGCCATCTTCAACCAATAATGGACAAGTCCACATCAGAGCATTAGTATACCTAAAGAAAAATAAAAAATACACATTATTTAATGCATAATGAAGCAGTACAGCTTCTTAAATGATGCATGAAACTTCATGAAACATGAAGTTTGAACCACATGACCTTTATGTTAAGTAATAAAACGCTAAGTAGTACAATACGCCAATCTGAATGCAAGAATGCATATAAGCTAATCTAATTGACAGATATCACTCATATTATGCAAAATAAGGATGGGAATTATTTTCGAAAAAAGTAGGAAGGCATTTCAACCTCTGACTGCCACCGCAAAATATGAAATACGAGCATACGTCTCTTGAAAAGCAATTCGTGGCATGGAGTTTTAAATGTATCAGTTGCAATATTTTGCTACTGTGACATCAACTATTAAGCCCAGCAGACGTGCTGGGTTATATCAGAGTTCCAAAATTATTCTAAAATGTACTGCTGTTGTCAGTAGACTCAAAGGCTCGCAGAATTGCCAAAAATGCCGGAAATCACTCAAAATGTTTTCGTTAAATTTACATGTTTCTTGGTTTTAATGCAATCTCTGTCAAACAGCATTTCTATGTGGTAATTTTACAAACCATTTTAATTTAAAGTGTCTCAAAAAGTAGGGGACATTAATTTGTGAATTATTATAGTATCTACAACAAATGTAATATTCGTATGAAACAGTAAGTGTCGATTAGATAAACATCCGTTAGATACTTTTCATGAAAGTTAGGACAAAATATCTTGTACGTGAACTGCATACAGTGTATTTCAGACACGGGGCCAGTTTGCTAATTCGAATAAAAATTAATTCAAATTCCTCAACTAAGCTATCTTTTGATAAATTGTATGTTTCAAGATTTTAGAAAACTCAAAAACAAAAAGCGTACAGATACATCGAGTCACGGAATTTTAGATATTTATGGCATTCACTCTTTATTTTAATGAACAATATGTGTAAAATAAATTTTCAACTGCTGGTTGTCAGTAGACTCAAAGGCTCGCAGAATTGCCAAAAATGCCGTAAAAAAGAGCTGCTGACTCGGCTTATTGCTTGTAATTAATTGTTTGTTGGGATGTTTTGGTCAATCTTTCCCTTTGATGTTTGGGATAGGGTTTGGGATCTGATTCCTGAAGTGTAGTTACTCTTAAAATTTTAAAACAAATAATGGATAGTCGTATATTAGTTGTTCCCTTGTGCATTGGTCCCTAAGAATGCCAGTTCGAACGTCTATCCTGCTTTTTAACGCAAACTGGAAAGAACCTTGTATAAGTCCTTGAAACTCTAAAGTTGGTTCAGAATCATCATCATCGGAAATAAGCAAAGGAAACTAATGACACCCTTAATAGGTTTCATTCAAGACCCTGCAGATGTACTCCTTGTCCACACATGCAAGCAGCCGTAAGCCTTTAAGAGCAGGGCGTGCGGACGAATCAGACGAACGATAGACAATAATGGAAGGACGAACGGCGCCCCATTACTGCGGCTGTGGATATGGGATATGTTCCGCTGAGGTACGGGGGGGGGGAGTGAGGGGGGGTGGGGGTGGAAACGTCGTTTCGAGAATTGAAATACACACACCCGGATTGTTCAGAAATTGAAATGTGGATATTTATATGAGCAACGGCAACAAAAGCTGACCTGTTGAAACTGTGGAAAAAGTAATATCTCATTCCTCAGAGAACGATCGGATAAATGACCCCCACGGGCACTCGATGCTGGAAGTTGGATGTGACGTCATCAACGCCTCATTGACGTTAATCTGAACATTAGATAGCGCCCCCTACTCGCCCGGTTCTTCTTTCTAAGTACAGGTAATTGCACAAATATATCACATTTGTCCAACTCCGTTACTACATCAAAGGCAATTCAACGACTATTGTTACAGCAACTTACTGACTAAGCTGTCAGTGATACAGTCATTCCACGACTAGTAGGGTATTTCAATGGCTATGAAGATGAGAAAAAGAACTGACATGTAAATATTCTTAAATGATGGCAAATATATTTCTTATTTTCAGAATTGTTATATGACAGAGACCTTTTCACAGTCGTTTAAGATTTAAACAATACAAATTAGTTTTTTTTTGTAAAAAGTGCTACTAAATCACCATTGGGTCAGTTTTGAAGAAATGGAGAATAAACATATTTTTTTGTATTACAATTATGTATTGCATGCTAGTCTTTAAATGTGTAGTCAGCATGTTATTTAAAACACCCATATATGTACTCAGATAACAATCAAAGGTGAGTGATTGGAAATATGTGTTACAGCCATAAGTAGACCGTGTTACAGTAATTAACAGACTTTCTAATTCAGTCAGTTCCTGAAGTGTAGGCACTCTTTAAATTTCAAGAATGCGATACTGTTTTTGCCCGACTTTGGCAATATATTATGGTCTAATAACACAGATAAATGATTTCAGTCAGATTTAAGGTCTTGTTATCATTATCTGACTATGGTTGAAACGAGAGAATAATAAAAATATATATAAAAAAACTTTGGCCTCCAGATATGCATGTATAGTCAGAACAAACTGCCTTTAGATTATTATACCATTTATCCCATTTTAACAAACTTGTTAAATTGATTTTGATAAAAGTCAAATCAACTGATGCAGGTGCTGCCCCACTGCTTAATTTTGAACGTTTATTTCAATACGTAAAAGGTCAAGCTGGACAAGAGGACCACTGAACTGGACACCAGATATACTAGCCAAAAGTTCTAACCGGCCACTTGCATTTTATTGATTTTCTTCAAAGCCTAAAACAATCTTGCATTTCGTTTTACATCCCAAAATAAGCAGATGTGTCAGTCAATTTAGCCGTCAAAAGGTGTGACAAAATTCTTAAGATTACATCCAGGATGCGCCAATGAACACAGGTAGCCCCATTTTCAAAATTCACAAAATTCAGCTTTTCGTCACAATGTGTGGAAAATCACTTATTGAAATATGCAATTTACGTGGGCAAAACCACTTCATTACTATAACAAATAACTAAAGAACCAGATTTATGCAGAAATGAACACTCCTCCCACATGACAGTGGTCGCTTGAGGAGAAAATGTTAACACTTACCCCATCACTCAATACAAATTCTGGTTAATTTTAAAAATGGGGGTCCCCGTATTCATCTGTGCCTCCTGGATACAGTGTACTGAATATTGCTAAACATTTTAGTGTTAGAGGTAACTTACATATTTGCCCGTCTGTGGCTGTAAATTCAACTGTGAGATTGCTCATAGCACTGAGGATAAATTATAAAAATTAAGTGGCCGGTTAGGACTTTTGACTAGTATATGAATGAATTCCAGTTGCCATAAAAAGGAAAATAAAATATAGAGTTGTAGTTGAATCACAAATACTCCTCTAATTTGTAACTGATATTGTAAGAAGACATGACAGAACTGAAAAATGGTTGACATGTTTTTATATGGTTGCAAACGGAAAGTTCAATATTGACCATATACTTGCACTGCTGCCCGTGTCAGTTAAGTAGGAAAAGTCCATGTGATGCAATGTACTCTTAAAGTTAGCAGTTTTGGTATGTATTCTTGTTCCCTGCAAAATTTATTCGATTCATAGGAGGTTATAAAAGCCACAGAATATCACTGGGACAGCAATCAACAGCAAGTCCTTGTTCTGACCTTGAAGCAGACAGTGTTGTTTTTCCATCCATTTTGTCTAATGGAAGAAAGACACTTACAAATAAATGTAAACAATCTGGAATAATGCCGTCTATCTTGTTGAATATTGTTATAGTGTAACACAACAGATATTCGCTGTAACATAAAACATGGACTCGGTAAATTGCAGCAACATAGCAGAGAATTCTCATGTAGCAAGCCAAAGGGGAAAAAGGAAATGAATGTATTCCATTACGTGTTTTTCATTGTCACCAGAGATGTTCTCAACCTCTGTGATGAGAGGAAAAACTTGAAGAAGCGGTATGAAGCAGGAGGAGCAAAATAATACAGGGAAACAAGAGGATTCAGAAGTCAGTGAAGAAAGCTAAGGAGGACCGGATAGGTATTCAGTGCCAGAAGATCGAAACTTGCCTGAGCAAAATCAACAGCAAGAAAGCATGCCAGCTGGTGAAGGATCTAACTTCAGAGAAACAGGGTAGATCCACAAATATCCAGGACAGGTCTTGGAAATGCCTGAGAGGAACAAGAGATCTTAGCAGATGAAGAGAATACTGTTCAGAACCATACAGCAATGAGACTTACGGTGACAATGCGGTAGAAGGCAGGGGCGTGTTGCAACATTATATTACTGAACATGTACAGATTCAATTAAACCGGGTCTGCTATCTTCGTGTCTTTGATGTATTCCTTACTTCCGAAGAATTTTCCTTTAGAACGTATTTTGATTTTACAGCAGCTTGTGTTGTGCCACATAGTGGCTATACAAAAATCCCTGGCCACCATCATAGTGCAGACTGTATAAGTTCTGGGCCTTTTGGACCATTGGGCTCATTCTGTGTCAGTTTGAAAACAGAGTTCCGCCGACGCCGGTGGTAGTTCATGGGCATTGTTGCACCATACATTACAGCACATCATAAATGAGTCTGCTCCCATCATTTCTTTGATGTGTTCTTTGCTAGAGGCTCTTCCTTCAGGATTATGGGAGCCCTTCTAGCTCAGTAGGTTTAGCGATGGCCTGCTGATCTAGTGGTCCCGAGTTCAAGACTCGTTGGAGACGGAATGATTTCTAATCGTAAACGGGGCCCCATTGCATACAGCCTTTTATTATCACCTTCCCGTCGTCCTCGTATGTCTGAAACACTGATAGAAAGTATGTAAAAGCGCAAGTCATCAGTCCTTGAGGATTTATTTTTTCCCTGAGTAAAATATTGTTACCTGATTGACAGCTTTCACAAGCCAAATCAGCAAGACCTTGGGAAATCTCAATATCAAGCTCTGGTATGCTGATTGCCATTTTAAATAACAGTGGTCGGTCTCACATTGGGGCAGTGCATATCTAAAGCAATATATAACATACACTGTAATTTTATGCCTAATGAAGCAGTACTTTTATGCCTAATGAAGCAATGATACTACGAAGAATGAATACATTTCTTTAAATCGTTGTACAAGCTTTCATAAAGAAAATGGAGTTTGAATCACATAACCTTTCTGATTTTCAATTATGAACAGTAATTAAAGGCCAGTCTGTTGTAGGACCTATAGCAATTGCTGGAGGTGTGGTTATCTGAAATGTAATGGGTTCAGCTATCACAGCAAAAACACGCATCTATAAGCCATTTAAGCTCCTGCTTAAAAGTACTTTGTGACATGGCTTATTTGGACAGCTGCTTAAAACTGCTGTACTTTTACTTACATTTAAGGAGCTACTTATGATTACAAATAAGGTATGTCACTATTTTTTTACGCATGTGCGTAAAAGTGATTTAAAGTACCATGGTTATCAGCATTTTTAATGAATCCGTATATTTGTCTATAAGGTATGTCACTAAGTTGTTACGCTGGTGCGTAAAAAATGCGACTTCATAACACTACAGCCTTTTCAGTATATTTAAGTGCCTACTTATAATATTCTTTACGGTACATCATAAAGTTCTTACATAAGTTGTAATATTTGATAAAGAAAAGAAAAACATACTTTTGTCATGTATTTTAAATAAAACCAGTAATTTGCTCTAGGGTGCAATGTTAAGCATATTTATGCATATACATGTAGTTACAGCCAATAATGTGCAGCATAATATTTCAAAAGACATTTATATATATTTTATCTGTAATATGTAAAAAAAAACTACAATTTCTTCAAAGATGTCTAAATAGACCTTTTTCACATTGTTTCTGCGCATGCGTGTACCGCTTAGGTAACGCGATATTTTCCGATAAGTTTAAACGTTTTCTACACATGCATATGCATATTTGCGACCAGATATTGTGTGTAATAAATCGGTTTGTGCGATGACCGACACTGAGGGTCATTAGGATCAAAGCAAATAAAAATTGGTGCTAATTAGCCAGCTGCATATTAATTATCATTCCTTGCTGCGTTTGCAATTAATATCTGTTCAGATCAACAGATTAACGTCTGTTCAGATCAGCCTATCATTTCTTTTTTCCGGTAAACTTTCCCTAACTCATTATACATAATAACATTAAATAATTCTTTAAAACATTATAAAAAATCTATTTTCAATGTATAGAATATTCAGTGGTAATTTGAAAAAAGACTTGCGTTCTCAAAAAAGAGATTCTCGTCAACATTAAAAACATATGCAAGACAGAAAATCTGCTCAACGAAATAGAAACTTCACGGTTGAAAGCTTGTCTTTGTATTTCGAACTCTTACAATATTGGAAATTTTAGACTCACACCAATTGATTTGAAACTGATCAAAAGTCTTTTCTTTCAATTCTGGAAAATTAGGGCACTTGCATGACGGAATGACGGAAATGCTTATCTATGTCGTGTTCAAAATATCCGACCTCGAAAATGTCATTTTTTCTTCATTTTGCTCCCGACGTTGTTCAACATTCTATGGAAAACTCACTTCTTTGCATGTCTCTCTTTCATAAAAACCTTCGTTCTGAGGAAACGCATTTTGTTTCTTCAAAAACTAACACGGTTTGTCCCAATGACAGGCGTTTGCATTATAACTGTTAAAATAGTATGTCGCCGACTTAAATGTCGAGAAAAGTGCATAAAATGATCGGCTTGCTGTCTCTTTAGACTGAAATGTTAACGCCGCGCATAGTGACGTTAACGTTACTAAATTTTTCGCGCCAGGTATCAACTGTCGCTTTTCATAGGCTACCAAATTATCCATCATTGGTATATTAGAATTAGATCAGCTCTAGCAGTGAATTCACTGTTTTGAGGTCAGATGTAAAGTAGATCATATCACGAGCGCGGAGCGCGAGTGATATATCTTCTAACAACTGACCAACAAACAGTGAATAATCACTCAACAATTCAATGCTAGAGCTGAATTATTTCGATTCTAACACTCAGAAACGCTGAAAAACTATCCTTTTCATTCAAAATCTCCCAAGCTTCCTGCCAGCGCGTTCATGCTCCCGCCAATATTCTTAACTGTATCTAAAATAAAAGTACGTTTTAATGGCGATTTTAGAAAGTAAAAGAGATGTTACACCGCCTACCGTCTCAAAACGTCACAAAATTACGTCAGGAATTGCAGTGACGTCAGCATTTAGACTCTCGCGCTTCGTAACAGTGAATTGTTTCAGAATAAAACGAGGCAACTTTCCATAGCTTCTATAGGCGCATTGTGTTAGAATTAAGATATAGATCAGCTCTAGCAGTGAATTGTTGAGTAATAATTCACTGTTTGGCGGTCAGTTGTAAAGTAGATCATATCACGAGCGCGAAGCGCGTGTGATATATCTACTTTCAACTGGCCGACAAACAGTGAATTATTACTCAACAATTCAATGCTAGAACTGACTATTTCAATTCTAACACTTAAAAACACCAAAAACTATTCTCTCTCAACCTTCCGGCCATTGCAGAACCTATTGCAGAATAAAATACGACAACATTCCACTGCTTCTATAGGCGCACTGGGTTAGAATAGGCTATAATGACGTAGCTTGATGTATCATTTCAAAAGTTTCCCTTCTAATGAATATTCAGTAACTGACAAGGCGATGTCTGTGCTTATCCTGGAAGTGGCCGACAAACAGTGAATTATTACTCAACAATTCAATGCTAGAACTGAACTATTTCAATTCTAACACTTAAAAACACTGAAAACTATTCTTTTCATTCAAACTCTCTCAACCTTCCTGCCAGCGCGTTCATGTTCCCGCAAATATTCTTAACTGTATCTGAGATAAATGTACGTTTTTATGGCGATTTAAGAAAGAGAAAGAGACGTTACACCGTCTTACGTCTCAAAACGTCACAAAATTACTTCAGTTATTGCAGTGACGTCAGCAATTAGACTCACGCGCTCCGTAACAGCAAATCATTGCAGAATAAAACACGGCAACTTTCCACTGCTTCTATAGGCGCACTGTGTTAGAATAGGCTATAATGACGTAGTGTGATGTATTATTTCAAAAGTTTCCCTTGTAATGAATATTCAGTAACTGACAAGGCGATGTCTGTGCTTATCCTGGAAGTACTATAATGAATTTTGGATTCGAATTCTCAGATGGTGCTTATATTTATTAAAGTTTTACTCCCTTGATAATAGTAACAAAAATGATTCCGTAAAATATTTCATGCAATACGTCTGAAATGGTCTAACTATATATATATATATATATATATATATATATATATATATATATATATATATATATATATATATATATATATATATATATTATATATATATATTTTATATGCCAAATATTTTATATATATATATATATATATATATATATATATATATATATATATATATATATATATATATATATATATATATATATATATATAAATGCCAAATATTTTATATATATATATATATATATATATATATATATATATATATATATATATATATATATATATATATATATATATATATAAAATATTTGGCATGTAGTTTAGAGACTAACATTTGTTAAAAGTGACTTTAAACAAGAAATATGCTTAATTTTAAACAGTCGCGGACCGCGCTCGAAATCGCCTCATTGGACAAATATAATTGATTCATACGTCACAATCACGTGTACGAATAAGAAAAATATGATTACATGATACACGTAGTTGAAAGCGATATTCTTTCAGGCCATAAGGAAATAGGTAATTTGCATTTTAATCTGAAGATTATTTCTCATTCCATATTTATCGAAAAACCATGCATATTATCAGAACTTGTACAGTTAATTATGATAATATAACATATTGTCTAACGAAAGTTTGTTAAAATACTTATCTCTGAAAACAAGAAATAAACGAGGGCGATACTAAACACTCTCTTTCAAACTGGTCTCACAAATTTCACCTTTTGCAGAATCTTTCATCAAAAAGAGTTCGTGTTTGTCGTCTAAGCTTTCAGCTATGAGCGAGCCCCAGTAGCAAAATTTGTCTAGGATTTTCATCACTCACGATTATCATCGTCGGGTGTATGCTGATGAAGTACATTTTCTCTAAATCGCCACAAGCCTTGTTGGCTAACCCTTTATTTTTTAAGTTAAAAACGAGAATCGAAAACATCGCCATTATGTCCTCGAACATAGGTTACGTGCAGCCGAGGTGACCAAGTCTCTGACGCAAACAACTTTAGGATGGGCTTCCACATGTTCAGAAGGTTTTTGAACAATTTCCTTGAACACATGTCATTTGCAGAGTCTAAGCGAGTTAAGTTTTCCAGTTCCTGACCCGACCCAAGAAAGAACCTATCATTCTGCACTATAACCTAGCGTTGCAACAACTGGGCTTCGGCGACTCTCTCTCTCTCTCTCTCTCTCTCATTCTGTGAAATTATAGGCAGTTTAGATTCACTTAAGTGTCTAGGAGATTCAGTGAAACGAGTCTTTGGTATAAACATAATAAAGAAAGAAGGAAACGCGAAAAAAGGCAGAAAAAGAGAAACGCCTCTTTGTTCTTAGCTCATTTTACAATCAAAACAGATCGTTGAATTATCGTATCAAGGTCGATGCAAGGTCCTGACGACATTGCATCGGCCGCAATAGGCCTTCGACTGCCTGATGTTGTTAAAAACGCTAGGGAGAGTCTAAGAACTTTTAATATAACTGAGATGTGGTATTACTATTTCTTTTGCTGTGTGGGTGGTGTAATGGCACTTTTTTCACTTCTACCGTATTGACTCAAAAGTTTTTGACAAAATCATGTGGTCGAAGTGTAGACCCTGATCTGAGTGCTCATTGCACGGTTCTGGATTAAATCTTATAACGCTTTTTTGCCGTATGAAACTTTCAGTTTCTTCTCAATGGAGCTTTTTATTTACTTAAAATTTCACCCGAAACTCGGCCGCCTTGCATCAACCTTGTAAACTGACACTCAAAGAAGCGGCTAACGTTGACGCAATCTTGTTTTTGTCAAACGGAACGTTTGACGTCGTTACGTAACGTAGCGACAGAAACTGCTGCACGGCGGCGCTGAATTACTCCCACCTATCCTTAAGTTACTGAATTTTCTTTTCCATTTCTGAGCATGTGTAAAGCAACATTTCGGATTTCATATCTTTGACTGGCGAGTCCAAAAAGTGGCGCTTACACGTAGCCGTAATTCGCACTATAGAGCGCTTTGCGTAAACAAATGCATAATTCAACCCAGCCTACACTGTAAAATTTTTTTAGTAGTTTTTACGGCAGAATAACTGGCAACCAGCTGCCAGTCCTTTTCTCGTTAGTTTTACGGGCGCTCGCAATGTAAGATAATATTATTTAACATTTCAGATATCTTATTTAGTATGTAAGTTAAATAAGATATCTCATTTACTTGAAGAAAAACGATACACCAAATATTTCATCAGATATCTTTCATAGTATATTAGATATATAATATTACATATTAGATATCTAATATGATATATTTGATAACTAATTGAACATTTAAGCTATCATATATATTAAACTAGAAAATTTGTTAATTAAACACTGTGCCCCCAACCATATGCTTGCCTCTAAAAAAGGTTCATCCAATAATGCTTGTACCTTTATACCATAGGCTTCAATGCACTAAGTCGAAAAAAGGGCTTAACTCAGTCAAAAATTTACGAATTGTTTTTGAAAGTTGATCAGGTCATCTACACCTTAAGCAATATCTTCCTGCAAAAAATCATGATCCTAGTATCAGGGGTTCTCCAGATATTTTGTTCACAAGGTTCCATAGGCAAGTGATGCACTAAGTTGAAAAAGAGGCTTAACTCGATCAAAATTTGACATTTTCTCCAAAAGTAAATTAGGTCATCTACACCATAGGCAGTATCTTCCTTCAAAAAATCATGATCCTAGAATTAGGGGTTCTCTAGATATTTTGTTCACAAGGTTCCATAGGCTTACAATGCACTAAGTCGAAAAGGGGGCAAAACTCGGTAAAAATTTAACGGACTTTTCTCAAAAGTTAATGAGGTCATCTACACCTTGGGCATTATCATTCTGCAAAACCTCACGATTCTAGCATCAGGGGTTCTTGAGATATTTTGTTCACAAGGTTCCACAGGCTAAGTCAAAAAAAGGGCATAACCCTGAAAATATGTGACCCACTGAAAAAAGAAACACGTGTTTGCTTATTTTTTCATACTGATCATGTGTATAAAGTTTCAAGCTCCTAGCTCTTACGGTTCTTGGCTGGATGAAAGGTACCTTTGTGCCATAGGCTTCAATGCACAAAGTCGAAAAAGGGGCATAACTCGATCAAAAATGTACGATTTTTTTCAAAAGTTAATCAGGTCATCTACACCTTAGGGAGTATCTTCCTGCAGAGTATCATGATCCTAGCATCAGGGATTTCACAGATATTTTGTTCACAAGGTTCCATAGCCTTACAATGCACTGAGTCGAAAAAGGGGCATAACTTGGTAAAACATTCACAAACTCTTTCCAAAAGTTAATCAGGTCATCTACAACTTGAGCATTGTCATCCTGCCAAACCTCATGATCCTAGCATCAGGAGTTCTTGAGATATTTTGTTCACAAGGTTCCACAGCCTAAGTCGAAAAAATGGCATAACTCTGGAAATACATGACCGTTGGAAAAATAAAAGAAATACGGCTCTGCTTATTTTCCATACTGATCATGTGTATAAAGTTTCAAGATCCTAGCTCTTACTGTTCTTGACTGGATGTGAGGGTACCTTTGTACCATAGGCACTAAGTTAAAAATGGGGCATAACGCGAAAAAATATTACGATTTTTTTCCAAATTTAATCAGGTCATCTACACTATAGGCAGTATCTTCCTGCAAAAAATCATGCTCCTATCAACAGGGGTTCTTGAGATATTTAGTTCACAAGGTTACATAGGCTTACAATGCACTAAGTCGAAAAGGGGCATAACTTGGTCAAAAATTCACGATTTTTTTTTCAAAAGTTAATCAGGTCATCTACACCTTGGGCATTGTCATCCTGCGAAACCTCATGATCCTAGAATCAGGGGTTCTTGAGATATTTTGTTCACAAGGTTCCAAAAAGGGGCATAACTCTGAAAATGTGTGACCCGCGAAAAAAAGAAAAAAAAAACAAGTGTTCGCTTATTTTTCATACTGATCATGTGTATAAAGTTTCAAGCTCCTAGCTCTTAAGGTTCTTGACTTATAGATAGCGGACAGACTGACTTACGGACGGACCAGACAGACAGACGGACAGGCCCAAACCAATATGCCCCCACAATTTCTCCGAAATTGGGGGCATAATTAAGATATCTTGTATAATATATTAGATATCTGATGTTTAATATTAGATATCTTACATACTATATTAGATACATGTTATATTAGATATCTTATATAGTTTACAAAATATCTAAATTAGGAAATAAGATATCTTATATAGTATGTAAGATACCTATATAACAGAATAAATAGTAAAAGGGCTTGTCATATGTTTTGCTTATACCATCGGGAGGTCATGTTTCGCTTTCGTAACCGAGTTCGTATGCATCGTACTATATATCCGACGTCGTTTAACCAGCATGTGACCATCGTGTATACTTCGGGTAAACTTCTTAAATGAAATTCACATCTTCGTATAGCCTTCGCATAGCATTCATGTGTGGTTCGAGGGGCATCGAGGTACCTTCTGTAGGCATCGTATTTTCTTCGGTTGTTGATTGGCTGTTGACCAAGTTCGGGGCCAACTTCGCGCGAAATTAAAAATTTCATATTCGTTTGGCCATCGGGTGTCAATTTCGGGATAGTGTGACGCCAGCATAAATCAAGTACAAAAAAGAGGCTATTCGGGCCGCGTATCCGAACTATATCATGAATAGGAATTCCCCCCCCCCCCCCGTCAAAGTCCCCATCCCCGAGGGTGTAGTGTGTGCGTGAATGAGAAGCGCTGTTATTGCTTTGATGTCTGTAAAGAGATTACGGTGGTACATGTACTGATCGTTAAGCATTTCATTTCCGAAGCGAGATACTGATGGCAGAATGGTACACAATACATCTAAAAGTTTGTTTCATTTTATGGAATATATACATGTATATAAAATCTCAGCAAGAAAATGTGTGTACGTTTTACCCCCTCACCTTCGTTGCTGAGCTGTATAAAATAAGCACGGTAGGTGTCCTATCATTCCCTTTGTCTTATTAATATACTGCTAGGCTGATTCGAAACCACACCGCATGCATTTGTGTTCAATTAGTATGTCAGGGCCACTCGATTATGTATATTTTGATTGTTTTGACAAGAGAAAAAAAACTGATTAGACGATTTTATGTGTTATTAGATGTATCTTTCATCAAGTTATTAAGTGAAAGGGCCTGTTTCATCAGACCCAGATCAACCTACTTATCTTCGAATTCTGATTGGACACTTTGCTCAGTGTTCAATTACTTCAGTGTATAGATTTCCAAAGATGATGCTATGTTGCTTTTACAGAGTTTCAAATTTAATTGATAAAAAGAAAGTCAGCGAATCCGCAGTCTTTAGCGTCTTCCAATCTTTGAGTCAGTGATAGAAACGTTTACCTTGGCAAACAGTGTTAACTCACATCTGACGCAACAGAATGCGCTGTATGACCAGTGTCCACCTTTGATGCATTCAAACATCAGTTCATACGATGGAAAATATAGATGCTTTTAGCTCTGATGAAACTGATTAAAGGTGCAAAATATTTGTCTTAGGTCACGGTCTACACTCTTTTTATTTTTCTGACATTTTTACAGCCAGCAAAATTCTTGTCACTAAAGCAACAAAAGAGAAAATCTATACGTACGCTACGACAACTTTTAAAACTTTGCGTATGAAACTTAGTGGGGTTGTCGTGGTCGGGCGATGATGCTGAATAACTTTCAATGGCGGGGTCTCCTACTAATTTGAATGACAGAAGGGCAAGGGCCTACTGTGCTTGCACAGTAAGCATGCTGATGGCGGGGTGGGGGCGCGGCTGCTTGAACATTTTTTTTGTCTTTCCCTATCATATTTCTTTTATTTCTCCCTCTCTCTGGGAGGCAGCTCGAAATAGACAGCAATACTGTCTCAAAGAGCCGTTAAACCAAAAACACCCAACCAATCAAACCAATGAATCTTAGATCGTTGATATATGATATTTAGGAGACAATGCTTAAGTCTTTGATACCCCACTAGAATGAGTCCCTGATACACAATTTTTATACCCCGCCACACGTCAGTGATGGGTTAAATGGCGGGGTATTATGTTTTCCCGTTGGCTGTCCGTGTGTCTGTCCGTCCGTCCATCGGAAATGATTCCATGAAGTGTACAACTCGAAAATACCATCCAGCATGTGTGTAACACTCAATCTATGGTGTCTTTGTAATCTAGCATCAGCAAGTCCTGGGTAGCTCTTTTCACAAAAAAGCCGATCATGTTCCGACTACAGATATTCTACAGCATGATAGCTTTGTTCGTACGAGCTCTATATGTAGGCTTCCTCCCAACGGAGTGGCTGTATTCGAAGATAGCTCTATTCAGTACAACATAGCACTCACCTCTCACTGTACTGCTATATAATCACACGATTTTCTGAATGCAGAACAATGTCTATCCTGATCATTAAAGTCCCTATAGTCCTATCGGTGGTAAAAACGACTAAACTCAAATCATTGTAAGATAAAAAATGGTTCAACCTTCGCGTTTAATAATAAAATGTGGGTTGATGTGCATATGTTGAGTCATTTAACTGGTACACAGTAGAGAAAACAAGTTTCTGAAAAACAAAAAGCAAACTACGCATAAATTGCTCCACAAAATACAATTTCCTGCTCTGGTGTCCCGTAAAGCAATACTATATAAATATAAGCGGGATAGTGATCGGGGTTCCACGCATGTACATTGTATTTTTACCATTTTATTCTACTCAAAGAAATCCAAAGTATAGTCCTATGCATAATGACAGAATCACTAACAATTTCACAAAATTTCTTACTGTTTTTCTCAAGCATTGATCATGATTTATTTTGACAGCTAACAGCTCTGCTATTTACAAAGCAAATAGTAGGACCAGCAAATTTCCCCAACAACTGACTTTTTGTTTATATGAGCTTAACATTACACCAAAAAATCCTACTGATAGTGAACCTATCTAGAAAACAATTTTTTCATTCTGTGTTACTTTTCTAATGAATTTAATAACATGTATGCCTGTATACTTTGACAATGTATGTTTTTGTTCAATTCTGTTATGTAATGTATGAGGTGCCCTTTTACTCTATATTATGCCCCTGTGACGATAGTCAGGGGGCATTAAGGTTTGCACCTGTCTGTCCATCCGTCCGTCTGTCCATCCATCTGTCCGTCCATATGTCCGTCCATTCGTCATGCTTTATGGTATAGAGTTTGTGTAATAAACTTCTCCCCCATTTTTCAACTGCTCTTTTTCAAATTTCACATACTTGTTGTGGGCATACCGAAGATGTGCATGTGGAATTTTGATGGAACTAGAATTAATTTTGACAGAATAAGGGTCTTCTGAACTTAGTCATTTTAGGCAAATTTTTGTATTGTAGGGTATGGAGTTTGTGTAATCAACTTCTACTACAGTTTTCAATGGATGTTTTTCAAACCTTGCATACATGCTGTGGACATATTGAAAATGTGTATTTGGGTTTGTGATGGAGCTACAACTAATTTTGATAGAATTACGGCCTTTCGAACTTAGTCATTTTAGGCAAATGTTGCATTGTAGGGTATGGAGTTTGTGTAATCAACTCCTCCATCAGTTTTCAATGGTTCTTTTTCAAACCTCCCATACTTGCTGTGGATATATTGAAGATATGCATGTGGGTTTATGTTGGAGCCAGAATAAATTTTGACAGAGTTATGGCCTTTTGAACTTAGTCATTTTAGGCCATTTTTTGCATTGCAGGGTATTGAGTTTGTGTAATCAACTTCTCCTACAGCTTTCATTGGATCTTTTTTGAACCTTACATACATGCTGTGAACATATTGAAGATGTGCATGTGGGTTTATGTTGGAGCTAGAATTGATTTTGACAGAATTACGGCCTTAAGAACTTGGTCATTTTAAGCATATGTCTGCATTGTAGGGTAAGTGCTTTGTGTAATCAACTCCCACAATTTTCAGTGGCTGTTTTTCAGACAATGTAAACTTGTTGTCAACATAATGAGGATGTGCATCTTGGATTTTGAGAAAGAAAAATAATTTTGACGGAATTATGGCCTTTTCACTTAGTCATTTAGGGCTGCAGTTTTGCACTTTAGGGTATGAAGTTTGTGTAATGTTTTCAGTGGACTCTTTGTAGATAGTGTTTGTGCTTAAAAGCTGCTTTAGGGATGTACACATGCCCTGTGACAGGCGCTGTGTGGGGTCATCATTAGTGTCTTACAGACACAATTTTCTAGTGCCCTGTTTTTTGGCTATCCATAATGGATATCCGTGGTTTGATTTATAGATATCAATGTTTCATTTTTTGGATATCACAAACTAATATTGGATATCCATAATTATTGGGGGAGTGGGGGCAGTCCGAGGGGGCGCCGATGGAGGAAATTGACTAGACAGTGAGGTATGTATTCGTTTTCTTAACTGTCTAAGGTAACATAAAACTATCTCAGTTAAATCATTTTTGTCTTATTTTAATAACCCATTAACACCTGGAGACCTAAATGAGGGGCACTGGCCAATAGTGTAGACCAAGAGCGGATACCACAAATATAGTGTCTGATCAGGGTCTTAACTGTTTACAATAAATATTGGAATGTTTTTAAAGATAAATTGGTAAATATGTAATAAACCTAACACCCCTCATACCAATAAAACGCAACTGCAGCCTTCAACTAGAAATAGACTTGTCCAAAGAACCAGGTAGAAGAATCCACTCCAACAGTTTATCAATGAACAGGAATTTTAGATGTGTATAGGTTGTAGGTAAAAAGGTATAGTCTACACTCTTCAGTTAATCAGATTTTGTGCTGATTGTTTAGTTTAAAATAACATATCTGTCAGAAATCTGTCAGACTCTATTACTGATCGGAGATAACAGATGCGGCTAGAAAGTAGCAGATATTTTGTCATTATGCATAGGACTAAGTAGGTCATTTGTAAGTTTTCAAACTCTTTTATGTGAAACCCGAGGATGTTTTATTTGTTTAAAACTGGCTTGTAACGGCCATGTACACTGACGAAACTATAGTTAGTAGCTTGCAGCGATACCTCATAATAAAGGTTTTATGCTGGTAGAGCAATGGGGCCTGAAAGAGCCCACTGAAAATTAAAATGTCGGAGCTATGTTATTTCGGCTTACATGCAGCATATATGATATAGCAAAGTTTTGCAGTTTCTTCTTACGGTGCTGTTCGCTTAGATAGCGCTACATGCATATGGCCGCTCTGAGGCTGACTGTGCCAAGTTGGTCTATGTAGGTTGGTACTACTTGAATTCATTACACAGTGGACTCGACAGTATCGGATCAAGTTCAATAAAAATCATGGTTTGTTGTACGTGAATGCTAAAATTATGTATGCTATGAGCCATAGCAATTGCAAAATATCCCTTCTATCTGTCCATGTCAAAATATTTATGAAATTATCCATTTAAGGGCAGATAACCTGTCTAGAGTTACAAAGGTCCTACGACAGTAACAAGTCAGGTGCGACAGTATCGGATCGAATGATATTGTTTTATAAGAGAGCTCCTGCGATACGTTCTGCCAAACATCTTAGCCTCATTAATGTGCCGCTACATTAACCGTTGGACCTATTAAAGTATCAGAGACATTTTTTACGGCCTTCCAACGATATTTTTACAAGGTCCTTCACCAGCAAATGTTATGGCTGTCAAATAACAGTTGAATGTATACAAATGTAAAAGCACGTCATTAAATCCTGAGGCAGTATCCTCTGTGCCCCTATAACACGGAACTAGTAATAAAACAGTCAATACCATAAGCTGCCTTTGCAAAGTGTAGACCCTGATATGACCGTAGCGTCTGATCAGTATCAATAAATTTACGGTGATTTTCCGCCTTAACATTGATATTTCAATGTAAACAGAGAATAAACACTGCATGGTCATGCAACGAGTTCTGCGACATTAATCTGAGTCTACACAGTGTTTACATGTCAGTCTGATGAACGCCAGTAATTATTGGTACATACACATGTGAGACGTCTCGAATGTTTCTTCAGAATGTTTAGCAGAAGCTACATTGTGCTACGCATAGCCTGTCGTATCATGTTGGGGACATTTTACGAAAAGGATATCGTGTTATTTTATACTAATCTTTTCTGAAAGTAAACACACCAGCCACTCGAGTAGTTGATTTATGACTTACTTTCAGCATCTGACCATTCATCCAATAAAATATTTTCCAGCTGGTGCCTGCATTTCAGTTCAAATTATATAATGATCCGTTACTGTCGCACATTGGTGTCCCGATTTTCAAGTCTTTAGTTTCATCAAATACTGGGATGTCACAAAAAAATGACAGTCTGCAATTTTACGGATACCGGCAGGACATATAACAAAACAGAATTGGTTTCAATTGCCTGATGATAAAATAGTTCAAATAACCGAAAAAAATTTTGGGGCTAACAAGCAACAGACAAAATGCAAGCGCCGCTAAAGAGGGACCAAGCTTTTAAATAACTCTGATTTGTTTCATTTGTTTTGTCATTGGTCTTACTGGATGACTGTAATATAATGGTGAAAATATTTGCTTCATTTGTGAGAAAAACGGGCGATAACTTATGAGTGATCCGATACTGTCGATAATCCGATACTGTCGATGATCCGATACTGTCGAGTCTGTACTGTAACTACATAAACTACATGTAACTACCACCACCAGTCGTATAATTACTCAAAGAAATTTCGCAAACGTTTTATTTTCACGAACATATACTCCTCGCCAAAAGTGTAGCATAATTATTTGTGAAGTTAGCAGCAGAAATGACTGATAAAGGGGACTTCTTATAAGTAAAAAAATGTGTGGTTATGGATCCTATCCGAAGCAGTAATGTACTATGAAAACACCTACACGCTGGATTTTCGAAACCCTGCAGCTGTTTGGATACACAACGACAAAAGTTAAGACCACCGTAATTAAAGTACAATTTTTGATTTTTTTTTAAAAGTGTGTCAAAAACATCATCAGTTTTATATTTTCACACACCAAATTACCATAGTCTGTAGACGACATGTTAAATCGTAACTTGCTTCATTGATTGTGTCTCAGTCATTTCTAAATCAGACATAAAAGAACCTCTTGTCAATACTTGTATTCTTAATCATTAACAAAGCATTTTTCCTATGAATTCTTATCATATTTGTATGACTGAAAACTGTCAGTCTTTGATACTGGCACTTCAAATTTTATGTGTAACTTACTTTTTCCGTGGACTCCTGTCTGACGTGCGACTTAATTTTTCCTGGTACTACATTTTATATGCAGAAAATAAAAGATAAAAAACTATTATTTTACACAAAAATGTCAACCTGCCAAAAATTCTTTTACCTGATAATTCTAACCAAAAATATCATAAGGCATATGTTTTATTATCCTATCTATCCAAATCCGTAAATTATACCGTTGTTTTATAGTTTGCTAATTTTCTGCAGAATTTGTATCAAAGGTACCATAGAGCTGAAATATGCTAAACTTTTGGCGAGGAGTATATAATTGGCATATCATTTGACTGATACAAATAATCTATATGAAAATGGCCAATTTTAAATTCGTGAATATATCTTAACACAAACTTTCGAAAACAATCAGTCGTAAAATCATGGCATTTTCAGGGTTTATTGCGATCTAGTTCCAGGTAGGAACGAAACTGCTCTGATTCCACTTAAAAATACTTTATGACGGCAGCCATATTTTCAGACTAAGCTTATCAATTCCTTTACTATAGACCGATGATTAATGATTCCCTATGTAATTCTCAAACCGGCACAGGGCAAACGTGCATCTATAAGCACCTATAAGTCTGCGTAAATGTGCATTAAATGTGGCGTAAAATCATAAATAAGCATCGTAAAACAGCTGAAGAAGCAGTTTTAAGTCGCATTTGAGCAGGTGTGTAACAACTTAGTGACATACCTTTTTAGTGACTTTAAGCAACTGCTTAAAAGTCTTTAAATCGGAACAATAAGCGACCAAATACGCAGCTTATCACTGCTTAATATTTCCTCTTTTAAGCATTTTAAAGGACTTAAAAGCTTAAGAAGAACCATCTGTAAGCACCTTTTAGTTAGTTATAATTGCAGCGTATATAATGGTAATTGTATTGTTGCTTATATTTTTTTTGGTAATTTTAAGTCATTGTTTATAATAACTTAAACAACATTCGACTTAAAATCGCTAGCTTCATAACTTGAATTCCCCCTTCTTTCATTTTTTTCTTTTCACTTTTTAGCAGATGTCAAATAAGGAGTAAGTTCCAAGAACTAGAAGACGTTTCATGGGTGTACATAACAATCATTTATATCAACAACAACAAAAAACAACAACAAATTAATACTTCAGCTCAAGTTATTATCAATAAATATCACATCTTCATGTAATGTCCGGTCTCTGTCACTGTCAACGTATGTCGTAAGAAAACTTTGTACACTCATTATACAACTTGTGTCCGCGCTCAAGTACATTCTCTGTCTCTCGTTGTAAGCGAGGAAATGATCGGGCTGTCAGTTTTTGCGCCGTATTTGAGAGATGATACAGTCTGTTAATTACCTCACTACACATGGATATTTGCATAATTTATACAACATCTGTAAGATATTTACTAAGGTGGCATATCGTATATTGCAGATTAGCATATAATCTAATTGATGTACATGTAAAATATTTATTGTGAGGCCAAGATAAGTTAAAGAAGAAGAAAGGTACAGAGAGAGAGAGAGAGAGAGAGAGAGAGAGAGAGAGAGGTCTAATGTGTATGGCCACGCATATAACTATAATCTATAATAAAACTGCAAACTACTACTCCGTTTTCAAAATTATCATATAACGAAATCATTCATCGATTTGAAGTTTTCATCTATTTCAGACAAAGCTATGGAATAAAAGCTAACCCTCAAGTACACGTTTTATTTTCAAATATGAATGCTGAAAACAGTTTAAGGGTCTTTTAAAATGTTGCGGCTTTCTTGCCCCTTCCTGTCCTCCCCTCTCACAACCACACACACGTCTGAAATAAAGAACGAACCGTCCTTTGTCCTCCTAAAAACATATGAGCCGCGACACGAGAAAACAACAATGTGGTTGTGCGCCCAGCATAGACTCAGATCAGTCTGGGCATCCACCCAGTCTGATCAGACTCTTCGCTAAGCGCTTAAATGGTAGCTAAGGATCTAAGCTACCTCCATGCGGACAGTGAAGACTCTGATCAGACTGGGCGGATGCCCAGGTTGATCTGAGTCTGCACTGGGCGCGCAACCACATTGTTGGTTTTCTCGTGTCGCGGCTCATATATTAATTCGCCTTTTTCAGTAAAGCCCTGGAAGGATCTCCATATTAAATTCATGGAAATAAGGATCAAAACTTATGTAGTTTGCAAATTTGAACTGTGCTTGGGTTGACTTTGGTTTGATAGACCAGCATGGAAGGAATAACTTTAAACGTTTTTATTATTATTTTTGTTTCAAATTTGTTTGTTTTACTACAGCTGTAGAAGTCTTTAAGCTGTGCCATGGGCAGTAACAAATTAATGTGTATACATCATTTACATAGATTATTAAAAGCCAGAGAGAGAGAGAGAGAGAGTGAGAGAGAGAGAGAGAGAGAGAGAGAGAGGGGGACCCGGTTTCAAAAAAAAATTGTTAGAGACTTAGTGTGTACTTCGTTTTATTGAGATTATTACAACATTATAGTTACAGTCAGAGAGAGAGAGAGAGAGAAAGAGAGATAGAGAGAGAGAGAGAGAGCCCGGTTTGAAAAAAACACACACATGTTTTAGAGACTGAGTGTGTACTTAGTTTTACATAGGGAATCATTATTCATCGGTCTATAGTAAAGGCATTGATAAAAAAGATGGCTGCCGTCATAAAGTATTTTTAAATGCAATCAGAGAAGTTTCGTTCTTACCTGGAACTAGATCGCAATAAACCCTGAAAATGCGAAGATTTTGCGACTGATTGTTTTCGAAAGTTTGTGTTAAGATATATTCACGAATTTAAAATTGGCCACTGTCATAAAGATTATTCATATCAGTCAAATGACATGCTAATTATATGTACGTGAAATAAAAAAAAAAACGTTTGCGAAATTTTTTGAGTAATTATACGACTGGTGGTGGTAGCTACATGTACATGTAGTTTATGTTGTTACAGTACAGACTCGACAGTATCGATCATTGACAGTTTCGGATTATCGACAGTATCGGATCACTCATAAGTTATCACCTGTTTTTCTCACAAATGAAGCAAATATTTTCTTGACTGTTTTAGTACTAGTTCCGTGTTATAGGGGCGCAGAGGACTATTGCGTTAGGATTTATAGACGTGCTTGTACATTTGTATACATTCAACTGTTATTTGAAAGCCGTAACACTTGCTCGTGAAGGACCTTGTAAAAATATCATTGGAAGGTCGTATCAAGTTTCTCTGAGACTTTAATAGGTCTAGCGGTTAATGTAGTTAAATTAATGAAGCTAAGATGTTTGGCAGAACGCATCGCAGGAGCTCTCTTTTATGAAATAATATCATATGATCCGATACGGTCGCACCTGATTCGTTACTGTTGTAAGACCCTTTGTAACTCTTGATAGGTTATCTGCCCTTCAATGGACAAATTTCATAAATATTTTGACACGGACAGATAGAAGGAATATTTTGCAATTGTATGTCTCATAGCATATATAATTTTAGCATTCACATACAACAGAACAGGATTTTATTGATCTTGATCCGATACTGTCGAGTCCACTGTATAAAGAATTCAAGTAATACCAACTTGGCACGGTCAGCCTCAGAGCGACCGTATGCATGTAGCGGTGTCAAAGCGAACCGCACCGTAAGAAGAAACTGCAAAGCTTTGCTAGTATTCTGCTGCATTGTAAGCCGAATAACATATCTCCGACATTTTAATTTTCAGTAGTCGTTTTCAGGCCCCATTCCTCTATCAGCATGAAAAACTTTATCATGAGGTATCGCTGCGAGCTACTAACTATAGTTTCGTCAGTGTACATGGCCGTTACAAGCCAGCTTTAAACAAATAAAACATCCTTGATAAAAAGGGTTTGATAACTTACAAATGACCTACTTCCGATTTCATCAAGTAGAATAAAATGGTAAAAATACAATGTGCAGGCATGGAACCCCGATCACTATCCAGTTAATATTTATATAGCTTTGCTATACGGGGAAACAGAACAGGAAATTATATTTTGTGGAGCAATTTATAGTTGTTTTTCAAAAACTTGTTTTCTCTACTGTTTACCAGTTAAATGACTCAATATATGCACATCAACCCACATTTTATTATTAAACGCGAAGGTTGAACCACTTTTTATTTTACAATGATTTGAGTTTAGTCGTTTTAAGCACCGATAGGACTATAGAGACTTTAATGATCAGGGTAGACATTGTTCTGCATTCCACGAATCGTGTGATTCTATAGCAGTACAGTGAGAGGTGACTGCTATGTTGTACTAAATAGAGCTACCTTCGAATACAGTCACTCCGTTAGGAAGAAGCCTACATATAGAGCTCGTGCAAACAGAGCTATCATGCTGAAGAATAGCTGTATTCGGAACATGATCGGTTGTCTCTCGAAAAGAGCTACTCAGGACTTGCTGATCCAAGATTACAGAGACAGCAAAGATTCAGTATTAATTACATGTTGGATGGTATTTTCGAGTTGTGCACTTCATTGAATCATTTCCGATGGACGGACGGGCAGACACACGGACAGCCAACGGGAAAACATAATACCCCGCCGTTTACCCCACCACTAACGTGTGGCGGGGTATAAAAATTGTATTCAGGGACTCATTCTAGTGGGATATCCTAAGTATCATATATCAACGAATTAAGTTTCGGCCAGTTGTTTTGGTTTAACGGCTCTTTGATACAGTACTGAAGGCTTTTTCGAGCCGCCTTCCAGAGAGAGGGAGAAAGAAAAGAAATACGATGGGGAAAGAGAAAAATGTTCAAACAACCCTGTCCCGCACCCCGCCACCCGCACCTACTGCAAGCACAGTAGGCTCTTGCCCTTCTACCATCCAAATTAGTAGGACGCCCCGGCACTGAAAGTATTCAGCACCATCGCCCGACCACGACAACCCCCACTTAGTTTCATACGCAAAGTTTTATAAGTTGTCGTAGCGTATGTATAGATTTTCTCTTTTGGTGCTATAGTAACAAGAATTTTGGCTGGCTGTAAAATGAAAAGAGTGTGGACCCTGATCTAAGACAAATATTTTGCAGCTTTGATCAGAGTTAAAAACATTTATAGTTTCCACTATAAGAACTGATGTTTAAATGCATCAAAGGTGACACTGGTCATACAGCGCATTCTGTTGCGTCAAATGTCAGTAAACATCGTTTGCCAAGGAAACACCGGGTTGGTAAACGTTTCTATCACTGACTCAAAGATTGGAAGACGCTAAAGACTGCGGATTCGCTGATTGTTTTTTTTTATCAATTTAATTTGAATTTCTGTAAAAGCAACATTACAACATCATCTATGGAAATCTGTACACTAAAATAATTGAAGACTGAACAAAGTGCCTAATCAGAATTCGCAGATAAGTAGGTTGATCTGGGTCTACGGTGCTTGCAAATGTTTTATAGTATAACTCCTCAGTTGTTCGTAATCTGTCTTGGAACATAACTGGTAAGAAAAAGACAATATAAAACTTTTAGTGTTGTGATGACAAATACCTCTTTATGAAAGATACATCTAATAAAACATAAAATCGTCTTATCAGTTTTTTTTCTCTTCAAAATATGCAAACTATACATAACCGAGTGGCCCTGCTCTTAGTCATTCGACATACTAATTGAACACAAACGGTATGGTTTCGAATCAGCCCCAGTACATGTATATTATTTAGACAAAGGGAATGATAGGACACCTACCGTGCTAATTATTTTACTGCTCAGCAACGAAGATGAGTGGATAAAAACGTACACGCATTTTCTTGCTGAGACTTTATATATATATACCATAAATGAAGCAAACTATTAGATGTATTGTGTACCATTTTGCCATCAGTATCATGCTTCGAAAATGAAATGCTCAACGATCAGTGCATGTACCAATGTGATCTCTTTACACACATCAAAGCATTGGCAGTGCTTCTCATTCACGCACACACATTCAGTTGAATACCACACACTACACCCTCTGGAAGGGGACTTTGGGGTGGGGGGAGGAGGGGGTAACTTCCTATACATGGTACATGTATAGTTCGGATATGCGGCCCGAATAGCACATTCTCTTTTTTGTATTTGATTTACCCCCATTTTTTAGCAATAGGTATATGTCCTCTTTTTATCTTGATACGGCTGCCTTCGGGAGTCACTTTGCACGTTACCCATTGCGTCCATACTTACATAAACATCCGAAAAAATTACATTCATTTCTTAAATCAAATTACCTCTTCTTAATACAGCTTTCTAGTAGATTAACTGTCAAAAATTGATCTAAAATAAATTCTCGTGGTCATTTTATTGGATCGTTTTATTTTCCTTTGCACGTTTTTAATTTATGTTTTGGCAGACTGAGTTTTAAGAACATAAAATTATTCTCTATCAAGAAATGTTATAGTAAATTACTGAGAATTTCATTCAGAGTATATGAATAGGTATGAAAACTCGAAGGGCAGAATATGGAATGGTCAGTATTTTATGAAATTAGGTATATGAATGGGTCCTAGTTTTCAGCGCCAAAGTATATGAAGGGGATGGGTTTTGAAATACCAGGCCACACATTCGTACCAGTATGACCTCGAAGTCCTCCCGCCCTCCCCCACCTCTCCTCCCGCTCCACCGCGAGACTACAAAGTGTAAATGCATAAAATAATGAACACTAGATATAAAGTGTTTACATTTTACCAATAAAGACTCCGATCAGTTTGCCCATCTAAAAACTAAAAAAACAGAGTTTCCGGGTTCGATACTCGGTCCGGCCACTCACTTTCGTGAAGACTGGTTCTTCTCCTTATGTTCATGCAAGAAGGGCAGTTGTCATTTTCCTGGCAAAAGTATGTGCACTTAGTACTGGTTAACCGCTTCGGAGGTCGAAGTCTGCCCAGGAATAGTGTGGATAGGTTAACTGACCGTTCCATGACCAAAGCGGTTTTACCGTGGACGTAAAGCAACAACAACAACAAAGCCTTTCCAAAAGTCTGGCCAGCGGTTTCATTGATTTGCTTCGTCTAAAAACGAAACAACTTGGCATGTGCTTACAGTGTTAATCCGAATCAGCATTGTCAGCCTGGTCAGACTCTTTCCTGACTTTCCTATTTGAATGAACAATGAACTGTCTAAGTGATGACATACACTGTAAAAAATTCAAAAGAGTTTAAGCTACATAACTGGCAACCAGCTGCCAGTCCTTTTCCCGTTATTTTTACGGGCGTTTGCCTATAAGACATTGTTGGAAATCACGAAATGGAAGTGTTATGTTAACTGACCGCACTCGAAAATAGCTTTATATTGTTGGAGGGCTATCTGACCAAAACGACACCTGTTCTATTCTGTCCTACTCTGCTTGATGATTCCTGCAATTTTTACGGGCGCTCGTAAAAATAATGGGAAAAGGACTGGCAACTGGTTGCCACTAATTCTACAGTAAAATCTACGGAAATTTTTACAGTGTAGACTGGATTGAATTATGCATTTGTTTATGCAACAGCGCTCAATAGTGCGAATTACGCCTACGTGTACGTGCCAATTCTTTGACTCGCCTGTGAAAGATATTAAATACATAATTATTGCTTTACACATGTTCAAAATTGGGAAAGAAAAATCAGTAACTTAAGGTTAGGTGGGAGTAATTCAGTAGCGCCGCCGTGCAGCAGTTTCTGTCGCTACGTAACGTAACGACCTCAAACGTTCCGTTTGAGAAAAACAAGATTGCGTCAATGTTAGTAGCTTGTTTGAGTAGACCAATGCAAAGTCAGTTTACAAAATGCAAGGCGACCGAGTTCCCGTGAAATTTTAAGAAAATAGAAAGCTCCACTGAGAAGAAACTAAAAATTTCATACGGCAAAAAAGCGTTGTAAAATTTAATCCAGAACCGTACAATGAGCAGTCAGATCAGGGTCTACACACCGACCACATAATCATTGTCCGAAATTTTTGAGTTAATACGGTAGCAGTCAAAGAAAGTGCCATTATGCCACCCACACAGCAAAAGTAATGCCACATCTCAGTTATATTTAAAGTTCTTAGCGTTTTAACAACACCAGGTGGTCGAAGGCCTCTTGCGGCCGAAGCAATGTCGTCAGGAGCTTGCATTGACGTTGATACGATAATTCAACGATCTGTTCTGATTGTAAAATGAGCTAAAACAACGAGGCATTTCTATTTTTCTGCCTTTTTACACGTTTCCTTCTTTCTTTATTATTTTTATATCAAAGAGTCGTTTCACTGAATCTCCTAAACACTTAAGTAATATTAACTGCCTATAATCTCACAGAATGAGATAGAAAGAGAGAGAGAGAGAGAGAGAGAGTCGCCGAAGCCCAGTTGTTGGAACGCTAGGTTATAGTACAGAGTGATAGGTTCTATCTTGAGTCGGGAGGAGCGGCTGTAGTGTAGTGGATAACACTCCAGACTACCAATCCAGGGGTCGCCAGATCGACTTCCCGCTTCTCCGGTCTTTCGGATGAGACTTTGAACCGAGGCCCCGTCTCCATATGACCTCGTTGTTGGTGGGACTTTAACCCGAGCTTACTCACTCACTCACTCTTTGGTCGGGTCAGGAAATGGAAAACTTAACTCGCTTACAGTCTATAAATGACGTGTTCAAGGGAATTGTTCAAAAATCTTCTAAACATGTGGAAGCCCAACCTAAAGTTGTTTGCGTCAGAGACATGTGGCAATGTTTTCGATTCTCGTTTTAACTAAAAAAAGTTAGCTAACAAGGCTTGTGCCGATTAAGAGAAAATGTACTGTATCTGCATACACCCGACGATGATAATCGTGAATGATGAAAATCCTAGACAAATTGTGCCACTGGTACTCGCTCATAAAAAGTTTAGACGACAAATACGAACTCTTTTTGTAGAAAGATTCTGCAAAAGGTGAAATTTGTGAGACCAGTTTGAAAGAGAGTATTTAATATTGTCTCCCTCGTTTATTTCATGTTTTCAGAGATAAGTACTTGTTACGAAATGGATCCGATCGTCGACTATGTCGTCGAAATTATTTTTTTCAATTAGTTATTCTTTCAATCAGTAGGGCTACAGTTTTGCTCCTTGTGCCAGATTTAAAGGGTCACTGATGAGGCTTGAATAGCCGAAACCGCGGTATGGCCCAACTTCTTACTTATGAATGTTTTCTTTGCTCTTAAAGGATCTAATCTTTTATCATTATTTACTATCACTGCAGCTGGATGTTGTGCCGTGTGGCGGCCGTAAAAAGTCTCCCCGCACTCATCTATAGTGCAGATTATATTTTCCTTTTGGTCCTTTGAGATCATGGAATATATTCTGAGAAGTCAGAAATGATCATACGTTTAGATTCATTTTCTAAACAAATTTGAAATATTTTGGTATTTTTCGACTTATATCAGTCTTTGAGACGACTGCCATGTTAAACCTGCAAATTTACTATTTTTTCCTCTGGCTCCTTGTGCCAGATTTAAAGGGTCACTGATGAGGCTTGAATAGCCGAAACCGCGGTATGGCCCAACTTCTTACTTATGAATGTTTTCTTTGCTCTTAAAGGATCTAATCTTTTATCATTATTTAGGGCAACTGTGGTAATAAACATTTACGGAAATTGTGGCTACGTTATGCATGGGTTGTTTGTGAATACCTCTCGTGGACAGCGTATTGCATGATTTTAAGGTGAATACCTGCACGAGTCTTTTGATTGTGGACAGCGTGTTGCATGATTTTAATGTGAATACCTGCACGCTTATATTCGAGTCCCATGATTTAAATGTGAGACGCATACTATTTATACGCCTATCTTTTATTGAAAAGTTAGACGTGGCTGTTTAATTCTTATACTGAGGATGTTATATTGTTGTGTGCCCAGATTCTGAGTTTAGACCTGAATGGTAAGATTTTATTATATTTATTTAGAATAGTTTGGCTAAGAATGAAAAATGTGACTTCTGATTGATATGGTATGATTATATGTGTCGACTGATTTGATTTTGTTGACAGTGATCAGGGTGTGCATATGTCGACCAATTTTGTTTATACTGACCATGCTGCGCATGGTATTTGTATATTAGGAAGTTTTGTAAATTACGGAAATAGTTTATATCACTGATGTTGGTTGCAATGGTGTGCGTCTTTTTGACGTCCAGTGACGTCAGTTGCATTCATGTTATTCATGTGACGTCAGTTGCATTCATGTTATTGCGACGTCAGCACTTTTTACATTAGTTTCACTGGTGCGCGTCTATTTGACGTCCAGTGACGCCAGTTGTATTCATGTTATTCATGTGACGTCAGTTGCATTTATGTTATTCATGTGACGTCAGTTGCATTCATATTATTGCGACGTCAGCACTTTTTATATTAGTTTCACTGGTGCGCGTCTATTTGACGTCCAGTGACGTCGGTTGTTTTCATGTTATTCATGTGACGTCAGTTGCATTCATGATATTCATGTGACGTCAGTTGCATTCATGTTATTGCGACGTCAGCACTTTTTATATTAGTTTCACGTATACGTGGCCTATAGAAGTAGATTGATTTGTAATGGAACTAATTTATATACTCGTGACGTCAATTGACGCCATAGCATGCACCGCATTAAAGATTTTTTTTCCATAAGTTATAATGGTAACATTTGGTCATCATGCGTTTGATTTGCCTTCATTAGACGGCGTCATATGGTATAACATCATTGATGTCATGATGTCAGATCAAACGTTATGATCCCAAATGTGTGAGCAACGCATTTTCAGCTATTATATTCTATGGTAAATGGTATTACGCTTAGTTTAAAGACATGAATTAATACATATGCGAGTTAGATTTTGGTCAATCAATTTAATGTAAATAGGTCATTGTTTAGATTCATTCATGTTTTATGTGGGGTATGTTATGGTGATGCCTGTTGACGTCAGTATACTTCTTCACAATGTTTGGCGTCAGATCCTTCGACGCACATGCGTGGTAGGATCTACGTTTCTATATTGGCGGAAGTGGTAAGCACAATTTTGGCTTTACATCGTGAGCGCGAGTCGTGTCTAGTGACACGGCTGGCGTGTGCACATTATGCTCGGCATTCGCCGAGGGCGTTGTATGGTATTTCCAAGACAGGCCCAAGTCTTACGTATTGTTATTATGTAGTTACAATGTATTAAGTGTAAGTTCGTTATTTTTAGGCACATCAAGTCCGGCAGTCAGCTGTTAGGGCTTAGAGCCACGTCTCACCTGGAGATTCGATATACGTCTCCAGGTTAATACCAACCCGGGTAGAGGCAGTTACAACGCCGTTTGTGCATGGTTCCTAAGCAGAGGCGGGAAGCACAAAATGTAGGCGGAAGTAGTAGGCACAGTTTTGCCAGATTCTGTGATAAGATCTGAAGGTCACATCAAGTGTGGGACAGTGTTCGTCCACTAAGGTGTGTTAATATATATAGACTGGTCCCTGGTACGATCCAGGGAGCGACCAGTATATAATCGTGCACGTGTTAATATAAGTTGGTGTTCCTCATGATATATGGACTGGCCCATGACATGATCCAGGGAACGACGAATTGAAGTCTACCAACATAAGGCCTTGTTTTTTTGTATGAGCTCAAACTAACGTTTTTTTGTTCTTTGTGTTTTCCTTTAGTTCATGGCGCTGAGCCGAGTACGGTGTTGACGTCGGACGGTAATCTATTTGCGTATTGTACGCAAATCGATTACAGATTTGAAACAAACACCTTACTTGGGCCAGCGACATGAACTGATATGTGTTGTACATTATTGTAATTGTGAATTGTTGTATCGTTGTATAAAGAATTTACATTATATATAAACTTCAAAAAATTCTAACGTTGTTAGAGTTTCCTTGTTAGTGTAATACACTGGTAGATAACCCTTTGACTGGAAATCACCCTCTGCCGTCCTGGCAACGCATAAGGCTCTACACCCGTGTCGATCGAGTGTAAAACCTTCTGCGTAACAGTACTTTAACAAAATTTCGTTAGACAATATGTTATAGTATCATAATTAACTGTAGGCCTACAAGTTTTGATAAAATGCATGTTTTTTCCGATAAATATGGAATGAAAAATAATCTTCAGATTAAAATGCAAATTACCTATTTCCTTATGGCCTGTAAGAATATCGATTTGAACCACGTGTATCATGTGACCATGTACAGATATTTTTTTTCTTATTTGTGCACGTGATTGTGACGTATGAATAAATTATATTTGTCTAATGAGGTGATTTCGAGCGCGGTCCGCGACTGTTTAAAATCGAGCATAGTTTTTGTTTAAAGTCGCTTTTATCAAATATTAGTCTCTAAACTACATGCCAAATGTATAGTTAGACCATTTTGGACGTATTGCATGAAATATTTCATCGACTCATTTTTGTTATTATTATCAAGGGGGTAAATCTTTAATAAATATGAGCATCATCTGAAAATTCGAATCCAAAATTCATTATAGTAATTCCAGGATAAGCACAGAAATCGCCTAGTCAGTCACTGTATATTCATTACAAGGGTAACTTTTAAAATAATACAAATAATACATCATGCTACGTCGTGATAGCCTAATAGCAATGATGGATAATAAGGTAGCCTATGAAAAGCGATAGTTGAAAAGTTAAGTAACGTTAATGTCACCATGCGCGGCGTTAGTATTTCAATCTAAAGAGACAGCAAGCCGATCATTTTGTGCACTTTTGCTCGACATTTAAGTCGGCGACATACTATTTTAACAGTTTTAATGCAAACGTCTGTCATTGGGCCATACTGTGTTAGTTTTTGAAGAAACAAAATCAGTTTCCTCAGAACGAAGGTTGTTATGAAAGAGCGACATGCAAAGAAGTGAGTTTTCCGTAGAATGCAGAACAACGTCGGGAGCAAAATGAAGAAAAATTGACATTTTCGCGGTCGGATATTTTGAACAGGACATAGATAAGCATTTAAGTCATTCCGTCATGCAAGTGCCCTAATTTTTATCAGAATTAAAAGGAAAGAATTTGATCAGTTTCAAATCAGTTGGTGGGAGTCTGAGATTTCCAAAATTTTAAGAGTTCGAAATACAAAGACAAGCTTTCAACCGTGAAGTTTCTATTTTCGTTGAGCAGATTTTCTGTCTTGCATATGTTGACGAAGATCTCTTTTTTGAGAACTCAAGTATTTTTCAAATTAGCACTTAATATTCTATACATTGAAAATAGAAATTTTATTATGTTTTAAAGAATTATTTAATGGTATTATGTATGATGACTTTGGGAAAGTTTACCTGAAAAAAAAAGGCAGGTTGATCTGAACAGACGTTAATCCGTTGATCTGAACAGACATTAATTACATAGGCAGCTACATGTATGCATGATAATTAATATGCAGCTGGCTAATTAGCACCGATTTTTATTTTCTTTGATCTTAATGACCCTCAGTGAGTCATCACACAAAACGGATTTACTACATGCAATATTTGGTCGCAAATATGCATGTATAGAAAACGTTTAAACTAGTATTTTTACTTTTGAAAGTGATTAACCCTTAAAAGCGCCAAAAACGAAAATAGATGAACTTATACAGCGTATATCCAAATGAGATGGCTCGTAGTGAGCCACCTCATCTGGATCTACACTGTCTGACCTCTAACTTTTGAATTCTAAATATGATATAGCTTGGCCTAAACTTTTTTTCTTTTCTTTTTTGAAAATTTTCGGGCGTAAAATTTGTTGTCTGCTTTGTTAATTATTTAGGTGTCGTTTTGCAATTAAGGCATCTTTGAAGAAATTGTAGTTTTTTACATATTGCAGAAAAATATTCATAAATGTCTTTTAAAATATTATGCTGCAATTATTGGCTGTAACTATATGCATAAATATACTTAACGTTGCACCTTAGAGCAAATTATTGGTTTGTATTTAAAAAGCTTGACAAAAGTATGTGGTTTTTGTTTTTTAATCAAATATTCCAACTTAAGTAAGAACTTTAAGATATACCGTAAAGAATGTTATAAGTAGGCACTTAAATATACGGACAAAGGCTGTAATGTTTTAGAGTCGCATTTTTACGCACCAGCGTAACAACTTAGTGACATACCTTATAAACAATTATAAATATTCACTTAAAATGCTTAAAACCATGGCACTTGAAATCACTTTTACGCACATGCGTAAAAACTTAGCGACATACCTTATTTGTAATTATAAGTAGCTCCTTAAATGTGCGTAAAAGTACAGCAGTTTTAAGCAGCTGCTTAAATGTCCAAATAAGGCATGTCACAAAGCACTTTTAAGCAGGAGCTTAAATGGCTTATAGATGCGTGTTTTTGCTGTGCGGGTTCTCTCTCTCTTTCTCTCTCTCTCTCTCTCTCTCTCTCTCTTTTCTAACTCTCTCTCTGGCTTTAACTATAATATTGTAATAATCTCAATAAAACGAAGTACACGCGAAGTCTCCAACAACCCCCTTTTTTAACCGGGTCTCTCTCTCTCTCTCTCTCTCTCTCTCTCTGGCTTCAGAAACTGAAGCACTGAGGGTGAGGTTGGGCCTGTAAAATCGATTTAAGCCCCCCCAGTAATTCATTACTGACCGTTCCAAGGCGGTAGTTCTGTTGTGGTTCTCTGTTGCCTGTTTTTGGTGTCAGAGTTTCTGTGATGTTTTACCTTATGTATGTTCTTATTATTTTTGGTTCGGTTTGGGTTGTTGAGCGGCCACCTTTTGGGAACAAGCTACTCACTCGTTGGCCATATGTTCTCTGTATCTTGATTATTTGTAATCTTAGTTGTTTCCAACTATGGTTTGAGGGCTGGATTTGGATTTTGATTGTTTCAGTTCCTGGTCTTTGCATACTTTTTACTTTTAGCGGTAATATTTTAATAATCTATGTAAATGATGTATACACATTAATTTGTTACTGCCCATATCTTTGCATGGCACAGCTTAAAGACTTTGACAGCTGATGTAAAACAAATAATTTTGAAACATAAAATAATAATAAAAACGTTTAAAGTTATTCCTCCCATGATGGTCTATCAAACCAAAGTCAAGCCCAAGCACAGTTCAAATTTACAAGTTACATACTTTTGATCCTCATTTCCATGAACTTAACATGGAGATCCTTCCAGTGCTTTTCTGAAAAAGGTGAATTAACATATGTTTTAGGAGGACAAAGTGGTTGTGAGTGGAGAGGAGAGGAAGGGGCAAGAAAGCTGCAACATTTTAAAAGAATGTTTTCGGAATTCATATTTGAAAACAAATCGTGAACTTGAGGGTTAGCTTTTATTCCCACAGCTTTGTCTGAAATAAATGAAAACCTCAAATGAATGAATAAATTCGTTATATGATAAATTTAAACACGGAGTAGTAGTTTGCAATTTTACAGTTTTATTATAGATTATAGTCATATGCGTGGTCATACACATTAAATATACATCTCTCTCTCTCTCTCTCTCTCTCTCTCTCTCTCTCTGTGTAGCCATATTCTTCTATAACTTACATTGGTCTCAGAAAAAATATTGTACATGTACATCAATTAGATTAATGCAATAATTACGATATGCCACCTTAGTAAATATCCTACAGATGTTGTATAGATTATGCAAATATCATGTAGTAAGGTAATTAGCAGACTGCATTGTCTCTCAAATACGGGGGAAAAACTGACAGTGCGATCATTTCTACGCTTACAACGAGAGATAGAGGATGTACTGAGCGCAAGCACAAGTTGTACATTGAGTGTACAAATGTGTCTTACGACAGACGTAGACAGTGACAGAGACCGGACATTACCTAAAGATATGATATATAATGATAACTTAAGCTGAAGTATTAAAAATACAATTACTTATTGCTGTTTTTGGGGTTGATATTACTGAATATTATGTACACCCATGAAATGTCTTCTAGTTCTAGGAACTTACCACTTATTTGACATCTGCTAAACAGTGAAAAAACGAAGAAGGGGGAATTCAAGTTATAAAGCTAGCGATTTTAAGTCATATGTTGATTACAAGCTTTTATAAACAATGACTTAGGATTACAAAATGAAAAAAAAAAATTTAAGCTAAAATTACCATCATATTGCTGCAATTATTACTAACTTAAAGGTGCTTACAGATGGTTCTTCTTAAGCTTTAAAGTCCTTAAAAATGCTTAAAAGAGGAAATATTAAGCAGTGATAAGCTGCGTATCTGGCCGCTTATTGTTCCGATTTAACGTTTTTTAAGCAGGTGCTTAAAGTCACTAAAAAGGTATGTCACTAAGTTGTTACACATCTCAGTTCTAGGAACAGCTACAGATTCTCTCTGGCAGAAGCCTTCTTACTCTAATTACCTCATGCAGAGATAATAGACTGAAGTAGCAATAAAGTCATCAGCATCTAATTAAGAGCTGACCACAGATGACCACATGTGATATAACCTGTTTAACTATCTACACAGTCAGCTGAGCTGAAGATACATTTTTGACTCAGGTTATGAAAACAAAAAGGATAAAGCGGCATCATGCCACTTGAAGAAAATTTATTTCAAATATTTTCAGTTAGCTATCAGATCCCGGAATTAGATCAGTCTATCTTTTCTAAGTTAGGCTCCTAGGTATTTTTTCTGTTATAGATTTCATTATGCCCTAATCATTTTTAATGTCATAGTAACGACTAGCTGATTTAAAAAAAGAACTATTTAATGCGAAATGACTAGCTTATTTTTAAAAAAAATAATATATAATGTAAAATGAAAAAAATGCAACAGTGTTGGTTTTTTTTTTTTTTTTTTTTTTAACACTTGCACACCAAACATATAATTGAAAGACAACAGCAACATAACCTGTCACCGGACAAAATCTGTCTGCAAAATTAGAAAAAAAAATCTGTCCAAGCTACATCATATTGAGAATTCATTGACTGGAGAGCAGACAGTGTAAATTCAGATGAGGCGATTCATTATGAGCTGCCTGATCTAGGTCTAAGCTGTTTGAAATAACTACTTTCATTTTTAATGTGTTTTGATTGATAGAGAGTGAGTGAACACCGGTTTAACGTCACACAAAACAAAGGGGCCCGAATTTAAATTCACGTGCGAAAGACCGGAGGAGTGAGGGACTGAAGCTGAGACATATGGATTGGTATAATAAACCAGTATACTACAACCGCTCCTTTTAGATAAACACGATAAGGCCACTTCCAAAGAAAAAAAAAAGAACAAAATAGAAATAAAAATGAAACTAAACATGTGTAAGACACAGATACAGAGATGATGCCCCTGCGTTGTCTCTGTAACCCCCTCCCCCTCCTCCACCCCACCCCACTTCTGCACTTCAATAGCACATGTGCATATAATTACTATGTTAAAACTGTTGACAAGGTTGATTGTAAAATTTTGCACACCATCAGCTTGCACTTTTTTTCAAGTTTCAGAAAGCTGTAATTTGATTATAAAAATGATTTTTCTCATTGAGAAAGAACATGCATTTCTCTATGCAAAGTTCCTATTAGTAAGTGTAAACTGTGGATGATTTTGTCACCCCTGCGAGAAGCCATAAAATTTTAAAGTTTGAAACAGCCATAATTTTATGAAATATTAATTTTTTGTTCAATTCAGAACGGCACGTGCATATCTTCAGTATATATGTCTGGAAAAAAAAACGTGCAATATTTCAAAGTGATAGCTAAAAAACTCAAGGAGGAGCTGATTTTACAACCTTGCAATCCTGTATTTACCAGAACCTGTAAAATTTCAAAGTTTGAAACAGCCCTAAATTTGTCCAAACTGTGTTTTTCTTTTCAAAAAAGTATATGCCCAGCTTCAATATATCTGAGACAGCTGTACAATGTTCCGAATTGATAGCTTAAAAGCTGTGGAAGCAGTTGATTATACAAACGGATTAGGCATGACAGACTGACAGACAGACAGATGGATAGACAGAAAAACAGGGATAAAAAATACGCCTCCCCCCACCCCCGAATATTGTCACTGAGGCATTAAAAGAATGGTCACATGCAAATAGTATCTTCACAGATAAGCCTGCACATCATCATAAACTGAGCATTGTATCCATTTTCATGATGTGTACATCCTCTTAGAGAAAATTAACCTAAAATTTATGCCTAACTGATAATCAGACCAGATGTTTTAGCCGTCCCCTAATTATCTGGACGCTGCAGGTATCAGCTAAACATACTCTGTGAACTACTTTTTCAAATAAATGGTTCCCGGTTAATAATACAGGTAATTCAAGCTTATAGTATTTTTATCAGCAGTGCTACTGAAACCTGATTCACGGTATAGGTGCGCCGATTAAAGAACGCTCTCATAATATACACTAATAAATCGCATATCCAATAATAAAGTTTTGTCTACTTTTATTCTAAATACAGTCAGTGTGTTTGAAGATATATTTTTGAGGTATCGTACGAAAATAAGTTTGCAATACAACTGGAACTATTTTTTTTATAAAGGCTGTAAGCAAGGGAGTACCGTTTCGCTGGTTCCCGTGCCATTATAAAATTGTTTTATTACAAAACGCTTAAATTTTAACGTAGAAATCTGTTCAAAAGGCCTAAACAACATAACTTTTATCGAAGATTTCGATTTTCTAGTTTATATCAAGATAAGGATACGGGATATTTATGTTTTACTTTTAACTAGAGAAAATCGGGTAACAGCGTTATCTTCACCATCTGGGGCACTACTGCGAAATTGCATAATTCTGTATCATTTATTGGTATACCGGAGGATTATACGACCGGTTTCATTAGAAACACATGTGAAATTGATACCCCGAGCAACCCGAGTTTATATAGCATTAAGTCGGGTCGGTCGGGGTCAATTCTCTAAGAGCATGTACACAGCATGTCATGTTGTGGCTGTCAGAGAGTGGTTTTTCCCCCTTTCCCCCCGGAAAAATGGCTATAGGAAGGACGGCTATTTAGTGGATTGTCCGGACCTCATAGAGCCACTTTTCCCCCATAGACCTTTTTCCCCCACCGGGAAATTGGCAATAAGTGAATTTGGTATGGCTTTTGGTATTTTACGGAACGGAACGAAACGGAACGAAATGAAATTGAGACATTTTACGGAATTTATCGCATAAAAAATGTATCAGTTTTTCAAGGGAGGTAATAAACGTGATTAATTACAAAAAAATCAATTTGCAAATTTAACAACCATATTTTTGTAATAATCAATAATTACTAATTTAAGGAACGAGCTGAGTGTGACTTTTCCCATCGCAGATATAAATACGTACACATACGCATGCAAGCTTACAGGAAGATGTACGAACTAGTGCTTTGTCCAGTCATGTTTGATTTAGTAGGGAGTTTATTACATTGAAAATTGATAGTCGGACATGTGTCCCGATGAGAGTCGAGCCCACGACTCCTGCATGAAAGGCGAACACTATTCTAGGCACTCCGCTGCGCGCACGAACAGATGAACGCTGTTGGACACATGCATGCGGTTCTAGCATCTGCTATCCATTGATATTTTACGGACAGATACTCGTATTTCTGTTTCAGTTATGAACCTCACTATTATGATTGGAGAAGGAGCAAATTCCACTATGTAGAGTGTCATCCTGTAGTCATATTAGCAGGGGGAAAATCCACTATAGAGGGGGAAAACGGCTATGCAAAAACACATATAGTAGATTTTCCCCGGGGAAAATTGGCTATATAGTCATATTTCCAGGGGAAATTCTACTATATAGCCATTTTTCTGGTGGGAAATTCTACTATGGAAAAATCATAGTCATTTTTCCGGGGGGAAAAACTACTAGCGGGGAAAAGCTACTCTCTGACAGTGGCCTCTAAAGGATTTATAAACTGTCTACCCAAACAGGAAAGACTGCTCAGAATGTGCAGAAGTGCATGCTGGTCTGAGTCATGGCTGCTAGCATATGCCGAAAGGTACTTTTTCGTATACTGCCACCAAACATACAATTAGATTATACACTGGAATGGAATAGCATTTTATTTTTCAATTTAAAAGTTGTATAGAAGTCTGACTTTTTACTTGAGCATACTGGTCATTGTCTTTGGGGAATCACAAGGGATAAAATCAGCTTGAAAAGAGCAAACAAAAGATTTTTCTTGTATGAAGAAAACCTCTCGCAGTTAATCTTTTGTCTTTAAATTCTTTTTATTTTTCTCTTTACATGTTCTCCCTCTGTAACTATGAATACTGAAAACTCCGACTAAAGCGGAATCTGAAACTGTGTTGGACTTTATCAAACATGTACTATCAACACAGATGAAAGAATCTAACTAATTAAGACAGGACCAGCAGAGGCCCCCTGCCATTTTATGGCTCCTGTTGCAGCAAGAACCTAATTACCTCATCAGTTTTATGATAGCTCAAATTTAGCTATGACTCTGTGGCCTTTCCTAGAACTGATCTGCTTAAATGTGATTTAAAACTGCTTCTTTAGCAGTTTTACGCTGCTTATTTATAATTTTACACCACATTTAATGCACATTTACGCAGACTTATAGGTGCTTATAGATGCACGTTTGCCCTGTTTATGTCAGAGTCAGTTAATCTAAAATGTAAACAGAACATACACATGTTGAAATCAGATGATTGGGCATAATCTAAGTAAATCCAGAAATGCGCGTCTGTCGCACTAAATCTGGTATGGATATGCTTATATTAGAACCACAGAGCCGATATCACTGTTGGTGGACAACTTGTCTCCGAGGATATCATCAACCCAGTTAGTCAGTGTTTCAGTGTTGATTCTGGTTCTCTAGCATCACGGTGGATGATCACGTGGTTTTCACGTCACAGAACAGTACAACAACTGTTTCGTAGTTAGTTTTTCTCAAAATGACTTTTTCGTTGTCGATGCAGTTTCGTAGAATATAGTGCAATGAATGCGTGCTTGTAAGTGCTTTAAACTAGTATTCTTGTTTTTACTGAGAGTTTACTTGTATTCGTGTTTAAACCTCCCCCAGTTTTGGAGCTACAACATCATTCACGTGCTACAGCCCCCTTACGGTTTCGGATGTTGTTGGGGACGAATAAATTCAAAAACTATAAAACCGACGATAAAATGTGAATATCGTGTGAAAGTCCTAATCAAAAACACACAATCACTGCGCTGCCTTTTAAAAGAATGATACAGAAACACAGTAATTATAAATTTAAACGTGAAGAATTCCCGAGGATATCCTCGTTCAGAATGACGTAAAAAATGACGCAAGGAAACACGCCCGAGTATAGGGGTCACTACTTAAATGCTGATTTAAAATAACCTTGTTCCATTTGTTATATAGCTGGTAAATAAAATGATCTGATAATGTTAGTAGAATAAAAGTCATTGCCAATTTGCAGAAAATGACGGATAACACACCGAAGTTTTCGTTTATTTGACGTTTATCTTAGCTCTGTGTTAAACAGCATTTTTATGCAGTAATTTAACAAACCATTTAATGTACGAGGTTGCCTACATTGATACACAAGCAATCATGAATGGACTTGAAAACATACAACCCTTAATTTAACGTCACTATTATGTCACATGCGCATTGAGACAAGTAGCATCGAGTCTGTAAACTTGTTTGCTTTTAAATGCTATTACTCAATCATTTAGGCCTTTATTTTCTTTCGAAATTTCAATTTCGGAAAATGCGAATACTCTTTATCAATATGCAGTTGTAATCAGTTATAATTATTTCCCCTTGTTTGGCTGAATAGCTCTAGGATATACTCTCTCGCAAATAAATCCATAGTTCATTGGTTTCTAAAAATGTCAGTTTGAACAGTTATCTTGCTTGCTGTGGCAAACTAAAAAGAACCTTGTGTAAGTTCAGAGTCCCTATTGTTTTTGATAAATAACAAAAAGCTTCACAAAATAATTTCGAACATGAGGGTAAATCCGGGCATACCATTGCAAACAGTGAAAATCCAGATGAGACGGCTCATAATGACCGTCTTATCAGGATTTTTACTGTTTGGACAGTTAATTTCATTTTAGTTCCAAACAACTGACATATAAAGGAAACAATGTCACTGTCCGAATTTACCCGCTGTCCTAAGTTACCCGACACTCCCCTACCTCATGATTAAATATTTCAAGAACTTAATACAACTAATAAAGCAATGGGGCCTTAAACTCATCTATCCTTTTTTCTCATATCCACAATTTCAGAGTCATACTTTTTGTAAATCTCGAATACCTGCATTAATCATAGATTTCGTTTCATGTACCATTGTGACCCTAATTCTCAGCGCATTTAGGGTCCCTGCCGTTATCGCTCAACCTTGAAAAACTAGATATAGAAGCCGACGATGTATCTGATTTAGGTTCATCGGTACGACCAGTGAGTGAGTGAACTTGGGTTTAACGTCCCACCAACAACGAGGTCATATAGAGACGGGACCTCGGTTTAAAGTCTCATCCGAAAGACCGGAGAAGCGGGGGATCGATCTCGCGACCCCTGGATTGGTAGCTTGGAGTGTTATCCACTACACTACACCGTTCCTAGTACGACCAGTTGCAGAGATGTCTGCTACATGTATATCAGTTTCCGTATCAAACTTAGATTCACTAATCGTAAAAAGAGAACTATCAAAGTGTCCCTCTTGTTCATATTTCTAATCATGTATCAACTGAATCCTATAATCGCGATGATGCATCCCTTGTCTTAGACAATGACGTATTCCAATCTGATGTGGACTTTGTAAATCATTGCTCATAATAAACAATATTACAAAAAACATGCAACACTAAGTATTCAATTATCTTGCTGTCTGATAGAGACATATTGCTCTATTTTAATCCAATAGTATACTTAGTATACTTGCACAATCATCGAGCGTAAGGCCCCTAAAAGTTAGCCGCGACAACACAACACTACAGAGTGACAAGTGCGCCTAGCGAAGACTCAAACCAGCCTGGGTATCCGCCCATTCTGATCAGAGTCTTTGCAGTGCGCTTAAAGGGTGCTGCGGATCTAAGCTACCTTCATGCCGACAGTGAAGACACTGATCAAACTGGGTGGATGCCCCGACTGATCTCAGTCTTCACAAGGCGCACATGCCACTTTTCGGCTTTCTCGTTTAGCTGCTCAAATAATCTGATATAGAGTCCGACAAAGGGTGTTTGTTAGTGTAGCGTGTACCTTAATTACTGAGCTTATGTTGTGGCTCACTTGGCTCACACACAGTCACGAATGCAATATTAAATTAAAAGTTTAAGATAGACTCGATTTAATTCAAGCTATTTGCTATGATTATGATTCTCCCAATTTAGATTGAGCGACTTGCTCGGACAATAATTGTTGATAACTTAAAGATGAGTTGACCTCTCAAACAAATCATTAATCAAAAATGCAATTGCAACATAAAAAACACGAAGCGCTATGCACATGAATAATCAAAATTTGAGTGGCTCAGTAAGGCTCTTGTCTATCAGAGTCAGTATTCAAGGCTGGAAAATTGAGCTCCTCCTCTGCTACTAAATATAATGACAAGTAAGTAAATAGATGTTTATCTACAAAGTAGGAAATCCAATTTTTCAGGCACGTCTGCGACTCTGTAGAAATTAATATTACCCTACTGATAATTCTCAATGTGTCTTCTTTGAAACCTATCGAAGTACTAACTCTAGCAGACTGCTATCTAAGCTTTATATACCTGTGGCCTAGGTTTGAAACTAGACTTCATTTGATTGGCTGATTACATGTGCAATATCATTGGTTTCAAACTATAGGATTAAGTATTTTCATTGGTCGGAATCCGAGACAAATGATTGAATCTAACTGTAACTGATTTCAATCCAAGCTTTTGGATAAGCTTTTGTACAATTAAGCTTTTATACAGAACCAAATGGACTATTTTGTCACGTTAGCAAGCATGAATCAGTAAATCAACACCAGCTTCAAGCGCAGCAAGAAGACGTATCAAGCTAATTGTGCGTTTGGAAAATAATATGGAAAGAGAAAATGTTAAGCAACATTTCATGTATGGCCTGAAATGTAAAGTAACAGGTCTTGCTGGCAAGAAAACAATCCGTTAACATTACTTTATTTATGACTTTTCAGCCAAGCACAAGAGAGCGCGTCCACACAACACTAGTCACGCGACTCTTAAAAATAATATTGAATACCTCAATGAAGTGTCGAAGAAATGATCGCTGTAAGAAAGAGCTCTGGTACAATCATTTTCTTTTTCAGATTGCCAATTGACCTGGGGCTAAAACGAAGGAATAGAGAGAAAAGCAAATCGAGGCAAATGTGTTTTGCAGTGGTAGGGGATATTATGCACCATGTGTAGTGATAATGTGATCTAACGTTAACGGCAAACATAAAAAAGAACAACCTTTACACATCAAAGAAGTAATGTAAGGGTTCTGTTACAATCAGAATTCTTTCAGATTCGGTTATCTCCACTTTCCCATGGCTAAAATGAAAAGAAGGAGAGGGAAAAGCAAAAAAGAAAGAGAAAAAAAAAAAGAAAAAAAAAAGAAAAAATAGAGAGGATATTTACTTTTTTAGGTGAAAACTAAGTATATTGTGTAGAATGTAATGAAATTATCTACAATTTCACGAGTGCGTAACACGAGTGTAATTTGTGATATTGTCAACACATGAGATGAAATAGTTTTGAAATTTACCAAAAAAATGTGATTTTTCTTTTCATTCTTTCCTGTTTTGGATAATAACGGAAAACAGACAGCTTCAAAACCAACTTTTTTTTCCTGATCATTTCGTAAATTTTGCTTGGCTGAGCGCGCTAAGAGAGTATCATATTTTGCTTCTAGAAAATGGTTTATAATGTAATTCTAATTAATAAATAAAAAGAACTCGACGGTTTAAAGTTTGACGTTGCCATGATGTGTACATCTCTTTAAGAAAAAATGGCAAAAAAATCTTAGCTCTGCTGATAATTGAACCAGATGTTTAATGACTGCTGCTGCAATCTTTCGCTGCATTAATGAGTTTTTCGCAATAGGTAGTATCAGCAGATTTATCTGGGGAACTACTTTTCTGATAAAAACTGGTCCCCGGCCTGACTGGTAAAATAACATTGATAAAAGGATCAATTCTATCTAATTCATAAGTCTAAATTATATTTGCGTATTTTCTGTTAAAAATCCAGTTGTATTTTCCAAAAATTTCAGGGCCAAAAATAAGGCAAAAAATATGTACTCGTATATGCGTTTTACATTTTAACAAATGTCACTTTAATTCTGTGCATTTCATACACAGCCAAGTGTTTTTGTCATTTTGTTGCAATTTGAACAAAAAAAAAAACATCAACAGATAGAAGAAATATTTATCTAGTTTATCTTTAAAAGTAAGCTTTTATGTAATATAAACTCGTGCTTTGAAGTTCTCTCTCGCGCAATTCGAAAGGCCGCTTGATTGCCTTGACTGTGAATAAAACAACGCTAAAATTGCGCTCACTCTTACTGACTGACATTTCGGACTCCTAAAACATCGCCGAAAATAATTTCTAACTTTCCCCTGAAAGTTAGATCAGCTGTTCTTTACAATTTCGAGTAAAAGTGTTGGAAAGTCCAGCACCTTCCCTATGGTCTGTCTTTTTTTTATATTATTTCCAAGGACTGGGCTATAGTGAAGGATATTTTTAAAACATCTCCACTTTACTTCAATGGCAACCATCGCATTTTCTTCCGACTTTTACAAGCACAGACATTTGTTTCATCTACCGCTATTATTTTTTTCAATGGAGCTTATTTTAGGCTTTTTATGGCGCTAAACTCATTCCCCGAGCAACTTGTGTCAGGCAAGGAACGTCGATTACCGCTTGCAACTTCGGATCAAAGGGTCATGTTTTCGATACTTGCTCTCTGAATCAAAGCACAGAGTATTTCATAATCATCCTCACTTCTCCTACTATGACTAAAACACTGTTGAATAGGCCGTTAACCGCCAAGTCATCCATTTACACGCCTGTCATGCTTTTAAAATGGTCGGTCAGAACGCTGTGACAGTGTTGGCGCCGAAGTGTCCCTTTTGTTTTCTTCATTTTTAGGTTTGTCTTTTAAAATCTCGATTTCTAGAGAATGAAACCTGGGCTAACAACATATTTGTTCGTAGACAGTTTTCTTTAGCGGTAATCCGCACGTGCGCTAGCGTGCAAATTCGGCGGAAACCTTCGCGTGCGTTAACGCGCGTGCGAAACATTTTAAACCGGCAGTCGGGATGCATGGACGAACAGATGAGACTGTGCACTGTGCATCCGGGGCTGCATTAACAATATGGGCGACACTGACAGCGATGGGCGTATACATTTTGAACACGGCAAAAGTAAATAAATAAATAAATAAATGATTCGCGCAACGAGCAAAGTATTTTAGCGAGTACGATGAGCGCAGATGCAGACCTGCAGATCTGCGCAACCTCGGTTTGTACATTTCCATATAAACATAAAACACAGTATCATCTCGCGATGTACAGGCTTATCGGTGTCTTAGATGTTCGCTATGCGAGAAGGCTGTGAAAAGAAATGTAATCAATGGCAGAATATTTCTCCCTGACATGTAGCAATTTAACACTACGGTTTGAACAGCGGTCTCCAGGGCAGATTTAATTAGGGCCACTGTCCCACTGACGGGACGGTACTTGTGAAATGGGAATCCTGTTGTTATGGTGTGCCGCTAAATATAAGCATGGTCTTATGTGAAATTACATATACACTGGTATATGCATGTTAAAGGTTCTGGTCTAAAAAGTAGCTATAGTTGGTCGGCATTATCAGTTTTTTTTCCGAAATATTTAATAAAGCAAAGTAGGAAGATGCGAAAGTTACATCAAATTTAGGATATTTTCCGGTATACTTCCACAGTTTTTACAATAAAATGTTCAGGGTCTGGCCAAAACATATATAGGGTCAGGAAACCTGAAAGTCACGTATATTCTTATTTAACCTCAGCTGAAAATCTGGCAAAGTGCAGGATCAAACCAGATTTCTTTTATTTTATTGAGTGATATTTCACTAAGTCAGCTCCAACGGTCAATAATGCACTCTCTTTGCTGTTTGCGTATTAAAATGTTTGTAGATAGATTATACTAAGAAATTTCAAATGGGCTGCTGAGCAGGTTTAGTCCTAGACTAGCTACTACTCTGATAACGAGTTTTGATCCCAAATCGAAAATAGTAATTTTTTATCCATTCTATGGCCAGTCTATAAATAATGATTCTGCTCCCTTTCTTATTGGTACATTATCAGGCGAAGAAGTTGAGCCAGAGAGTATAGACTAGCTACAAATACTGAACTTATATATCAATTATGAAAATGAAGAGATAAAGTGAAAATTCTTCTTCGCCTAGTGGTTAGGCTAGTTTAGTCCTATCTAGTAACACATAAATGACGATACGTTCGCGCGGTTCCTGCGGCTTAGTATTCCTACGCTCGCCATCTCAGCAATTAGCCAATATGCCTATTTTCTATAGGATATATTCCACGATTCAAATAAATGTCATATCACAATGTCATTTTAATAGTTTCATTAAAGAAGCGAAAGTATTTGCTGACTTTTTCAGGGAAATAGTTAGGAACTATTTTTTTTTTCCAATACAGACATTAATATTAGGGCGTTCTACTGGTTCCCGTCTTACAATCTGTCAGCTCGGATGACACAACTATGCTAAAACTCTTATTTTTTACGTAGAACGCCGTTTGAAAGGGGTAATCAACTTAATTTTTAACGGAAAGACTATTTTTATCAAAAGCTTTACTCTTTTTTTCTCGAGTTTTTACTTACCCTTTTTGACTCAGAGTTTTAATTCCTCGTGTTATCAGTAATACCTATGTAATTACGCAACGGCACATCATTTTATTAGTCTGCCGGAGGAGTAAATGACCAGGATCATAAGAAACACATGTGAAATTGATATCCCGCCTTACCCGAATTTCATATGGTAAAACTCGGGTAAGAAGGGTGCAATTCTTTAACAGCATGTACACAGCATGCCGTCGGATTGACGTCGCATGCCAGTTAGCGATATAACAGCTCAAAACTGACATCAGGCATCAGGCAAGACCGCTAAATTCAAGGCTTTTTCGGACAGAAATTAAGCCGAAAAATTGTCAAAAAACAGCCGCAGTTTCCTACAATGAGAACAATATAAATCGTATCAGTCACTAGTGAATTGATACAATATTTTGTCATTGTGGGCAATGTCACTTTCATTTATCCTTAATATCCATTTAATTCACCGCTAAGTATAAATTGAATATATTATATACTCAGCAAAATTAGAAACGTGACAAACAAATTTTCTTTCCTTTCAATTCCTGTAAAAAAACAAGCAAATTTGGTGAATTTATATCCCCCGCCAAAGTGGTCCTGATTTGTTTATGATTTATTCTAAGTTACATAAAATTTCGTTCACTGGTTACTTAGTTACGGCTGAAGGACAATAACTCTGGGATAAGTGAGGCATAAGCTGAATCTGTTCTTAAATACTTGTCTCAGCATCACTGCACTATGATGATATGTTTTTAATTCAGTTTCAAGAATTTTTGTTCACCGATACCTTAGTTATGGCTAATTTGTGGATTTTAAATCCATTGATGGGTATTAAATCATGCACTACTGGGATGATTATGACAAAACTTAACGTGCCCTGCTGTGTCATGACAATACATAATTATGTTAAGTTTCATGAAATTCCATTTATTGGTTACTTAGTTAGGACTCAATTTGTTGATTTTAAACCAATTCAAGGGCAATAACTCATTGCTTACTGAAGCGATTCTGACAAAACATAAGATTCATCAATGTGACATGGTGATACATTTTTAGTATTTATAGAATTTTATTCATTGATTACATGTACTTAGTTATGGCTGACTTTGTCAACCTTAAATAGATTCAAGGGTAATAACTTATGCACTACTGATGCACTTCCGACGAAATTTTATGTGCATGACCACGTTATGGTGAATCATATTCATCTGAAGTTTTCATAATTGGTTACTTAGTTATGACTCATTTTATTAATTTTAAGTCCATTAAAGGGCAATAACTCGTGCACTACTGAAGCCAGTCAGATGAACCTTCGCATGCATCAGCGCATTACAGTGATACACAATTGTTTTTTTAGTTTCACGAAATTCCGTCCAGTGGTTACTTAGTTAAGGCTAAGGACGGACGGACGGACGGAAGGACGGACAGATGAATAGACGGACGGACGCACGGACGGACATGGAGAAAACAGTATCCCTCCGCCTTCGGCGGGGGATGAAAATTGGCATTTAAATAATTGGAAATGATGAAATTTGCTCTAGAAAGGCCAGGGGTCAATTTTCAGGTAAAAGGCAAAATTGATAACATAAAATAAATATTACTTGACATTAAATGAATCAATTTTATCTTCAGATCAGTACAAGTAGTCAAAATGTTAACTTTTTTTTCAATTGAGACAATAACGTCTGATTCTGACAAGTAGTATAAAGACTGGGGATTCTGGGACAAAACTCCTGGGGGCCCGCCCCACCCCCTAGCCAGCCCCCAGGGGCGGCACCTGATTAGTTACCTCCGAGACCGGCGCGGGTTCTGGGTTAAAACCCTGGGGCCCCTGGCAGGCCGTCACCTAATTGGAGACCACCGAGGCCGGCGGGGGTTCTAGTACAAAACCCCTTGAAGGGCCGCCCCACCCCTGGCGTGCCCGTCACCTGATTGGACACAACTGAGGCCGGCGGGGTTCTGGGAGAAAACCTGATAGGGCCCACCCCACCCCCTTCACCGCGCCTCCCAGCCCCCGTTTCCGGCGTCACATGCAAAAAAAAAAAAAAGTGTCGAAGGCACGGACGGCCCACCACCCCTGCCGGCCCAGGGACTCATACTTTTTCAGATCGGCAGCCGAAGTGTTACGATGATAAAATAAAAACAGGTTTAACTTTCGTCTGCTGATGAAAATGCCCTGGTGTATTTTCAGCAGATGATTAGCTTTTTAGTGTGTAAAACGTACCAGGAAGCTTTAAACAGTATGTAAAATTGACTGGGCAAAATAAAAGGGCTCTTTAGGCCTTTTCGAGTATACGGGTTTGCGCAGGAGTGCCGTTGCTAAGGCTTTGTTTACGTTGGATACTCCTGCAAGAACGCTTGCGTTGGTTTTACTTGCATTCGCACTACTTGGTGTTCCTGCTAGGAGCGCTGTAGCTAAGGCTTGTTTACCTTGTAACAACAACGCGTGTGTTAGTGTTGGTTTCACGCGTAGCCAGAGGTTATTACGCAGTGGGTCAAAAACAGGCTATGACTTGCTTTTTTTCACATGGTGGAGCTTGTAAATCAAAAACTAAGTAGGTGCTTGGTATTTCATTGTCACTAATGGTAACAGCAACAGTCAGTGAGCAAAGCTCGTGGACTGCGCTCTTAGACAAGGTAGTATCGGTAACCCAGTTTCCTGAAACGGGGATAAGAAAAAAAGGTAAAGGTATCCCATAGCCTAATAGCCGTTGGGGCAGTGGGGGTTAGAGAACCACTGTATCTTGGGTACAGCTGATGAAAGGCGGAACCCATCTCTCTCCTTTCGCTGCCTTATCCTTCCCTAATTCGAAAAAGGTACCCATTAACTGCTGGGTCGACAGAGAGAGTTTTCTAGTCGTCGGATGGCGGCGGTGAGCCGCAAACTCACGACCTTCCGGCGACTTTCTGCACAATAGCCGAGCAACTCTTATCACTCGACTACGGCGCCTATCTGAAACGGGGATATTCACCCAATAATTTCGATTTCACAAGGCTTTCGGGCATATTCGTCATTTTTACATTATTGAAAAAACCCTAGATATTTTGCCAGCCACCTGGCTGTCTGTCTTTTCTAAAGGACTCCTGATAATGGCCATGAAAAAAAAAACACTCACCTTACTCAATTTTAAGCTCCAATGTGAAGAAAAAAGCAAGTCATGGCCTGTGATACTCACTTCGTATGACGTATGCATTATCAGAGCGATCGCATTTGATTGGGTAAACTACGAGTTGATTGGTCGATTAGAGGTTTTTGGTAGAAGCGTCTGGCAAATAAATCACCGCGTCTTACCCGGACAGTATTTTTATCGGAAGCTGCGTTTTGCTGATTTTTTCCGCGTGGATTTGAATCCCGGCGGCGGATTTTTTTTAGCCAGGTCCCGACCTGCGGACCTGACACAGCCGAACGCCCAATTGAAGAAATGCTCGCTCAGGGTATATCGTGCATACTGTATGAACGCATGTCGCTGGCTTATTGTTGGACGCAGCGAGCGCTGTGAGAAGCCGTGTATCAATGATCTCTGCGGCATTCACAGGGCCCAACTACGCCGCCGACCGGGGACAGAGCCCCAGCCCTGCAGGAAATGCGGAAAGGGGACGAAATCAGAAACACATCTTTGCTCGAAACTTTGCCGCTCCGATCACGTGAAGAAAGCCCTTCACCGCGCAGAAGCAAACGCTAAACGCCTCCACCCCGTGCTAATGCAAGAACTCCTTTTCGCGGCACACCGCCAACGTAAGTTGCCGTTTATCGAGCTTCGTTCTAGTTAAAACAAATGTGGTTTACAGCTTACATATTAATCGGCCTTCCAATTTGACAGACATTCGATTACAGCATACGAAGCGCCGCGGCGCTTACTAATTTTCACCGGCGCGGATTATAGCACGGCTAACATAGTGATCGAACTTTCAATTTGACAAAGCATTCGACAGTGTTATCAAGCATGGCCGACATGGATGAATACAATCAGTTTCTCGCTGAGATGCCCAAGCCAGCCCAGAAAGTCGTGAAAACTCTTTTGGATGAGCCCATCCCTGAAACGGTTGAAAGACGCTTACTTAAGCCTTTGTACCCCCAAAAAATACCGGCCTCCACGTCCGCCGCCAACATAGAAGGGCCGGAAGAGGAAGGCCATCTTGAAGGAATTTGACCCGATACCTCCTCAGAAGGCCGTTCGAACAATCCAGGACTATCAGCAAGAGATTTTGGATGTGTTTACAGAAGAGCAGACGAAGAGGGATGATGAGCTAGTCTTTCGCGAAACCCCATGGACCATTGGCGGGTTCTTGAGGAGCTGGCAGATGGATGTCTCTGCCGAGCACCCTCTGGGGACAGATCCCATGGCTTTCCTTGAGGAAGTGGAACCCCAGATCCGTATCAAGATCGAGGAAAAGATACGGGCCTGAATGGTGTTAAATTCCAGCTTGCCCTCAAGGTCCAGCTTCAGAAGGACAACCCAGACGGCAGTTAGGAGTACACAGACCCTGTGCTGCGCCACAAGCAGGAGGCTGTTCTGCAGAAGAGTGTAATCAAGGGGGCCCTAAATCAAGCTTTTCCCAGGATCCAAGAAACACTCGAAAAGTGGACACAGGAAGGGTCGGATTGGGTGATCGACAGAGTACAGACTCTCTGGCCGGAGATCGTTAGATATAAGTCTCTGAGAGGCGGCTCTTTCATCCCCTACCGGCTGCAGTAAGTAACAAGAAGGCAGTAATCAACGTGAAAAACAAAGATGACCACTGCCTTAGATGGGCGCTCCGAGCGGCTCTGGCAAACCCGCTGGCACCACATCACCCTGAGAGACCGAGATGGTACCCAACTGAAGATGGCCTTAATTTTGAAGGAATCGATGCCCCCACGCCCATCTCTCAGATTCCCAAAGTCGAGAAGCAAAATAACCTGACCATCAACGTCCTTGGCTGGGATAAGGGAGTGACTGTTCACCGTCTCAGCACCCAGCCGGAGGATGTACCTAGGATCAATCTCGACTCCACAAAAAGCAGCACCTGACGAACACAACACGGAAAAGTACATCTCTTTCAGCCTTAGCCAGCTGCGGTTTATTGACAGCGCACAGTTTCTGCTAGCTTCCCTCGACAAGCTGGTGGCGGCAAACCAGCCTGTGGCTTTCCAAATCACGGCCCACTACGAGGCAGACCGATGCAAGCGCCAGCTCTTGACGCGCACGGGAGTGTATCCCTATGAGTACATGGACACCTGTGCGCGCTGTGAAGAGACCCAGCTGCCACCCCAGGAGGCCTTCTTCAGCAAGCTCACCGACGAACACATCGGCGAGGCGGACTACGCCCACGCGCAGCAAGTCTGGACGACCTTTGAATGCAAGACCTTGGGGGACTACAGCGAGCTATACTGCCGCACAGACGTCTTGCTTCTGGCGGATGTCCTCGAGACGTACAGGAAGACGTGCCTCCGCCAGCACGGTCTAGACCCGGCCCACTACTACACGGCCCCAGGCTCAGCTGGGACGCCTTTCTCAAGAAGACAGAAGTGGAGCTCGAGCTGCTCATAAACTATGACCAGCACCTCTTTATCGAAAAGGGGATGCATGGAGGAATCTCAATGATATCGAAGCGTTATGCCAAAGCCAACAATCCCCTGGTCGAGGGCTACGATCCTGAAAAGACAACTAGCCATATTCTCTATCTAGACGCGAACAATCTTTATGGTTGGGCGATAAGCCAGCCTTTTCCCACAGGGGCCTTCCGGTTGGAAGAAGATTTTGAGCAGCTGGCCAAGACAATTGTAGATCATCCAGCAGACGATCCAGAGGGCTTCATCCTATAGGCAGATCTAGAGTACCCAGAAGAGCTGCTAAAGGTGCACATCGCCTACCCGCTGGCACCAGAGCGCATGAAGGTTTCGAAGAAGTGGGAGTATCAGCACAACCTCCTCGGCATTGGGGTAGCGCCAACCGAGGTTAAAAAACTGGCCCAAACCTCCATGACAAGGACCGCTACGTGCTTCACTACCGCAATCTGCAGCTCTATGTGTCTCAGGGCATGTGTCTGACTAAGGTCCATCGTGCCCTTCGCTTCAGACAGAGCCCCTGGATGGAGCCCTACGTCCGGAAGAACACAGACCTCCAAAAAAGGGCTACCAGCGGCTTTGAGAAGAACCTCTTCAAGTTGATGAACAGCTCGGTCTTTAGGAAGACCATGAAGAACCTGCGGAAGCGGGTTGATATGAAGCTGGTGCTAACATCTTTGACGACGATCTGGTAGCTATCAAAATGCATCAGCGCCGTCTAGTGCTCAACCTTCCTGTCTTCGTTGGATTGAGCATTCTGGATCTCTCAAAGCACCTGATATACGACTTCTACTACAACCAGCTCCGAAGGCAGTACGGGGGCCACTGCCAGCTCCTCTACACGGACATCGACAGCCTTCTCCTTGAGATAGAGACTGAGGATGTGTTCAAGGACATGGTCCTGAGTCAAGGCCTCTACGATACGTCTGGCTACCCCCAGGACCACCCTGTATACAGTGCGGCCAACAGGAAGGTGCTGGAAAAGCTAAAAGACGAGTGCGCTGGGCGTGCAATTGCAGAGTATGTAGGCCTGCTCCCCAAGATGTACAGCAAACTCGAGGCCTCTGGCGGCAGCATAAAAAAGGCCAAGGGCGTAAAAAAGGCCACCGTGAAGAAGCATATCAGGCATCGACAGTACAAAGAGGCTCTCTTCGAAAAGTATCCTTTCACCATGGCATGGATGTCTTGCGGTCAGAGCGCCATCGTATCTACGGGCAACATCTGAACAAGGTCTCGCTGTCACCCTACGACTGCAAGCGCTGGATTGCAAAAATGGGGTGGACACGCTGGCTTACTGGCACAAAGATGCGATTCCCGCAGGTGTTGTGCCCGACCCGGAGATAATGCATACATAGAAGAGCGTCAGCACTTGAGAACCCAATCTGGAGGAAGCTGAGTGTCTGGGGGTACCACGAGCAGTTCCTCACGCACAAAGCCACACGGCGGTCCATCTTGTAAGTAATACAAGTAGGGTTCGTCGGGCTTGGTCACCGAGCTTCCAAGCCGGTACACCTCAAGAGACGTCACAGGGTCAGTGGCCCGCCTGCGACCACCCTCCAGCTCACCGGGCTGGTATAAATAGCGCATGCCAATCCCAGAAGGGAGCTTGTGCTCCTTGAGACCAACAAGGCGGCCAGGAACTACAAAGGAAGGCTTTTGTGCCACAGTCTTAGCCTTGGTAGCATCAGAGGGCTTTTTGCCAGTCAACCTGGTCGCTTTACCGTTCAGAGCTGCTACGACGCCAGGCAGCCGAGCCACCCACTCAGTCGACCTTTGACCTTAAGGGAGCTTCATCTCTTGAGCATAATGGTGCCCAAACAACCACTCAGCCAAGGCCCTGTTTCAGCGTTCAACAATCCCTTGGTCCCGGTGGATGTCAACCCGACCGCGCCGGACCTGGACGGAGTGCTTTGCCAGCAGCTAGCTCACCACACCCATGAACTCGCGTCCGTGGTCCACCTGAAGAAGCTTCGGCCACCGAAGGGGGTTCCGCTTGTAAATCCGAGTCCGACCATCGGCCTCCTCTGCCGCAGTCTTGCTGGTCAGGGGCTCAACCTCCTTTTAGCGACTGGCGACGTCAACGACCGCGAGAGCGTAGCAGAAGGCTTTCCGTCTTACGTGGTCGTGTGTTAAGAAGAGCAGATCTGCCTGGTGTACTTCGTTTGGCACTGCCACGTCAAACTTCGGCCGTGGTATGTACCGTGGGGCAAGGAGGCTGATTTGCTAGATTGCCTGCTTCTTAAGCCAGTCATTGGCCTGCTGTTCGGTCACCTTTGCTGCAGACACTAGGTTTTTGATGGCCGCGAGTCCTTTCCAGTACCCTCGGGAGCTGTAGTAAATGCTTGAAAGGCGAGCTGATAGCTTCTTATCTTGCTCCATCGAGACCTGCAAGGTATTCTAGCAGCCTGATAAGCCTCCAATATGCGGAAGCCACAGGCTTGGGCAGCTGACCAGTTGCTTCCCCGATGTCAGGAGGGCCAGCCAGCACCCCTGCGGCGAAATACGTTACGGTCTTCTCATTTCGCCGCTAGAACTCGAGCAACTTTTGCGCGACATCGGTTATGGTGAGGGCCAGAGAGCCAGGAATCTTGCGGCGGCGGGCCGCATGCCCGACCTCAAGCAAAGCAAGATACAGTTTGTCGGTCAGCATATCACAAGCCTATTCCCTACATTGCAAAAAATTACGGGGCGGAATTACTGAGCGAGTTTGTAGGCCACCAGGCCGGTCGCGGCCATTCCCAATACAACAAAGGCGATCTCACGGTCTTTTTGGTCACTGCTCGGCACGTCAAAGTCGGAGAGCTTGGGCTCAGACCCCAGGGGGGTCAAGTCTTTTTCCGGTGACCTGCGAGTACTCGCGCATTGCGGCGTCGACATCTCGAAAGGCCTGGACGGCGTGCCCATGGCGGCGGAGGTCCTCACTGATCCAGTCCAGACGCTCTCTGCGCTTTTTGACCATTCTGCCTGTGCGGCCTGAAGTTGTTCATCCGCTCTGCTGTGGCGCTTGCGCTCTTCGTCGAGGCCAGAGATCCTCAACGTGGAGAACAGGAAATTCGATCCCGATAACTACAAGGCGTTCACCAGGGCGCCCCCAACGAGCATAGCGATGCTTGCCATGCTTACTTTAAGATATCAGCAGTAATCAGCCCCTGTTCAATTAGGGCGTCCTCGGTTGCCATGGCGAGAGCGATGACAACTACGTCCGTTGCCAAATCGCGTGGCGTTAGATCAAGCTTCGGAGAGCTACGCCCTATCGCCATTTTGCCAAGCCGAGCGTATCTCGCAGCGAGGCCAGAGACGACCGCGCTGTGGTAAAGCGCGTTAACAAGCATGTTACCGTCGTTATGCCGGGGTTGACATGACTGCGCTATTCCATAATGAACGGATCCGGGAGAGCCTCTAATTGCTTTGCACCAGGGGGGCTTATCCTTGACTTGGGGCGCGGAGGGATTTCTAGAACAAGCGGGACCGATTTGCGTGAAGCGCAAGCGCGGAAGGCGCGAAAGCATAAGTGCACGGCTCGCAAGACAAGCCCCAATAATCCACGGGGTCCAGTTACTTTGTTCACGGGGCCGTTCGTCTGTGCGTTCTCCCGCTTTCTTTGGAAGAATACTGGCAGACGTGTCGTCGCCCGATCGAAATGACTCTTTGGCTGCTCAAAGCTGCTTGAGCAGGAGCTCCTGCTTGACCTTTTGGGCGGTAGCACCCGCGCGCCTGGCCGCCACCTTCTTCACATCTGTTGCTGTTTTCTCCGTCACCCTTTCAACAGGACTCTGGGTCGGCTCCCAAGTTGACACTGTCGTGGCTTGCGTCGGATCTTGGCTCCGCCGGCTGCTTGTTCTCTTTCATCGTTCATACGAACGGTACACTGATGTCCAAATTGACAGTGTTTCAGAGTGTTCAGCACGGCCGTGACCGGTGCAAGGTACGTGCCATAACGGTGGTCAGCTCACATGTAGCGCTACTAAGCGCGTGCCAAACAAACGGGTCGCCATCGAGGTCAGCAATAAGTCTGGCTGGTTTTCGGCCTGGATAGGGAGAAACATAGACACCACCCCCGCGTAGAGCTGTAGCGCTGCAGACTCCAGCGTCTTTGTCATCGCCGCCCCTAGTCTCGCTTCGTAACGGGCGTACAATCTCTCTATTTCGGCATCGCCAAGCTCCTTGATTTGGCTGGCGGTCAATGATTTCCCATGAGCTAGTATCCCATACCGTCCAGCTTGACGTCCCGCTGCCACTGAGACGAGGCTTTCACGGTGTCGTTGCACCCGGTGCGTATCAGAATCTTCTTGGTCCTGCACCACCGTTTTTTCAGAACATGCCTGCAGAGCCTCGTCACCGGTACCCTGCGCAGACAACAGCCCATCGATCAGTTCGTCACAGTCCAATGTTTTAGTTATCGCATTAACGAGCATTGAGCAGCTATACGACAAGGCTACAAGTGCAGTGCTGATAAATGGCAGCACAAGAGAATGGTTCAGAACAATAGTAGGAGTAAGACAAGGATGTCTTCTGTCACCCACCCTCTTCAACATTTTTCTCGAACGGATCATGTCTGATGCTCTGGAAGAACATGACGGAAAGGTTAGCATAGGTGGCAGAAATATGACCAATCTGCGGTTTGCCGAGACATAGACGCTCTAGCTGAGGAAGAGCAGGAACTAGAAGCTCTAGTTGAAAGTATCGACCAAATTTAAAGAGTAACTACACTTCAGGAACTGACTGAATCAGATCCCAAACCCTATCCCCAACATCAAAGGGAAAGATTGACAAAGACGTCCCAACAAACAATAAATTACAAGTGATAAGCCGAGTCAGCAGCTCTTTCCCAAATAGATGGCAACTCAGCTATCTTTATTGAACTAAATAATTTAGACCAACAGACGGGTTACAACGGACTTAGCAAATTATATGAAAAACATTTAAAAATTATTTTTACCTATTTTCTATTTTTATGATAGAAGGATTAAACTGAGAACACAATAATTAAACAGCACCGAACATAAAACAAATGCAACCGCAACAAAAGTACCGCCTTGGGACGGTCAGTAATAACTACTGGGGGGTTTAAACCGGTTTTACTGGGCCCAAACCTTCACCCTCCACCCAAACCTGCACAAGATATAAGATGGAGATCAGTGCTGAGAAGACCAAACTGATGACAAACAGCGCAGATGGCATCCAGAGGGAGATCAAAGTAAAGGGGAAGACCCTGGGTACGGTAAGCAGCTTCAAATAAATTGGAGCAGTTGTCTCAGATGATGGCTCAAAACAGGAGGTTCTCTCAAGTATTGCACAAGCCGCTTCAGCTCTTGCCAAGCTGAAACCCATTTGGAGAGATAACAACATATCTCTTGGATCAAAGGTGAAACTTATGCGCTCCCTCGTCATTTCCATATTTCTGTATGCCTGTGAATCATGGACCTTGACAGCAGAGAGAGAAAAGAACGCAGGCATTTGAGATGAGATGCTACCGAAGGTTACTGAACATTTCGTACAAGGACCATATAACCAATGAGGAGGTTCGCAGGAAGATCCAAGCAGCCATTGGAGAATATGATGAGCTTCTGACGCTGGTCAAGAAACGGAAACTAAGGTGGTTTGGCCACGTTGCAAGGTCTTCTGGGTTAGCAAAGACAATTCTTCAGGGCACAGTGAAAGGAAAAAGAAGAAGAGGTAGACAAGAAGAGGTGGGAAGACAATATCAAGGAGTGGTCAGGAATGGATTTTGCCAGCTCAACTAGGGCAGCTGAAGACAGGACAAGGTGGAAAGGGATTGTTTTGAAGTCATCTGTGGTGCCCCAACGACCTAGTAAGGTTATGGGATAGAATAGGATAGTATAAAAAAACGAGCCGGCGGGCCCGTCTAAAATGGAGGCTCAGGATAGCGTGGGTTGACGCAATATACCAAGCAATCAAGAACAACAACACAGCATGTAGGCCAAGCAAGATGATTAACAGCCATTCGTTGCTAGACATCATTCAGTAGCACTGTATAAGCAGCGGGCTGATTAGTCTTTAATAGAAGCTTAGCATGCTTTGTCCTGGCCAGCTGCTGCTGCACCGACGCTCGCTCTTCTCGTATCGGGATCACAACATCTTCACGCAGACAGTTTTCGAAAGAATCGCGATCCTTGCAGTGAAACAAACAGACCCGGCTCGTCTGCTCGCGCAAGTCCTTCAAGGCAGATTTGTACTTCTGAGTGAGGACCAAGACGCTTTGTTCGGCATGACGACCTGAGAAAGCAAGCTCTGACAGCAAATCTTGTTTCTTCGTCAGCGCCTTCGTAGCGGCACAGTCGTCGATAATGAACAACGTTGGTTCGCCCTGGAAAATCCGGAAGAAGGCTCTCAAGTAATCGTGAAGGCGCTCACCGGGGTCTAGAACGTAGACCTCTGTACCACGAACAGATAAAGGTTCAAAGCGCCGGACGCCTCTGCTTTTTAGTGATCTGGATCATAATGCCTTCGCTGGCGTTTTCTACGCGGCAACCGCTGCCGTGAAGCTGGTCGTCATCGCTTGTCCTGAGGTCAAGCCACAGGGAGTACTTGCTGGTCAAGAATTCTCCCAAGTAGACGTCTGCTAAGGCCGGGTCTTTTGCGACCGTTGCTACTTCGGGGTGACGCTTACTGCCGGACGATGCCGCAAAGTACTTCCTTGCCTCGTCCCACATCTGATAGGCACGCATGCATTGGCTAAAGAGTCGACCTTCAAAAGGTGGGGGTTATAAAAGGCCTCTGTCTTGCGAGCAAAGGGTTGCTGCGCGGCTGCATCCTCGGCACGTTGAGAGTGATGTTCCAGAGTGTTTCGCTCTTGGCCTTGCTAATTTTTCGGTGCCGCAGTACCCGATCGTATAAGATCTCGATACGTCCATGGTACTGGCTATCGATCACTCGAGCGAGCTCATTGTGCGTGACCATCTCATACTCAAGACAAACATTTTCAATCTTATACGATGCGTCGGCACCGTCTGTGGCCTGGATCACGCGGCTGTAGTCGTTGTAGGGTCAGTTCACACTCGAGCCGGTCGCCTAGCACACTCTGGTGAAATGGCATGTGGCTCTCGAACAGCTCATGGTGGAGTGGGATGAAGAAGCGATTACCGAAAGCATCGGCGATGGCCTTATCGGCGGCAATGCTTGAATCTCCGTTTCCAGCTCCAACCCGAATTCGAGTCGCATTTCTATTATCGGTGACATCGATCCCCTGATACTGATCGTTAGCCCTCTCTTTCGCGGTCCTCCAAAGATCACCGTAGCAGTGGAAAACATCAATGCCGTCGATTGACATTATCTCATTGCCACTAATTTTAATGACCGTCTTCTTCACGATCGAGCGTCCGAGGTTTTGAACCACAGTCCTTTTGCAATCATCGCTGTCCAGCGCGATCGTAAAGGCCAGCCTTGCGGTCCCCGGAACGATGACGGCATGCACCCCCAAATTAGGGAAGCGAACCAACAGCTGCTGGTTCTGGTCTATCGTGCTCGGGTTATTCGTGATGACCACGGATTGCCGCACCCCTTTGACACCCAAGGGGCTCGCGGAGAGAGCGGTACGGGTTGAGTTTGTGTCCGAATTAGCTTGAAGCCATGGTGTGGAGCCGTTTTGACCAGTGGCCACGACTTCAAATTGGTAGCCCACATGGCTGACTGATTTTGAAAATCCCGCGTTCGACCCCGACGGGCCTGGAATAGACGATGATTATAGCTTTGACCTTCCCGACGCCCCAACCAATATGGTACCACCGCCGAACATCCAGCAAGAGCTTAGTACTTCTGCCGACCTTATCCACAGCCTACGGGGTGAGCTAAGAGAGGCTGAGCTTGAGGACGAAAAAAAGCGCCTGGTTGATACCTTCTTCAACGAAGTGAACCGTGCCTATGGGTCGCGTCCCGATTGATTATAGCCAGTTCGAGATTGATGCCGATGGCAAAACGCTCTACTGGACCCCCGACGATGGCAAAAAAAACTCTATTACCGATATGAGGGGTAAGTTTCGGTTTCTGGCTTTATCGTCGTTGGCCATAAGATACGGTGAGCGTGGCAGAAATGCACTACGGAGATCTCTGGGGCTCACTGGTTACAAATCGGGGACTTCACGAAAGAGGCTGAGCAGCTCCGCTGTAAAGGCACTTCAGCAAGCAGATAAGACCCTCCCGAGCGGTGCAAATCTTGAAATATCGAACTCCGGGACCTCCCCGGCTTGGCCGACAGCGCACGTCGGAGCGCAGAACAAGTTGAGACCACCTTGAGGATGATCGAAGATCCGCCAATCGACACCGCGTGGGTCATTCAGGCCAGCAGGGAGGTAATGGGGGTAGGAAAGGCTATGTCGGGCTTGAGAGACGAGTAGGCAAACAATCTGGCAAAGCTGCCGAATGTCGATGATCGAAAAACCGAGGTCGAGAGACACCTCGCCCGGGAGCATCGAAAACTGACGGAAACGGACGACTCCGATATGCAGGGAGAGATTCGAGACCGAATCAAAAAGCTTGAGAGCGAGCTCTCTGAAATCGATCTTGAGAGACAATCAAGGCATGAAGCCCTCTCCACGAACAGAGCAGCCCTCCAGAGTCAGATCAGCCGAATCCATGAGACGTTCATGCGGCTCCTTCATGAAGACACTACGCTGGCTGAGCGAATACGAACAGTCTTCCGCGAGCAGAGGAAAACGGTCGTGAGCGTCCTTACGGCCATCGGCATGGTGATCACAACCCTTACGCTTGCGTTAACCGGAGGCGGTGGAAGTGCACCAGCTGCCCCAGCGCCGGCTCCCGAACTATCCGATAAGGGCGGGGTCAAGGAGTGGGTAAAAAAGCACATGCAGGCCCTTGGGCTTGCCCTGGCAAATTTGGTCGGCAAGGCCGCTGCGGCCCTTCCCGGCATCATCGGCTCAATTGTCTCTTGGCTCCTGAGCACACTCGCAAAGGGAGCCAGGTGGCTCGCAGAAAATTTGTGGGCATTGGCCATTGCTGTGGGGACCCTGTTTCTCATGGCCGCTCAAGACTGGCTAGCGCAGTCGGGAGAAAGGCCAAATTACCACAAAGCCGACCCCGACCCCTGTGACAATGAGGGCCGTTTTTTCTTCTTCGTGGGCCTGTTCATCGCTCTGCAAACTTGCATGTGCAGCCGCAGGTGCAGCAGACGTGCCGTCGCCATTCGTCTCGGGCGAAGGCTCGGCGGCCTGCAGCCCCTTGTGAACGGTCACGGCTGGTGGGGCGGCCCTCACTTGGACTGCTTTATCGGATTCAGAGGCGGGATTGATCGGCTCCGCCTCGTTTATTCCTGGGTTATGTCCGATAGCCGCGTTCAATCCGGCTATTTCGATCTCGTTATCATAGTCTTGGACATTCCCCGGATCTATCTGCATGTCGCTCGGCATCAGGTAGAGCCCTATTCCACAAACGAAGTCATGGGGTGTGGACGCATACTGCAACGTCTTTTGATAGCAAATGATGCTACTAGGGAGTTCGACGGGCGAGGCGATGGCGTCTTCAACATTCTCCAGGAATTGCTTCTGGGCGTCAAACTCCGTCCCGGCCTTGAGAACGTTTGAACGTGTCTGGGCCTGCGCTCCAAGGAGTGCCCAAACGTACGTTCGGACCGAATCGTTGATGCGATCCACACCCGCTTGCGTGAAGTCATCTGATTTTTCAAGGATGAAAGTCGTCCACGCCCCTTGGATATCACGGTTATGTCGCATAGCGTCTTTCGGATGAAAAATGACCTTGCGCCGCATGTGCTTGCCTATATGACACAGACGGTGTCATAGAGGTACTCAAGGACCCGAGGCCTTGATTCCCGTGGTCCATCTTCTGTCGCCAGTCCGCATCCGACGATACATCAAACTCATCGCAAAGCCGCTTCTAGGCCCTTGAATCGAAGGCTTGCTGGGATTGCTGTGGTCGATCTAGGGGACGTCGGAGGCTTCGGTCGGGATGGAGAAGAGGATCAGATTTACGCTCTCCAATTGGCCGACGGGATTTTGAAGAGGGAGAAACTAACTCTTGAGGGGGGTGGGGTCGCTGGGATTTGGCGACTTGAGCGACGTTGTTATCTCGCGCGCTGTTCCAAAACGGACCCATACACTTGCTTACACTGGGTCAAAATGGGTCGCTTTCGCTAACCCCGTTCAACAGACGGGGTGGCTTAACGACATAAATCCCATATCTCCGTATGTCGTGACTGGGAAACAGCACAAAATCCGGAAAGTCGTAAACAGTGGCACTCGATTATGTTCTTATGTCCCTGAGACGAAAAATATCGTCATCGTCGAAACGCAAGACAAACTCTGGTATACGCTAAAAGCAATGCATAATTGGCCTGGTACCATGACATTGGTCTCTGAGTTCTCTCCAGCGGGATTCATCGGCTTGGGCTATCCTTATCAACCATTCCCCTTGAGATACTTCTCGGGACAGGCCTGACGACTTCGTCGACGTACTACCCTGTTTTAATGTCAAATGGCCCCCCAAAGCACGCTGATAAGAATAATTGGGTCCGTATATTGGTACGAGAGACACCCGAAGTGCGATTCACACTCGACGACATGCAGCGCCAAGCCAAATATCGCTCGTTAAATCTTGATAAAATTCATCTCGGTTCGGTTTCCCTGTAAAGGCTCCGATTCGCACCCGGTGAGCTAACACCAGATGAAACAACCGTCATCATCGGTCAGTAATCAATTTAGACTCCCTTTTAGCGATGGTATTATTGCTGCAATGGGTCTCTATCCACCACTTGAGACCGCCGAGGTCAAATTCCATCTTCAGCATATCGCCGAGGTCAAATTCCGTGACTTCAGGGCGAGTTTTGAGTAGAAAATACAGGCGCGGGGTCAACATTGTTCACGGCCTTGACACCACTCTTGGGATTGCTAGCGTTGGCATGGCTGCATCAGGCATTGGACTCTTGGCAACAATCATCGCGATGCATACCGCCCTTGGCCTTCAAGCTGGGGCTATCGTGTGTGGGTTGCCGGGAGTCGTCGGGAAGGTCATAGGCCGGAAACTTCAATCAAAGACAAAGAAACACGATCTGATCCGTGTCATGGCTGAGGCGAACCTTAACTCCGTCGCAGACTGCATTTCAGTCGCCCTGAACGACGATTGATCTCGGACGAGGAATTCCGCCTGATATTGTCAGAGATCGACAAGTACAACCAGATGAAAGAAGAATTCCGTGGTCGTCAGAGACAGGGTGTTGGCTTGTCAGAGGCCAAAAAAAGAGTTGATTCGGCGCGCGCGGTAGAAGCGATGTTGACGGCCCGTACCAAGCTGCTAAAAGAGCTTGGAAACACTGGAGCTTCTCAATAAGCGTTTCCTGCTCGTGAGCTTAGGCTGGTCATGAGTTGGGTCGTCCCCTGGCACTCTATTTCGGGTGTCATTCCACGGGCCGGCGAGGATGTGGGCCGTCATAGCCTGCCTTTAGAATTTACCCGCACTGGTGCTGATATCTCTTTTCGTGATCACGTTTGAAGATACAAAGAGGCTCTCTCCGTATCGCTCGCCCCGCATCTCTAAGAGCAAAGACGCGGCGTGAAAGAGCTTGTTAGCTCTTCTGGTGGCTTGTTAATTCATCCGAACATGCGGGCCGAGTCCAAAATGGGCATAAACGAGTCTCCAGGCCATCTGGCTTTTCACCGGAAGCTCGCTGAAGCGTGCTTCAAACGGGTCGTCAACAGCTTCAGGGCGAGATGACTCGGGCATTTCGTTCATTGAAGCCAGTTCGCAACGCGTATACCGTGACCGCGCGACTCTCTAAATGCGGGTTTGATTAGAGAATCCCAGGCCAGCGAAGCTGCCCATCTGAAAAAGTATGAGCCCCTTGGCCGGTGGGGGTGGTGCCTTTGACACCTTTTTTTGCATGTGACGCCGGAAATGGGGGCTGGGAGGCGCGGCGAGAGGGAAGGGCCCTATCAGGTTTTGTCCCAGACTCCGCCGGCCTCGGTGGTATCCAATCAGGTGACGGCCTGCCAGGGGCCCCAGGGTTTTTGTTCCAGAACCCCCCTCAATATGCTAACTACCAAAAGGATGTAGAATGATATTGATTTTGCCTGTAAGTACTTTATATACATTACAAATTACATAAACGATCATATGAAATAATCTGACTATATTTTGTAAAAAACAATTTGAAATTGCCACCCCTACGGAAGAATGGTGGTGTCCGTGTTTGATTCTTCGGAATTTTTGTTTCGGCTTTTTCGCTTAAGCCGTATAACCTTAGTATTGACCTACATTTTCAGTATTTCATTGGCCAATTTGTATAAATAAACCAGGGATTTTGATGAAAGTAGCTTACTTTCTCTTTCTACTTTCAGTTTCATTTGATTGTTGTCCTATAAAAGTAAAAAGTATGCAAAGGCCAGGAACTGAAACAATCAAATCCAAATCCAGCCCTCAAACCATAGTTGGAAACAACTAAGATTACAAATAATCAAGATACAGAGAACATATGGTCAACCGAGTGAGCATCTTGTTCCCAAAAGGTGGCCACTCAGCAACCCAAACCGAACCAAAAATAATAAGAACATACATAAGGTAAAACATCACAGAAACTCTGACACCAAAAACAGGCAACAGAGAACCACAACAGAACTACCGCCTTGGAACGGTCAGTAATGAATTACTAGGGGGCTTAAATCGATTTTACAGGCCCAACCTCACCCTCAGTTTCTGAAGTGGTACAAAACATTTAGTTGGTTGTTCGGTTCGCATGATAACCCTCTATAAACCGTGTCGTGATGAATCCAGATATTTCGGTCCAAATCGCTTTTTTGCTAAAGAACACATTTCGCTTGTTATGTCGCTCATGTAAAATATAAAACCAACAAGCTAACTTGACACAGAAATCGAAGACGAAATCAAGTAATTGTTGCTAGCTGAGTTGTTGATGTTGTGTTGGAACTGCGACATTTTTAAGTTTATATATCGGGTGGCCAGCCAACCAATCCTCATTGTTATGTGCAACACAGACAGACCCCAATCAAAATGAAATCTAAACCCCAACACCAACAACAAATATGCATATTAACATGCGCATCTGTACAATCTGATCAGCACATTCAATATCTTACATGTCACAATACACATTTCTATTTGGTTTAAACATATTTAATTTCAAGAAACAGTCATGACAGTAACAATATTGTTCTATACATAAACATAATAGGATTAGAACGAAAGCATTAGCTTATTTCTATTTAATCCAATAATCTTTATTTAATAGACATTTCTTGTTTGTAATGTACTTGGGTGGATGAGGGAGCGGAAACCATTAAGCCATGGAGTGGGGGAGGGGCATATATCTTTTAGGCATATGTGTTAATGGGGGGAGGGGGGGTGAATTTTTCCAACAGGCTTCATTTAAAAAAATGTCTCAGCTCGTGGGGAACTCCCAGACCCCAGTTACTCCAACATTTTCAGATTAGTTATTTTCTTTCAAACTTACCTTCAAAATATTCACAGAAACAAATTTACAAATTTTAAACAAGAAGTCCATGATGCCCTGAGTCGCTTACCTGAGTAAATAAGTCAAATGTCAAACTAGGACTATCACTTGAACAGAATCGATAGTTTGAAACTGTCAAACTTTGAGAGACATTCATTAAAAGTCAAAGTATGACCTTGGCCTCTATTGCTAAACAATGTTCATGTACTCATTTATTTAATAAAATTTTCTACAAGTTCCAAGAACTCTTATTTTAAGCAAGTTTTACATATAAAAGCACCAGAAAGCACATTTCAACTTGCATTAAAAATGTCACAGTCAACCAAAGGTCAGCATTTGAAAAATCTTGGGCCAAATTTTTAAAAAACGTTCCACGAAATCTTGTCTTCTAGATTTCTCGTTTTCCGTAAAAATGGTCAATGTCAACCAAAGGTCGTGATTTGAAGTCTTGCTATTGCTCAAGTACTCACTGTGACATACCGAGTTTCAAGACCATCTGGTTTGGTGAAGATTTTAAAGGTTTTCAACATATATGGGCATAGAGGCCATGCTGGTTATGTGATATGGACCAGATGAACAAAAAACTTTTCAGCTCTTGGAGGTTCTATATGAAATTTGGTTACAATTTGCACAATGGCTTTTGAGGAGCTGCTAGAAATTGTCAAAATATGACTGTCCTGGGTCAAAGGTCAAAGAATGACCTTACCCTCTTGTACTCATAAATCTTCATGTACTCATTTAGATGACTGTATATACACTGAATTTTAGCCCAAAATCTTCAACAGTTTCCAACAAATATTATGTTTTAGCATTTTCCATATAAAAGCAGCAGAAAACAAATTTGACCTTGCCGTAAAAATGGTGAAGGTCAACCCAAGGTCATAATTTAAAAAAAAAATCCTGGAAGTAACACATACCCAATGCTACATAACAAGTTTCAAGGCCATTGGCCTATTGGTTCTGGAGTAGAAGATTTATTAAGGTTTGTCCCATATATGGGCATGGCTGCCATGTTGGTCATGTGACCCAATTATCTAAACAACATTTTGTTCCCCGAGCCCTGGAGGCTATATATGAAATTTGGTAACAATTGGCTCAGTGGTTCTAGTCCTATCGGTCTTCACCACTGAACTGAAAGCCATTGAACATTCCATAATTTGGATCATTGAAAGTAGGATCCCAAACTCAGTTATCCTCACTGACTCCCTTAGCTCTGTACAGGCCCTGCAATCGGGTAAATCAACAAAACCTGTCGCCTGACAGCATAGCTCGCCTGAGTAGGTGCTTGCCCATCACACTGTCGCTATGGTAGTGTAGACTGCTATGCATAAAACCTCAGGCAAGCATGTTCATAATGACAACACATTTATAAACAAAAGCTATCTCAGAAATAATTCTTAAAATAAAATTAAATAAAAAATCCACATGAAATTTCAAAGGCCATGAGCTTGAGGTCAAAGAACAAGGGGGTAGGGGGGGTGAGGGGGAAGGGCTAGGAAATATTGAACCATGAACCATTATCTAACATCAGTCCAAGTTATAAGTATCAACTGAGTCCATCGTGGCACTGTCAAATTATTCCTTCATAAATATAAAACTTTAACCAAAATTCAAAGTCAATGACCTAGACTTCAAGGTCATCCAGTGGGATAGTGGGGTAAGTATATAGTGTTTTGTAAAAAATCAAAAAAGTGTCTAACATCAGTTCAAGTGTAAACTAAATCTCAGGTAAGCATTTTGAATCAGTATGCAATTAGAAAACTTTAATAAAGACCAAATTTCCTAGGCCCCTAACCTTGACATCAAGGTCACTGAGCGGGGTTGGGGTAGTATTCTGTAACACTTTGGACTAATATCTAACTACAGTGCAAATATAAACGGAATTCATCTAAAGGTTCAGGAAATATGTGTCTTTACAAACTTTAACCAAAACATCCAATCAATAAAAAGACAATTTTCTAAGTCCATGACCTTGACATCAAGGTTACTGAGGGGGGAGGGGGTAGTACTTTGGAAAATTTTGGACCAATATCTAACTACAGTGAAAGTATCAAAGGAATCCATCCATGGTGTAAGGAGATATTGGGCATTATAAAACTTTAACCAAAACATCCAGTTTAAGAAAGAACACCCAATTTTCTAAGTCCATGACCTTGACATTAAGGTCACGGTGTGGGGTGGGGGTGGTACCCTGTTGAACTTTGGACCAATATCTAACTATGACCACTGGCACATACGACCATACCAAACCCCCAAAAATGGAAGTTGAATCCCTAATAAATGAACTATTACACAACAGACCTGAGATTGCTTATGTCTCCCCCAAAGAAACACGCAAATACAATACAGAAGGCAGTCTTCGAATACCTGGGCAAAACCAATATCATTGCCAGGATAAAGATAGACTCCAATACCATAAAGGAAAAAATCCCAAAATTTTTCCCTAATTCGCGCCCTTGTTGCTAATCACCTACCAACCCCATTTCCCAAAACTCCTAGACCCACACTACGCCCATATTAAGTACTAAGCTCGTGGCAAAACACCCAACCTGGTAAATGCCCCATAAATCATTTATATGACCACAATTAGACTTTTCCTACGGTCGTTTAAATATTTTTGTCTATTGACAATAAGGGTTAAAATAATGTGTATCCAACCACCTTAATATGACACCCAGACTTATTTCCATGGACACCAACTGAACCATTGTAAGGTTCAACACAGTTCCTCCCTAGAAACACCCAAAAGATACTGCCCTCCCGTCCCAAGAATTCACAATATGAAATCAGCTACGGGCCTCTTGCCCACTGATAATACTCCCTATATTCCAAAATATTGGAAGACTATCAAATTACCCATGACCCTGAAAACTCAAATTATATAATATATTTTTTGAAACCAACTTAACCAAAATAAGGTTTAGAACAAATGCTAAAGTTCCAGGCTCCCAAAGAATTTCCTACCCCACCTACCTCCCCTCCACCAGAATTTAGCTAGGGTCGTATCCCCATTTCCCAAAATTTTGGAACACTAACAAATTCCTATGAATACACAAACCCCTTAAAACTTAAATTATGTAATATATCTCGGAACCAACAAAACCAAGATAAAGATTAGAACAAATAGAACAGTACTAGGCGATAAAAGAATTTTCTACCCCAACTATCTTCCTCCCAACAGAATTTAGTTATGGTCATCTCCGAGACCATAAGGCGTAATATTCTATATAACCCAGGCAATCTCAATTACACATGAGGACCACAAAAATATGGAACAATCACATTCCAGATTCAAGATCACCCATAATCTACGCCCCCCTATGTCCAGTCTATCAGTAAATAACAGAATTTGCTCCCCAACCAAGAATTAGCTCCCCATTTCATCAGTGATATTTCAGTGTAATTTCAGAGAATTGCACCGAAATTTTGATTATATTTTCAGGGACAATACATTTGTGCATACCTGTTTGGGACTCTGCATGTGTATAAAAATATACATGTCAGATTCATTTTTAACCATCTTTGTCACTGGAATTTCAGTGAGCAAGTCTTAATTGGTCACTGGAATTCCACTGAAATTTTAGTGATTTTACCCCAAATCCCACCCCCAGCTGAGAAGAAATGCAAAATGAGACTGGCAGAGTTGATTCCCATGTTTAGTCACCAACCCCTACAATTTGCTCTGGGCTAAACTTTTCTGACGGACTACAGTTAATGCTACTCCTGCGTGAACCATAGTATAAAAAAATAACAGAATTTCAGCATTCTGTTGGAGATCTGTTAGCTCATCTGGCTAAGCCCTTGCCTGTTGATCTAGTGGTTCTGGATTTGATCCTTGCTGGAGACAGAAATCCTTTCATTCAGAAACAGGGTTCCCTTGCACACAACATTTTAATGGTTAGTTAGTTGTTTTGGGCTGAATTAACAGCCCTTTGAGTGAGACAGTATTTCAGTCTATATCGCGCAGTCTCCCAAAGAGAGGGAGAAAGAAAATAACAAATAGACGAGAGAAAAACAGTTCAAACAACCCACTCTCGTATCTACTGCAAGCACAGTAGGCCCTTGCCCTACTATTATCCAAATCAGTCAGATGCCCTGGCACTCGAAGTTACATGCACCACCAGATTAGCCCATAACCTTTCAATAACTACCTATAAATATCACCCTCCTATCAACTTGATTCAGGGCCCCCCCACAAAAAAAAAATAAATAAAAAAAATTATAATTCAACCCTCCCCCCCCCCCCCCTCTCTGCACACACACAAAAGATAAATAAATAGAAAATTATAAAAAAATGATAAAGGATATATTATTATTTCCTTTACCAGATTTTATTTATTATTTTCATCTTTTTATATTTCATATGCAGAATATATTCACAAATTCTAATGTTTTCAATCAAAAGAAGGCTTCAGGTGCCTGTGTTTGAAACTAGGAGTTCATTATAATTTGCAATTTGTTTTTGAACCACAAATGTACACATCATACAGGAAACACCATTTGTGGGAGTACAATGTAAAATATCTCATTTATAGCCAAATTTTGCCAAAATTAATTCTCCAAACTCAGTGACAGTTTTTGCACTGTCCAATTTTGCATGATTTTTTTTCTCCCGGCCACTGAACAGTTTTTGGGTTAGATTTTTGGCAAAAATAATGCAAAACTCGGAAAGCTCGGCAAAAGGGGGGGAGGGGGATGGGGACGGGAGTAAAACCCCTCTGCTTTGTATAAATGGGAATGCTGTGTGATATGACTGAAAAACTGTACAAAAGGATGTAAAACCACAAGTTGATATTGTATCAATATTCTAATAATTCGGTAAGAAGTGAAAAATAAAATGTTTAAATCAACTGCAGCAGTTATCCTTCAGATAAAGATAGAACTTAAAAATAATGTAGATCCTGATCTGACTGCTCCTTTTGGCAAGACCCTTATCAAACTACTCCTTCTAGCAACAATGTGCACCTTGTTTCAGAAGCAGTCTGATTTGACTCTATTTCTGGGTCCCAATACTAATGCTCTTACCGTAGATACGCAGTTTTGATACAACCCCTATGCAAATTCTCCCCGATGACGTCTTTGAAGTGTCAAATAAGACTTTTTTGGACCTAAAACGATGGTAGTTTGGTATTTATACATAAATATTGTCAGAGTTCTATTCCGTCAAGAACGCTTTATATCAGTTCGGACAGATCTCGGCCAAAATATAACACTTACGGCGAAGGATGTGAAGGCCGCCATTTTGTTATATGAATGTCCCTGTGGATAATGACGTCAGAGGTCGCGCACTTACGACCATGTGACAGAATTCTTTTTAGTCAAGGGTTTGTTTACACAAAGAAGATAAACAATAGCAAACTGACGATTTTCGATAAAACCTGGCGATTTTCTCGGCAGCAACAGATTCAGACAAATAGAAGCATTGAAATAATAATCGAAAATCGACAAAAAAAATGTAACAGAATTTGTATCTCGACAACAGGAACCTACCTTTAAAGGTTATATCTAGGGACTGCTTACTAACGTCTGACGTAATTGGCAAAAATAAGTTCAGTGCACAGAATCGCAATTTCAGTATTCGTCTTATTTTCAGATAAGTATAACAATACACTGTAAAAGAATTCTCGTAGATTTCACGGTAGAATAAACGGCAACCAGCTGCCAGTCCATTTCCCGTTATTTTTACAGGCGCCTGTAAACATTTGAATGAATCATCACGCAGAGTAGGGTAGAATAGCACATGTTATGGTTTAGACAAATAGCCCTTCAACACAGTTAAGGTATTTTTGGGTGTGGCCAGTTAATAGAAACCCTAACGTTTCGTGAATCCCAAAAATAATCTACAGGCAAAGCAAATGCTCGTAAAAGTAACGTAAATAGACTGATATTTATTCTATCGTAAAATCACCGGATTTTTTACAGTGTATGATAGTAATGCAGAAATGAAAGTTTAAGCAGGAATGGACTTTTGCTATCTGTATAGCAATCTTCTGGCAAAGCTACTAATGCACAACTGTGAACGTGCAATATGCAAAAACATGCTTAGATTTTTTAAGTTCAGTCAAGTGGAAAATAATTGCACATGATGTACATATTCAACAACAATATACTGAGATATGTTATATGTCTGATCTCTTCGAACCCAAGAAATGACAGCAAAATAAAAACTGATACTTTGTTTAGAGTATCAGAAAGGGTTTGCGGTAGCAGGGTATCTTACGCAGTTTGCAATGCTTTCCTTGATCACTAATTTGACATTTACAATTATCAACATTAAGGAAATAAAAAAAAACTTGAGCGGTAGTGAAGACTCAGATTAGTTTATTGCAGCCTCTGTCCTGTTGTTATATATGATCACTTATCTTTCAGGTTCAGTAAATAACAGAAACGTGTTGTTCAACAGCAACAGAGACAGTTTTCCTGTACATAGTAGAAAACAGATATACTGAGAAACTATTCGCGTATGAGTTATATTTCTAAAAACGCAAGTCCGGTCAGTGGGCCGCGTCACGAGAAGCACCTACCTGTGCATGCTACATCTGGTCTAACCAGCCTGCGCAGCATATACGCGGTATGACATGGTAATTGGACAGTATTGATTACAAACAACATAATGCGCAGGTTGGTTTGGAAATCATCAGTTTGAAAAGGCACAAAGATGAATTTCTCACGACATGGTGCGCGATTGTGCGTAAATGATGATTTAAAAACACCTTTTGAAAACACGGCGGATTATAAAGCAAATATCGAGATACATTTTGCTGCCATCATGATCTCATTATGAAAGGTAACAGACAATCAAAATAACTTAATACCTTTGTTTAACTTTTCCTTAAACATGGCTGCTGTCTTTGGGATTTTCTGTATATTTTACTTCCTCTAGATTTTAAAACCGTATTAACTGTCTCCACATGTAAGTTAATTAGTGGCTATTGAAGTAAAATATTCGCAATTAAAGACCTGGATTTTTTGTCATTAGTATGTTATGTAATCCTTATCTTATCCAATAAACAGTCTCCTCTGGCTAGCCTGTCTTCTCTAGAAAAGTGTCCTAGCAGTCTCTTTGGGAGGCCCAAAATGGGGGAAATATAAAAAACAGAGATACCTTGATTTAATTACTGGCATTAGTATTCATCAAAGTTTGATGTAGAAAATTATTTTAGATACATATATTCTGGTAGTGTTTACAAAATCCTGAATTCATATTCATCCCTTTTAACAATCAAAATTCATTATTAGAGAAGCCAAAATACAATTATATACTCTGTGGAAACAAAATATTGAGAATGATAAATCCTTAATCGACATATAACAGTCAAAGACCAACAAAACTACAGTGTCAGTTCCTGTAAAAACAGATGAACTTTTTTGATAAATTCACTGTTTTCAACAGGTGTCAAAAACATGTTTAATGCCAAAACACAGGTTCTGCTATCTAATTGAATCGAAGTCTTTTGGGTCTCTGCAGTGATCCTTGAAACAAAGTTTTATCTTCAAATCTTGCATTGTTTTTACTTCTTGAGATTATGATAATTGCTAGTATTTAAAATTACAGAACATTTGACTTACTTCACACAAAAAATAAATAAATAAATAAAAATAAAATAAGGAAATAAAATCTAAGAAAGTAAAATTGTAAATAACATACTAAAAATGTATATAAAAAAAGTTGGTGATAATACAAGAAATAAAAAATGTAAAATATATTCAATTTTCAATATCTTTTTTTTCTTTCACCCTTAAGTTCTTTTATTCAATTTATTTTTGTTCCTATTTTTCATGTATAATTTGCATTTTTACCCTTTTTCTTTTCTTTTTTTTTTTGAATGAATACTTGAGTTTTCTTAGACTGCTTATCAGCAAAGTATATTTTACAAACTATAGAATATATTGTTCTGATCTCTTAGAGTTTGACTGATGCATGAATATATCCCACTGGGGCCCCCGAGGCAAACATTTGTTTTAGCACTGCATTGTTTTATGACCCTAATAATGAAGTGATTAAGAGGTGCCTTTGATTTTCTTATTATATAGACAGACTCAAATTCACGCTGGTGTCCCTCAAGGCTCGGTCTTAGGGCCCTTGTTTTTTTGTTATATATTAACGACATTGACGAAAACATTAATGTTTGCATCAGGCTGTTCGTTGACGATACTAGTCTGTATCTCACTGTAGAAAACCCCATAGAAGCCGCAGAAAAGCGTAATTCTGATCTATCTAAGGTACGCGCTTGGGCATCTAGGTGGCTGGTCATGTTTAACCCGTCAAAAACAGAATCTCTCATTTTTTCTCGTAAACTAAACAAACCTTACCACCCACCTGTATATATGAATGATCAACCGATCACAGAAGTCAGCAGCCATAAACATTTAGGACTAATTTTTCAACAGGATTGTACTTGGCACGAACACATAGATAATATTAAATCTAAAGCCTGGTTTCGTATTAATATCATGCGTAAACTGAAATTTACACTTGACAGGAAATCATTACAAACGATATATTTTTGCTTCATTCGTCCTCTACTTGAATATGATGACACGGTATGGGATAATTGTACCCAGTATGAGGTTAACGAGCTGGAAAAAATTCAGAATGAAGCAGCAAGAATAGTAACGGGCGCTACCAAGCTTGCTTCAATAAACTCTTTACTTTTGGATACAGGCTGGAAAACACTAGAAGGAAGAAACACAAGCTTGTCTTGTTTTATAAAATGCAAAATGGACTCTCTCCTGCATACCTGTCAACCTTAGTTCCTGACAGCGTCGGCAACGCATCTTCATACAACCTGCGTAACGTTAATAATATACAAACTATACTAGAAGGAAGAAACACAAGCTTGTCTTGTTTTATAAAATGCAAAATGGACTCTCTCCTGCATACCTGTCAACCTTAGTTCCTGACAGCGTCGGCAACGCATCTTCATACAACCTGCGTAACGTTAATAATATACAAACTATTCATTGTAACACACAACAGTACTACAATTCTTTTCTACCTGCAGTAGTTCGTAACTGGAATGAGCTTTCACAAGAAATTCTTGATTCAAGTACATTAGCAATTTTCAAACACAAACTAAATGGAAATATTAGGGGACCTCCAAAGTTCTATAACATCGGTAAAAGAAGTAATCAGATATATCATACCAGACTTAGAATGAATTGCAGTACTCTAAACCAGCATCTGTTTTCAAAGAATTTTATAGCGCATCCGAACTGTATCTGTGGGGCTGTCGAAGACACTAATCATTTTCTCTTGGAATGCTACTTATTCCAGAATTTTAGACAAGAGATGATAGCGACCATTTCTGAAATAGCCGCTCTTTGGGAATCTAGAGCTAACAAATGAAGCTAATGAGTCTATTTTTTTGGCTGTACAGTCTTTCATTTCGAAAACAAAGCGTTTCCAGACACACTGTACATATGTCTTATAACACACAAATTTTATCAAAAAGACAATCTCTAGCCTTTGATTCTGTGTGCAACATGACAACACAAATCAACCGAGCCATCCAGCTTAGCATGTCTTGGTTACTCGGTAAGACCCTCACCCGGGGTCCCCCGTGGAGTCTTCCTTTTCTTTCCTTCTCCTTTTTATATATTTATATTTGTTTATCTATTTATTTATTTTTTTCATTCTTTTTCTGTTCTGTCTCGTTCATAGCTACATACAAGGGTGGGCCTGGATGCCGTGACTTCAACATAATTTTTTTATTTCCTTACTCAATTTCTTATTATTGCAATGTGTGTCCGGACGTTCATTAGAACCGCTTCTGTGAGGCGGTTCCACTAGGGGCCATGGCTTATCTATCCCCGATAGACGAAAAGAATTGACTCACTCAGAAATCTCATCGGAGCCCGCCCTTGATTGCAACTATTTTACGCGATTGTATTTTGTTTTATTGGCAATATCTTGCGAACACCTTCCAACGTGCTCTAAAATCTTTTTTTCTTATTTATTGTATCACATTTCTTTTTCATTAATATTGCTCAATTAAACATTATTTATTGTAGCTTACATACCAAATCACTCATTATATATATGCTATAACATTATTGTCAAACGGGATACAGATTTACATAAGTCTTTTGACTTTCTTCTGGATCCTTTTTGTATATTCTTCTGTATATGTCTTGTCATGTGTATTGTATTTATATTGTCAGTTTATACAAATAAAATAATGTTTATACTATATAGATAGATAATCTTTTATTATATTGGCTTGTTTAATATGTACAGTACAAATAAACAATTCAATACGCAAAAATACACCCGGCCGCATGGGCCTTTAAGTCATTTCGAACACAGTATATGAAAAAGAGTAATGCAAATTTTTACTGTTGGGTAGTAATACTTAATACAAACAAAAATGCATCATTTTATTACAAGTATTACCTATAACTATATACATGCATCAAAAGCAAGAGCAACCCAACAGGCATGCGACGCCGACACAACCTCGTATCCGTACTTTCTCTATTTGAGGGGATTAGATTGGGGAGAGGTCAAAATGATAAAACAAAATCCAGGTCTTTAAGAACCGGAATTCTTAATAGCCTCTGACTGGCTTAGTGTTTGTCGTGGCAAATAATTTGATCTTTTTATGTTCTTCTCTTATTCTTACTCTCCAGATTACTTGACATAAACAACTTCTCAGGAGCAATCTGATCTGATTTCATAAATAACCTCCACAGCTTATGGAAATATTGTTCAAATGACCAACATGGCCATATATATGGTGAAATCCTTTAAGAATCTTCTTCTCGAGAACCAATTGACCCATGACCTTGAAACTTAATATGTAGCATCGGGTACACGAGTACCACCAGGATTGGTCACATGAAGAACTTTGGTTGACATTGAACTTATCACGGCAAGGTCAAATTAGTTTTCTGGTCCTTTATATGGAAAAATGCTAGAATAAAATTTCATGAAGATTAAACATTTTGGTCTAACATTGGTGTTAACAGTCATCTTAATGAATACATGAAGTCTGAAGAGGTTAAGATCATTTTTTGCCCTTTGGTCGTGGGGTAGGGCCCAATTATAGTAAAAGTCATTAAAAATCTTCTTCTGCAGAAGCAATTCATGCGGATGGTCTTGAAACTTGGTATGTAGTATTGGAGACCCAAGAACTAGCTAGATTGGTCAAATTAAGACCTTCAGTTGACCTTGACCTTTTGTAAGGCAAGGTCAAATTTGTTTTTGTTTGTTATATATAGGAAAATGCTTAAATATAAGAATTCATGGAATTTGTGGATGATTTTGGTGTAAAAACTCTTTTCTTTAGCTGTATTGTTCCAAATATCGCAATGCCTTTCTTTACCTGATTGACGGCATGAATATACTGACGTAGTTTCTTGATGCAGGTACAGAGGGTGGACAAAAGTGTTCGTTAAATCGTGACGTTGCCGTTAACTTTAGCGCATTTCTAGTTTTGCTGAAAAATTAATTATATGAGAAGCATAAAATATATCATCATGATAATTATACTAATGTGTAGCTAATTAATTTATGCAATATACATACTATTTTTGTAGTTTTGCGATCTTTAGTTGCAAAGTTGTGATTCTTTAAAGATCGCATAAACTTTTAGAAAACACTGTTTCCATTGACGTCGATGGTGACGTTAGTAAAATTTACCACATGAAAATACCTAATTGAGGCTAAAGGTGTGCCAACTAGAAACCATAGATACCAGGAAAGCAAGAAATTTAACGATATTGCACAAATAATGTAGCTAGACATTGGTAAAAATTTCATGTAAATATCTATTATACTTTTCTCACAATATTATTTGCGCTAAAACAAAAAATGCATTAAGGTCAATGGTGACGTCACGATTTAACGAACACTTTTGTCCACCCTCTGTATTTTCGCAATATTTTTAGCGCTCTGTAGTTTCTGTCATTGACATTCTCCAGGATTATAAAGGGACCTGAGATGTTTTTGCACCAGGCTAGATATCTGCCACAAAAAAGGCAACAGGATTTTACAACTCTGATACAACGTCAAATTTTGTACTTTTTATGTATATCGTATCATGTTTAATTCCCGAGGACGGAAACTGCGGTTTTATGTTTCAAATTGTCGAGTAAAAAGCAGGCAGCTACAAGAAACTTTCATTATAAAAGTCCACTAGATCCTTAGACAAATAAGTAGTTTAGAATTTTTGCGTTTCATTTTTTGTTCAGTAAATTCTTTACATATACATGTTAAATGATTGTTATGAAATGAAAAACCGATCGCATTTGTATTTATCTATTGCAGATTTCGCCATTGATAGCAGCAATGTTTTGTTTTAGAAAACAATGATTTAAACTAAAATTTGAACCGAAATCTAGTGGTTAAGCTGATGATTACCTGAATAATAAATTACAATTTTTAACGGCGAATAGAAGAAATACCCATACTAAAATATTCGCCGAACAGACCTGCTGATGTATATCATTAATTGTACTTGAAAAATTATTAAATTGATTCCACACAAAAGACAGGGATAATGTTCGTTGCTAATTAAAACAAGTAATACATCTTGTATGTCAAGATATCGATGTAATTATAAAACCGAACCCTTTTTTCGAAAACACCGGTCCACAGGCAATGCCAAGCACCCATGAATGTCTGTAATTAAAGCAATGTCAATGTATAGGCCCTATAAACACGTAAAACAACAAAGATAACCTCTTCAGGATGTCTTCAGGTACCTAGCAGTCGTGTCACCTGAATAGCTGCCCATTAGACGCTTTCTGTTTTTTGGGTTTTTTTATCTAAAATATAAAATGGATGAAAAGAGATGTTGCTGTTTAAGTTAGGGTAGCTGAATGACCACCTGTTTGGGAAGGTACTCTCATTCGGTTTGCCGGTCGTGTCTTTCGTGGACTTTTGTCAATTTTTGTGTGTGTGCTTCTTTCCCTTTTGGTTTTAAGAGTGAGGTGTTGGATTTGATTTTATTAATGTCTGATCATTCCCTATATTTTTACTTTTTATTACCATACCTGTAACGTTTGAATATATATCCTACACAAATGTAAGCGACAATTCAGACCTTCCTGTCTTAAATGAACTTTACGAGCTTTTGATAAGGTAAAACATAGTGTTAATATTGACCCCACATGGTCTCATGAGTTGTAACCATTTATAATCATTTTATCTGTGAATTCTAACACACAATGTGCCTTGTGCAACCAGCAGAAGTCCAAACTATTCGGCCAATGTCAAGCAATAACTGTCCCTGTATATTTTTCACATATTCATGTATACTGTAGGCGTACGGACCGAGGAGATTCCGATAAGAATACACATGCATTGCACAAGGTTGTCTGTCTGTTTGTCTAAGGAACGACAGTAGCTCTGGCTAACTCTATCAGCTCATATTAAAATACGTTAAACACTCAAAATATTTGGACATATAAAATAACTACTTTATTACCGTAAAATGGAATACTTTTGCTTTACACTGCAGTAATGCGTCCAAAAGATGCAAATGGAATGGCAAACTGTGTAGACCCTGATCAGCCTGCTCCTTGAGGAGCAGTCTGAACTGGGTCTACACTGTTTGCTCGGACTTATCTGTCCCAATATTCAGATTTTTAAGATATTTGCAGCAATGGTTTGTCGGTTTGTCTTAAATAACTGGCAAAGCGTCAGCCTTGTTATTGTGTTACCAAAATAAGTTGTAAAACCATTTATCAATATTCGTTTGGAATTACTTTGTGTTACAATCAGTTTCAGTTGTTAAAAATGGAATTGAGTGATTTACGTGTTTCAAAGATTCTACTAAGGATCTTTAAGTGGGACATGGCAAATGTTTTCTGTGTCAGAGGTAGGATTCACGGTGACTATAGGATTGCATTTAATTTTATGGATTTTATCGATATGTATATGCCGGTGAAACGAAGTAAAGTGACCCATAGAATAACGACCCCCGGTCATAATTCTTCTGAAAAGGAGACCCCGTTTTCTATAGAAGAGGGGCAAGAGGCCCTGAATCGCTCACCTGAGTTAAATGAATAATGTCAAACTAGGGTCATCATTTGAACAAACCTGATAGCTTGAAACTGTCAAAAAATGAGAGACATTGGTTAACCCACAACCCCCTGCCTCAGGCTATTTTTTACCCTAGGGCCATTATTTGAACAAACTTGGTAAAGGTCCACCAGGCAATAATTCCTACTAAATTTCAAGCATCTGAGCCTAATGGTTCTGAAGAATAAAAATTTTGAATATTTTTCTTCATTTTGCTATGGTTCAAACTCAGGACTCCCTGTCGCAGGGCCACTTTGGACCCTTGGACCTGCATTTGAACAAATTTTGTAAAGGACCACTTGATAATGTTAAATACCAAATTTCAAGCATCTGAGCAATGTGGTTAAGAAGGAGAGGTTTTCTTTTTTTTTAATATTTTCTATGTATTTCTATAGTTCAAACCATGGACCCCCTTCAGACAAGGCCATTATGGCCTTGGGGCCACAATTTAAACAGACTTTGTAGAGGTCTACCAGAAAATGCTTCATACCTAATTTCAAGCATCTGAGCCTTGCGGTTCTGTAGAAGAAAATTTTTGAAGATTTTTCTATCTATTTCTAAGGTTCAAACCTAGGACTCCCTTCTGTGCAGCCGTTTTCGACCTTGTGGCCACCGTTTGAACAAACTGTGTAAAGGATTACTAGGCAATGCTACATACCAAATGTCAAACATCTGAGCCTTGCGGTTCTTAAGAATAAGAACATTTTTATGTATTTCTATGGTTTAAACCTCGGGCTTTCTGATGCAGGGCCATTTTGGACTCCGGGGCCACCATTGAACAAACTTGGTAAAGGGCCACTAGCCAATGCTACATACCAAATGTCAAGCATCTGAGCCATGCGGTTCTGAAGAAGAAGATTTTTGAATATTTTCTATGTATTTCTATGGTTCAAACCTGAGACCACCATTTGAACAAACTTGGTAAAACACTACTAGGCAATGCTTCATACCAAATTCCAAGCATCTGAGCCAAGTGGTTCTAAAGAAGAAGGTTTTTGATTATTTTTCTATGTATTTCTATTGTTCAAACCTCGGACTCCCTGCCGTGGGGCCATTTTGGATTCTGGGGCCACCATTTGAACAAACTTGGTGAAGGACTACTAGGCAATGCATCATTTCAAATTTCAAGCATCTTAGCCAAGTGGTTCTCAAGAAGAAGATTTTTAAATATTTTCTACGTATTTCTATGGTTCAAGCATATTTAGCATATTTTCAATGTAAATATAACAAGATTATTAGAAGCAATACTACTTTAGTGCTAACTTTCAGAATGAAGAAAAATACATCCTTTCATTACCATTAAACATTGTAAAACAACTGATTTAAACTGATTTTAGTGAGCGCTGTACAAAGCGAGCACAGAATTAAAATCCTTAAATTCACATTTTCGCAAGAAATTAATGCTTTGTTTAAATGATTTTAAGAGCAGTAATTTGGTTTTCGCTTAAAGATTTAGCATTACAAAACGTTATACTGATGTAAAAGAAAAGTCACTCATAGCGAATTACAAGAGTATCTTTTTCTTGCCAAAATGTTTTTTTAATTATTATTATTATTATTTATTTATTTTTGGACATATACGTCTTCGCTCGGTTTGTGCACGTGTTACCCAAATTCAAATCAAAGTTGCAAATTTTACGATGATTAATTATTGGTTTGGATGATAGAATACATCAATTTCCCAAGAATTTTAGAATTCATTTGTTGTTCTGTTCAATAATCTTGCTATATTTATTTTAGCATTATGCTAAACTTTTGGCGAAGAGTATATTATGAATCTCCATGAAGCAATGGTGTTTTCGTATATATGCTTATGGCATATAGAATGCTGTATCTGGTCTTTTACAACTCTTGTTTGATGATGGGCTTTAAGATGGCACAAACGTCAAGACGATATGTTGCGTGCAAGTCCTGGGAACCTTACTCGAAGGTCAAGATCAAAGAGATCATTCAAAGATAATGGTGCCCTGCTATATGACTCTAGGAAACAGATTGCCGTGCCTGACTAGTGACTTTGTCATTTGTGGATTGACTTTCAAATGACTGGAAATAAATGTTAGCCAATTTAAGACAATGTATCGTGTGCAAGATATTGATCCCCATCTCAATATTTAAAGTCAAAGTCACAAATTTAGATAAATGTATAGTTTGACATATTGTGTTAATATAATATTTAGAATTTCAGCATATGCACTATAAAGAGGTTTTGTTGCTGATTTTGGAAAAATACTCACGTCTGCACATTTACTTTCACTGCCTTTCTCGAGATGGGTATATGACATTTTCAGTCTTCTACATATATTTTTCAATTTTTCTTGCTTTCTGAATTTATTTATTTTGTTAAATAAGCTTAAAATGAAGACTATACTTGTAAATGAATAGTACGCTAGCCTTATTGTAAGATCCAGAGGGTCTAGTTACCCAACCCACTTTTCAGTGTTCCATCTGTATACTATCCCCCATCCCCTTTGCCTAAGTATGTCACTCCATTATAATGTATATATTTAAAAGTCCACGCATGCATGCAAAGTGGCTTGCTGAGGCACGGGGGTTGGGGGAAAGTATTGTTGATAAGTATTGACCTGGCACTCATGAATATTCCGTTTGCCTCCGTAAATTAATTCCCGGTGTCCATTACGAACAGCTGAAAGCAACTTCAGTATGTACATACATTACAATAAAACATAAGATATTCTACTGCAGGAAGTGGCACAGTAGATAAGGTATTGGGCATTTAATCTTAAGATTACTGGTATGAATCTCACTACCATATGTTTTTGTTTCGTTTTTTTTTTACATTTTTTTTTACTTTTATGTTAGTGTAAAATCGGTGGCAAACTTGTCATGCTAGGCATGAAATTTTATTTTTCAGCTATAGGTTTAGTTCGTTGGCTGGTTGTATTGGGCTAAGCAATTCTTTGAGACAGTAGTTCAGTGTATATCGGGCCGTCTCCCAAAGAGAAGAAGCAAGAAAAGAGATAATATAGGCGTGAGAGACAATATTCAATGCCACGCCGCGTAGCGCAATCGAGGGCACCTGACTCATAAGTCAAAGGTCCTGAGTTCGATACCCGGTCTGGCCACATACTTTCGTTTGTCCTTCCGCTGATACAAGAAGGGCAGTAGTCAGTTACTGACGAAAGTATGTGCACGTAGTACTGGTTAGCCGCTTAGGAGGTCTAAGCCTACCCAGGGATGGTGTGGTTAGGTTAACTGACCGGTAGCCGTTTACCTGAGACGATAAGCAACCAATCAATCAATCAATCAATATTCAAACAATTCTCACCCGCAGCTACTGCAAGCACAGTAGGTTATTGCCAAACTAATAGGACGCCCTGGCACTGAAAATTACCAAGCACCCTACCCGACCACCCATTCGGCAGCTATTGAACGAGATGCACTTGTCTTCTACTATGTTCATGTAAATTCTACCAAACAGCATGTCAGATCCAAACAAAAAATATACTCATTGGTTCCACAGCAAATCATTTTCAGGAAACCAAGCACCTAGTTTAACAGACAATACAGATAGCTGGTTTCAGCAGAAATACAATGTTCAGATAAAGGAAAGAATTAAGAGAAACAGGTACACTGATCTCTCCACCAAAGAAACCTCGAACAACATAAAGTCGTTTAAAATTATCAAGTGAAAATTGGCATTTTCATTCATCGCATAACAAATTAAGGAAAAAAGAAAAGTGAAAATAAAAACTCTTAAGGCAGGGTTCGATCTTACAACGTGTTTTGTCCGCAGTCGGATGCCTCTACCAATACGCTACAGTGTCATCGAAAAACGAGCGAACCATCATATTATATTCAAGAAGTGCAGTATTTTACGACAGATCATCGCTAAACCTAACGAAAACATCCGAGTGTAATAACGGAAATAAATGAGTGCCAGGCCAATATTTATCTACAATATATCTATAAAACTTTGCTTATTTACAATGACATTCAATTATGAAAACACCAAAAATCTAAGTCGATCTGCTTCAAAATAAGAATGTGTTATTTATAGGGAATTCAGAGCAACACATTTTGAAAAAAAAATTATAGTCTACCGAAAGTTCATTTTTGACCCCTTTATAAGCAATTTCTTTGCGTATCGTCATTTAACTTCGCGTAGAGGAGTCATAATATTATCACCAGGGTACTTTTCTTTACAAGATAATGGCCGGGGGTCAAGTGACCTTGGTCGTTGTTCTAGGTGGTCACAATTCCTCGTGAGGAGTCATTTAACTTCGAGTGGGGAGGGTGTGCGTCTGTGAGGAGGGTGTGGGGTCATAATATTACGTGGGGCGTTCGAAACGTTTTGCAAATGACATAATTTCTCGGTAACCACCATAAAGACAGAACTTCTGACTGCAAAAACACATAAAGATATGATATGTGTACAGAAGTCTGCAAACACGGTGTATTTTTTTTTTAAAAAAAGGACGCATTTTTTACTTCTTTGAAAGAGGTATACCCTAAAGACACTGCAGAATTGTACTTTAGTATGCCGTAATTTATATATCAGCAGTCTTAGATTTTTTATCTTTCTTAGTTAAAGACAATGTCCAGACAATGTTGTCCTGTAAATATCGCGTAAATTATTTTTAATCTAGGTTCCATACTGGCCCAGGGATATGGATTATCCGTACTTTATGTAGTAGCAAATTTTCCATTTCTACTAAAATTAAATGATTGCGTAATGGAAACAAGTCAATTAGCATTCAAAATATTGTCAGCAAGAACATTTACATGGGTCAACGAAAATCTGTAAAAAATTTCAAATTGATGCCAAAAATAAAACCTCTACAAGCTTTCCAAAATGACTTTAACGTATACTTCAATAACGTCATAAGAACTGCGCACTGCTATGCAAGGAATAAATCGATACCAGTTCTAACTTTTCCTCTAACCTTTGTATGGATATTATAGGAAACGATGGACAAGCCAATGACAAAGATTAATTTTGTACTTAAAACGATATTTGACATGAATGCCTAACACTGAAAAGGTTTTACATATAAAATTAGCCCAGTGATATGACTAAGACCTATCAAATGGGTTGTAAGTCAATAAGGGAAAGTGTCTTTGTATTGTGTTTGGTATGATGTAGTGTTCAGTTTATGCATAGTATTTGTACCCAGCGTGCCCCTAAACAATGTTATGAGGCCATTTTTAAAACTTTTCGAACGCCCCTCGTATAATGTTATGACTGCGAGGTCATAATGTTATGACCGGGGGTCACTGTCACTAGTCTTTGAAGAATAATGGCCGGGGTACGGGGTCGTTAATCTATGGGGCACTCATAGAATAACGACGCGTGTTTCCATTCTATAGAAAAATGACTCCGTTTCTAAAACATACTGACTCCCGTTAAACCCCTCAATGCTAGCTATAAAATATTAGTTTAGGTCCATATCAAATATGAGGCAGGTACTTGAACTGTTTTTGTCGCACCTGCTTTTGCAAGGTGTGATGTAGGAGTTTACTTTTCCGTCCGTCCGTCAGTTATTCAATCCGTCAGTCCGTCCGTCTACAATTACGTCGACCCTAACGTTCGTATCCATTTCTCTCAGTCTATGATACCTAGAATCATCAAACCTGACATGAAGTTTCTTCTTAGAATGGCCTCGTGGAATGTTGCACTTATTTTGACCATTGAACTATTTTCTATGCTGTGCTGACTAAGTAAAAGTTTTGCGTAAAAAATGATGTCAACCCTAATGTTTGGGTCCATTTCTCTCCATCTATGACACATACAATCATCAAACCTGGTATAAAGATTTTTCTTAGAATGGTCTAGATGATTGCTGCCTTTATTTTGACCGTTTACCTATATTTTATGGTCTGCTGACTTTAGGTAAAAAAGTATATCGACCTAGCGTTCTGGTCCATTTCTATCAGTCTATGATACCTACAATCGTCAAACCTGGTATAAAGTTTCTCCTTTGAATGATCTATAGGACTGGTGCACTTATTTTGACCTTTGACCCATATTTCATGCTGACTTTTTTAAAGTTTACTTCAAACATGACATCAGCTCTATCGTTTAAGTCCATCTCTGTCAATCTATGATACCTAGAATCATCAAACCTAGTATAAAGTTTCGTCTTAGACTGGACTTGAGGATTAAAGTACTTTTTCTAACCCTTAACCGATATTTATTTTATGTGCTGCTAATTTTGTCAAATTTAACATCCAAAATTGTGTTGACCCTAGGGTTAAGTCCATTTTTTTTAAATACAATGGGTGTAAAACCTGGCTTGAAGATTCTTCTGGGATGCTGCTATTATTTGTACCCTTGACCTATATATCATGCACTGTTGGAAATTTAATATCAATCTTGCATCTATGATTATATGGACAAGAGCATTAAAGTCCATTTCCCACTAACTATACCATCTACAATCATCTGACACGGCATAAAAAATTTTCTTAACTTGATGTCCTCGATTGTTTGACCACTTTATACCTTAAACGTATAATTTTAACTCTGTTGACTTTTTATTTATTTTTTTTTTGTAGAATGTAATGTATAGAACTACTTCTTTTCTAGTTGCTGAAAGTTTTGCATAAATTCATCAGACCCAGTATACACTTTCCTCTATCCATGGTGTCTACTACTGAGGAAGCAAAAAGCGGTGCGACATAGCATTCCGTGGAATTCTTGTGGAAATATAAGCATCTAAGAAAACTTTAACTAAAAAAACTTACATTTGTGTGACGGGGACGCGGGCGCAAACGGACGATTTTCAATGGTCATACTTCTGTCAAAAATAAATCGATGGTCATGATTCTCTGAACATATCTTGGGGAGCCCTAGAAGAAGCTATATAATGAATATTGCAATCTGTTGAAGCAAACAAAAGTGATGACCTGCAAAGAGCCAAATTGCAAGGGGACGGAGAGTGGATCGGTAGGTCTCAGTCTTTCCGGCGCGACAAAAAAGGATACGGAAATGAAAATGTCAACGCTGGTTCCCCTGAAACGGTACTCATTCACTTTAATTTAACCAGTCTGCGATTCTCAAACTTTGATGTTCTTTCTAATTCCAAACACATCCTCGTTTTCAGATTTCACAGAATACGTATTGACTTAGTATCTGATATGTAACCTAAGTTTCTTTAATATAAATAATTCTTACATTTGTCAGTAATGTATCCAGATTATTTTCTGGTTTCATGAAATATTTACAACATGCTTCTGTTTGCTTTGATTTGTTAGTACGTAAATGCATATCCTGCAAACAATATCAATGTCTGCACAAAATTAGAAATCTTTGAGGTCACCAGTGCATTATGTAATCTTCCCTTGAAAAAGCAATATCTGTTATACGGACACTTGTGAGATTTTCCCGATGCGCCAAAAGGACGCAACAAAACTTTCCAGCCACTGCTGATTTAAATAATTCTTTCCTCAAATTAGCGTTTTTACCATCATGCCTGGTAAATGCGCAAGTCCATTCCCACCTGATAATTAAGATTTCAAGCATTGTCAGCAAGAAGTTTAGGGGCATATTGCTTCTGGGTTGTCCGTCCGTGTTTTCGTTCGTTCACGCATATTATGTCTTAAGAATCGCTCATGCTAGAGTTTTTAAATTTCGCATATGAATATGTCATTGAAAAGTAGCTGACGATATTTTTTTTCTTGTCCGAGTTGTCTCCCTATTTAGAGTTATTCCCCTTGAGAAAAGATCATAAAGAAACCTTGACAGCAAGATATCTAAAAAATATTTAAGCTAGGGACTTGAAACTTTGTTAGCTGATTGGAGATGATAAGTAAATTAACTAATTGACTTTGGAACAAATTCCGTCTGTTTTAATAGGAGTTATAGCCTTTTGAAATTTGGGCAATTTAAACTTGTCAGCAGGATATCTTAAGTACTTAAGCGAAAGACTTAAAACTTTGTGAACTGATTGGAGATGATGAGTAGATTAATTGATCAACTGTTGAATTAAGTCCGTTTATTTTTCTAGGAGTTATTTTGGCATTTCAACTCTGCCAGTAAGATATCTCAAAAAGTGTTCTTGAGCGAGTGACTTGAAACTTTGTCTGCAAACTGGAGACAATAAGAAAATTAACGGGTAAACTTTTGAACTATTTCCGTTAATTTTAAACAGAGTTAAGGCCCTTAAATGTTTTGGTATTTCAATTTTGTCAGCAGGATATCTCGATAAGTATTTCAGAGAGGAACGTGAAACCTTGTCAGTTGATAGGAGACGAAGTTTAATTGATAAGCTTTTGAAAGAAAAACATCTGTCAGTTTTTGAGCGAGTGACTTGAAACTTTGTCAGCCGATAGCAAAGGGTGTGTAAATTAATTAATTAACATTTGAAAAAATTCTATCGAACTTTGTAGGAGTTAAGGCCCGTTGAAAATTTCAGCATTTTAAACTTGTCAGCAAGATATCTCAAACTTATTTGAGCTAGGGAGCTGATTGAAGATGATTATTAGATTGCCTGATTAGTTTTGAACACATTATGTCAATTTATTTTAGTACAGATCTTTCCCTTTAGGGTCAGGCTTATGGTTGGGGGCATAGTGGTTTACAAACATCTTTTCTAGTCTGATTCATCGTCATGTTAGGGCAACGGTAGAATAATATAACTTGACTACGACAACGTGACGGATCCAGAGGGGGTCGGGGGTTCAAGGAACCCCGTCTTGAGCCTAAATTATTTCATTTTTTTCATGGGGAAAATTGGTCAAACTGCAGACAACGAATCCTCAAAGTTGAACCCCCTATCGAAAATTCCTGGATCCGCCCCTGTGACATACCGCCAAAAACAGAAATTTCTTCCCCTGGATAATAAAGTTTCTTCAGCTTGCAATCATCAAACAATTTCGGAGACACGGTCTGTACATCTGGAGATTTTCGTTAAAGTTTTATTACCGTCAGGCATTCGAGAAGATTCGCAAAATTAAACCTACGTCGGTTAGCAATCGGGAAAATATCATTAGCAAACCCGTGAATTTAATAGGGAAAAGGTATATATTCGGGCGAAGCGATACCTTCATTTTACGTTTGCCTCCCATTTTAATGGGGTCAGTTCTTCAAAGGAAACACGTACTCCCAATGAACAAATTCTTTCCCAGAAATGGTGACTTCATTTTGGAAGAGTTTTGTTGTCCTTGAAAGCAAACAGGTAGTCACAATATTCGAACCCTTTATAAAACTAACAAAACATGGAGGTGAATCTTTCAACCTTGAAACTCAGCGAATATTTCTTCTAAATCGAATTTTTATCCCCCGACAGAAAGATTCGGGGGATAATGCGATGAGCCCGGCGTCCGTCCGTCCGTCGGTAAACATTTTCTTGTCCGATCTATGACTTTAATAGCCTTTGGAATATTTTCATGATACTTCACAGTTACATTGAACAGGTTATGATGTGTCGCTTACAAGAATGGTAACTCTTGCTAATGTACTTTTTCAGTTATCTCGGCTATCTCCCCCTGATTTTTTGGCAAATTCGTTTCCGCTCTGTAACTTGAACAGCCATTGAAATATTTTCATGATACTCTACAGATGCATGTATGTAGAACAGGTGATGACGATGTGTCGCGAACAAGAATGACAACTCATGCTTTCTTAATTTTTTGAATTATACCACCTTGATGGTTTTAAGTGTGATTTCGCCTCCGCTCTATTACTTGAATACCAATTGAAATATTTTCATGATACTTTACAGATATATAGAACAGGGCATGATGATTTGTTGCAAAGAAGAATAACAACTCTTGTCTTCTAACATTTTGAGTTATTTCACCTTGATGGTTAAAGGTGTAATTTTATATCCGCCCTATAGCTTGAATGCCCTTTGAAATATTTTCATGATACTTCACACAATTGTAGAGTAGGTCATGATGATATGTCGCGAGTAAGAATGACAACTCTTGCTTTCTTACTTTTTGAGTTATTTCCCCTGATGGTTTTTAGTGTGATTTTGTGTCCGCTCTATAATTTAAATTCCCTTTGATATATTTACGTGATACTTCACAGATATGTAGAACAGGTCATGACAATGTGTCGCGAGCAAGAATAACAACTCTTGCTTTCTTACTTTTTGAGTTAATGCCGCTTGGTGGTTTTGGATGTGATTTCCTGTTTGTTCCATAACTTGAATATCCTTTATAATATTTTCATTAAACTTTACAGATATGCAGAACAGGTCATGACAATTTGTCTCATACATGAATGACAGATCTCGCATTCTTACTCCCAGAGTTATTTCCCTTCGGAAGTTTGAGCTGCAGTTTTCATGTCTCTGCCCCATGTGTGTATAACATGGCTTGCTCCACAATTTTAATACCCTTATAACTTTCAAAATATGAATAATCATTCCATGATATCCTATTGGTGTTCCTAACTCCCCATAAAAAGTTGAGCCACAACAGCGGTTGTATAAAGAAAAAAAGAACGAAAACGAGGAATAGCCTTTGATCACATTTTTATTCTCAACGCGTTTCACTACTGCATGTAGATCTTCAAGAGACTGAAAAATAACGTTAACGTCATAGCAACAACGTACAATAAAGAAACGTCATAAATAACGTTACGAACACATTTTAACATACAGAAACTATACAATCGATAGAGTGCACGGTTTAACTTTGGTCTGAATAATTCAATAAAATATGATTCTTTGAGTTTACGTGCTGTAATACTGTCCGTTTTCATTTTATATAGGGGGAACACTTTGAATTGTATCTCAAGTTGCCTTGAGCAAACATTTATATGTCCACTAACATATAACATTTGGACGTTGGGATTTCGAATTTGCTGTCCGTGTACAGTTAGTCTATGTCTTAAGGTGTCACCAGTCTCGCCAATATATTCCTTCTGGCATCCCCCACACTGGAAAGTGTGGGGGATGCCAGGAGGAATATATTGGCGAGACTGAGTCCATGGGGTCGGCCATTCTTTTGTTCACCAGATTTTGTTACAGGTCTTTGTTGACTTGTAAGCCCTGGTCCTGGCGAGACTGGTGACACCTTAAGACATAGACTAACTGTACACAGACAGCAAATTTGAAATTTATATATATATATATATCCCCTTTCAAAAAGTTTTTTTTTTCAGATTTTGATTCTTTGTCCAAATGCAATTACTAGAGAGCTCAATAGTAGATTTGTAGGGCCTAGTACTTTAGAAGTTATTTAAAGTTTTGAAATGTTGAGTGTTTGAGTGTATCATATGCTATACATTGTGTACATAGTGGCTGTTTAAGATTTTACCTCTTTTTAGTGTTTAGTGTTTTTACTGTTTTAGTCTGAGTGTTAGATAATAATGCATCTGATGAAAAGACAATGCCAATCAGAAGCCTAAAAGATTGACAATATATTACTCATATGTTTTTGAAGTGCACCCTGTTGGCCAAGGCTCATAGGCCCTTTGTCGGAGGATTTGCCATTCTCCTCTGATGGCTATCTTTTTGAAATAGGCATTCGTGGAAACGCACTACACAATCCTAAAATTTATGCACATAGAAGTAGGTTTACAACCAATCATTCGTGAGGAAGTTGTAAATGAAGTAGCAGCACTGAAAAAGGGGAAGTCCGCCAGAGTTGATAATATACAAGTAGAATCTGATCAAGCAGGCAGGTGGACCAGGGCTTACAAGTCAACAAAGACCTGTAACAAAATCTGGTGAACAAAAGAATGGCCGACCCCATGGACTCAGTCACTGATTGTTACGCTCCCTGTAAAGGGCAATCTACAGCTCTGGCAGAACACCAAAATCATCAGCCTCTTCAGTCTGAAGCTAAAGAGATAATCGCCGAAAAGCAGGCTGTGTTCAGAGCTGCAACAACCACAGAACAGATTCGAATGTGAAAAAGTACCTACAACATCAGCAAAGTCCGTACCATGTCTTTATTTATTTCAAAAAGCCTTTGACAGAGTTTGGCTTTATTGGTTACCAAATTCTAGCGGTTATAACCCTTCAAAACTGCATTGTTTCGATAGTATCTAATAAGTTTTCATGTTCTTAAAACAACGACAAGCACTTGGACATGCTTTTTAAGTGTTTTCATCTCAACTCTACCGCTCGCTAAGTATTTCAAGAATTCTTGTGCAAGTCGCATGTATGCTAGTGCTCGGTGTTTATTTTTGCGTCTAAGGCTTGAAGTGTTTTGGATTCAAACATCTGTATTTTATAAAATAATCACTCGGAAATAGTCTGTGCAAACTTGAGAAAAACTAGAGTGCAGGCTTAAATGATTAACAGTGCTTATGTTTCATTTGCAAAACCTCCTTTTTCACGTGTTGTACTGACCTTTTCAAATGGCAAATGATCTCACAAAATATCGCATTGGGTAGACTGGGCTTTCTGTGACATGCCATATTATACATTATAGTTTGAGAATGCTATGCCGCACCACCTAATATCATTTTAGACCAAACCATCCCACATAACAGTGACAACACACTACCCTCTCATACCATCCCTGAAGGCACACAGAATTGAAATTGATTGAATGATTGGTTTGATGCTTAATGTCCACGGTAAACAGCTATGATCATGTCGGGACGGTCAGTTAACTTAACCACACTTTTCCTGGGCAGGCTTAGACCTCCTAAGCGGTTAACCAGTACTAAGTGCTCATACTTTCGCCAGTAACTGACAACTGCCCTTCTTGAATTAGCGGAAGGAGAAACGAAAATACGTGGCCAGACCGGGTTTCGAACCCAGGACCTCTGACTTATGAGTCAGGTGCCCTACCGATTGCACAGAATTGAAACAGCGATGGATCAATGTTTATTCAACATGTTCAATTGCTTCAACGTTGGGATGCCATACCGTACCCACACTTAACCGCACCACACCGCGCCATACCACACGCCACACCATAACCATAACCGCAAAATATGAGCCACGATATTACGAATCCAACAAATCGGCATGTGCGCCCAGTGAAGACTAAGATCAGAGTGGGCATCAACCGAGTCTGATCTGAGTCTTCGCTGTACGCTTATAGGGTAGCTACAAGTCTAAGCTACCTCCATTCCGATAACAAGTCTCTAAACAGACTGTGCGGCTGCCCAGGGTGGTCTGGGTATTCGCTGGGCGCACATGCCACTTGGTTACTTTTGTCGTGTCGTGGCTCAAACATAATATTGACCATACCATACTATACCGCAAACAACACTTCACTCCACACAATAATCATAATCACACCACTCTACATCAAATCAAAACATACCACAACACACCACACTAGCACTAGACCACACTTCTCCCTTCAATATAATATCTTTATTGCATGCAGCTATAGTATATAAACAGTCATCTGATACGTATAAAAATTTTCTTCGTAAACCAAGGGTACTACTAGGTCGTACCCCTGGTCGACGGCCTATTCGCAGCGTCGCCTTTTTGGCAGCAGCGAGTTGGTTCCCTTGACGCGTTTATTTTTTTTTCCAAAACACAGATGTCCTACAAGTTCGCATAATTGTTCGAAAACTGTTGATTCGGTTATATCATAACCGTCTACGTTTTTTGTAAACACGATATTTTTCTATCGACCAGAGCGCCTGTGATGTGGAAAATCTTTGCTATGGATAATTTGATTGGATGCGATGGAAGTTGCTCTCGTCAAATGAGAGGTGCAGTGGAAATTAGATTTTCGAATAGGCCGCCAGACAAGGGTACTTAAGGACAAAGTGGACTTAGTACACTTGGCTTGCAAAGATGATAGAAAACCGAATCTCTCTGAATCCGTATCACTATCTTTTCATACTATCGTTCCAAATAACACAACACCTTAGGGTGCCACACTATGCACCTTTTCTTGCAGAGCCCATAACATGATCAAACGTCTACTGGAACAATTGTAATACTTGGTTACCATACAAAGAAGCTAGATATCTGCCGTATACAAGAACAAGCGATATAACTGAGCAACAGATAATGCATCAAACTAGCAATTTATTTTGGATATAAATATTTGACAGAAGTCAAAGTTTCGATTAACCCTTTAAAGACTCTGTCGAACTTGTGTCTGCTCAACCCTGAACAGAATTTCTTAAACTCTGAAACGCAAAAAAGAAATAGTTGCTATTCCAAACAGCGCAGATCCAGATGAGGCGGCTCATTATGATCTGGGTCTACAATATTTGCCCTCCAGTCTTTGTAATCTCAATACGATATAGCGTGAATGGAAAACTTTCTTGAAATTTTGCAGCCCTAATTTTTGGCTCCCAAGGTTTAACATTGTATCAGTATTCAGCATCCTCCGGTTTGATATTAAAAGTTTGTCTAATCGTGATCTCCCACTATTCTCAGTCTCTATGGTGATTGGTAGTTGAAAGCGGTACTAGTCTGTGATTTTCATTCGCGAAAAAATAAATTTTCCCTTTTAATATAAGGCATATTGTTTTATAAAAGACTATTCTTGTTTGAAAGGGTTTCTTCGGTCAAGGACATAAAATCCCCACCACTCAATTTTTGTGAAAATGGCGGGAAAACAGGGAAGCGTGCATATACACATTAGGCTGGTGCTAGTGAGTGTTAATTATATTATCAAGATATCTCAAGTTCCAATGTCATTAATTCGGACATTTATTGGTTATCCCCTCGGGGATAACCATTTTTAGATAGGAATTCGTACTCGATTTGTACGCCGTTTCCTTTTGCTAAAATACAGGTCCCACTATTTCCCGGTACTTCTACATTTGGCACACCCTGCTATAGGGGTTTCGCCAGCATCGCTAAGCTTATATCTTAAAACACCTTATCTCACCCAATACAAACTGTTACCTGAAAGTACAGATCAATAATAAGTTCTGCTTGATTAACGCTAAATACACGTTCTGATCAATTCCGAAAAATAATAACACGTCACAAACGTATTGGCTATAATTTAAATGTTATGCGACAGTCTGCATGCTTAGTGATTAACCCAATCACGGTTGTTAACTTTGCTGCACTCTTTAATTGCACACCGGGGGATCGGGCGTCAGACTCTATGATGGCCCCGACCTAAAGCTATATATTTTAGTTGGTTGGGACCGGAGCCTTTTTGTCTGTTGCTTGGTCCACCGGGGCTCAACTGGTGACCTTCTTTTGCTTCAGATTTCCAGTGGGGTTGTTTGGCAGGCCAGGGATCTCCACCTGTCAGACGGCCCGTTGTATCTGTTGAGTACCGAACAACCAACTAAATATTTTGTACCACTTCAGAAACTGAGGGTGAGGTTGGGCCCGTAAAATCGATTTAAGCCCCCCAGTAATTCATTACTGACCGTTCCAAGGCGGTAGTTCTGCTGTGGTTCTCTGTTGCCTGTTTTTGGAGTCAGAGTTTCTGTGATGTTTTACCTTATGTATGTTCTTATTATTTTGGTTCGGTTTGGGTTGCTGAGTGGCCACCTTTTGGGAACAAGCTGCTCACTCGGTTGGCCGTATGTTCTCTGTATCTTGATTATTTGTAATCTTAGTTGTTTCCAACTATGGTGTGAGGGCTGGATTTGTATTTTGATTGTTTCAGTTCCTGGTTTTTTTGCATACTTTTTACTTCAACAGATATTCCGGCCCAGGACCATTTTACTGATGCAAGTACATCCGAAAAAATTGTATGGTTGAGAAATGAAGAAGTACTCACTGGGACTCGAACCCACGCCGACTACGACAATTCCGCCTAGCCATTCAGAGACATGAGCTTAACCGACTGCGCCACTACGCTCCCTAAAAAAGGAGTTCCATGTAACAATGTTAAGCTTTATTTCTCTGAATGACCTATCGGATAGGGCTATTTTATTAAGTTGTGCTAACACAATCAGGTATATACATGGAATATCTGGATCGTTACATGAAACTCCTTACTCATTACTACTGATCCTATTGAGATAAAATTAGTATATCTCACAATGGTTTTCCTGGCACTACACGATGTTATCGAAATTACTGAAAAATACTTTAAATTCCAAAAATTGTCAATTAAGGATTTCGACCTAAACAAAAGCCGTAAAAATTACTTTAAATTTCGACCTTAACAATTTTTTACCGTGAGATACCAGGAAAGCCAAAGCTAAATATTTCGACGAAATGATCATTTTTTCTGATAAAAAGGACAATTTACTTAATGCATTCTAAAGCATTAACACCGGTTGGACAAAAACGCCAAGATTCGTAGCAGAAGCGCAAACGAAACACCATGGTTGTAGTAGAACAAGGCCGTCGCAGCATATTTTAGATTCGTGCGACTGTTGACGCACCGAAGGTGCGAAGCGAGCGCCGAATGCTCGAAGCAATGCTAGGGGGTCCGGGGAAATCTCCCGCGGGAAACTCTTGAAAAATTAGTGCAACTTGGTGACTTCTGGCTCATTGTCCGGCAGTTCATAAGGCATCACTTTCAACAAACATAATCATATCTTTAAAAACGAAAGTTAAAATGAATTTCAGGACACAACAATGCACTTGTACGAATGTCTTCAAATGCTGCATTATATTTCTGTAACTGACTCCGGCCTGTAATTATGTCTATGTCGATTTTCTACTCTCCAATCGTTTTCTAAACGTTCTTGTGATCATCGGAGAAAAAGCTGTTGTACAGGCTGATGTGTACCTTACCCAGTGAACTATGCGACGGCACCAGAACGTGACGGCGACGTGTCCACCTAACTCGTTTTGAAGACGTTTCCGTCATCCCAAAAGCGTTACAAATCGGAAAATTCCAGTACGTTTACATTACGCCTTGGGATCGTTCTGATTACGTTTTGACTCGTTTTAAATACGTTTCCACATGGCACGTGTTGAAGACGTGCTGTTGAGGACGTGTCCGTCACCCAAAAAGCGTTACAAATAGGAGACGTCCAGCACCTTTGAATTACGGAAAACTCCAGTGCGTTCACATTACGTCTTTCTGTCCTTTGAAAAACTGAAGAAACACCTCGAATGGGCACTTACTGATACATTACGTCCTTGAGACTTTTGGGGTGGTCGGGTGGTGCGATGGCGCTGTGTGTAACTTCCAGTGCCGGGGCGTCCTACTTATTGGAACATTGTAGGGCAAGGGCCTACTGTTCTTGCAGTAGGTGCGGGTGGGGGTTGTTTGGACATTTTTTCTCTCGTCTATCATTTCTCATCTTTCTCCCTCTCTGGGAGACGGCCCGATATAGACTGAAATACTGTCTCAAAGGGAAGTTAAATCCAAAACAATCAATCAATCAATTCGAGACTTTTGAAATACTGAAGAAACACCTTGAATGAGTATGGTCTGATAATGTTTTGACACGTGTTAAAGACGTGTTAGGGATATCTGAAATCTCAACGTCTTCAATTTATTTTCCAAACTTATAAAAAACTACAACGAAACGTGCCAAAGCCGTTAAGATCACGTTCCAACAACGCGAATTAGTGAATGTTTCTACGTTAGCTAAACGTAACAGTGACTTGTGGTTATGAGGTGTCCGCAACCCAAAACAAAGACGTCCAGTACGTTTTATTTCGTCTTCAATACGTTTAGAGGTCTGAAAGAACACCTAGCACGTGTTAAAATCATGGCATTTTAAAGATGTCAACTAAGCTACTGTAATGACAAAATATTAGAAGAGGTAACAAATAAACTCTTTTATAAATAATAGCTAGTAGGCCTTACATTTAATACAGCACATAAAATAAAGGTTTCTAGGCAATAAATTCATTAAATATCACTTCTTATTGCCATTTTCAACAAGCCTGTGCAATAACAACCATGGTTTATACAGAACAAAACGGGCTTACAGAGTTATACGTGTACAGGATGTGTCGTAGTTCTTTGCTGAAACAAGAACCAGATGTCCAAAGTATCGGTAGCCTAACGACACCGTTAAGGCGTCAATTTATTTAGTTTATGCCAGACACAAATAAATACAATGTTATTTTTGTTCAGAAAATTTAATAATGTTTTGCAAGGCAAAGGATTCTTGATTTTTTTGCAACAAAAACAAAAACGTATTTGTAATATTTACACGTACGAGGGGTGATTAGAAAGTTAATTTGTTGACCGCCCCTCGTATAACTTTAACAAAAAGTCAGCTAACAACGTCGTTACTTTCGGACAACCTGCCAGATACTGCTGGTATCAACATTAATTCTAAACCTCATGGTAACAGGTCCATGTAATGTAGACCCCCTTACACCCCACTTTTATATACAGTTATCGCTCTATTAAGCGCACTGTGCTAAGCTTTTTTAGCTCACTTGAGCCGAAGGCTCACAATGTGAGCTTATACATGGACCACAGCAGAATCTAATATCAGGCTGCTGCATTGCTCTACAAGTCTCTATTTGTACTTGGCCCACAGCAGAATCAGAGATCAAGTTGCTGCATTGCTCTACCAGTCTCTATTTGTACATGTACCACGCTACAATCTAAGAGCTGGCTGCTGCATTGCTCTACCAGTCTTTATTGGTACATGGAGGACAGAAGAAACTAATATCAGGTTGCCGCATAGCTCTATTAGTCTCTATTTGTACATGGACCACAGCAGAATCTAGGATCAGATTGCCGCATTGCACTACCAGTCTCTATTTGTACATGGACCAAAGAGGAATCTAATATCAGGTTGCTGCATTGCTCTACTAGTCATTATTTGTACATGGACCACAGCAGAATCTAAGATCAGGTGGCTGCATTGCTCTACCAGTCTCTTTTTGCACATGGACCACAGCAGAAGCTAATATCAGGCTGCTGGATTGCTTCATCAGTCTCTATTTGTACGAGGACAACAGCAGAATCTAAAATCAGGTTGCTGCATTGTTCTACCAGTCTCTATTTGTACATGGACAACAGCAGAATCTAATATCAGCCTGCTGCATTGCTCTACAAGTCTCCATTTGTACATGGAACACAGCAGAATCTCATAGCAGGTTGCTGCATTGCTCTACCAGTCTCTATTTGTACATGGACCACAAAATCTGAGATCAGGCTGCTGCATTGCTCTACCAGTCTCTCATTGTACATGGACCACAGAAGAATCTAATATCAGGTTGCCGCATAGCTCTTCCAGTCTCAATTTGTACATGGACCACAGCAGAATCTAAGATCAGGTTGCTGCATTGCTCTACCAGTCTCTATTTGTACATGTACCACGCTACAATCTAAGAGCTGGCTGCTGCATTGCTCTACCAGTCTTTATTTGTACATGGAGGACAGAAGAATCTAATATCAGGTTGCCGCATAGCTCTACCAGTCTCTATTTGTACATGGACCACAGCAGAATCTAGGATTAGATTGCCGCATTGCTCTACCAGTCTCTATTTGTACATGGACCAAAGCGGAATCTAATATCAGGTTGCTGCATTGCTCTACCAGTCATTATTTGTACATGGACCACAGCAGAATCTAAAATCAGGTGGCTGCATTGCTCTACCAGTCTCTTTTTGCACATGGACCACAGCAGAATCTAATATCAGGCTGCTGCATTGCTTCATCAGTCTCTATTTGTACGAGGACAACAGCAGAATCTAAAATCAGGTTGCTGCATTGCTCTACCAGTCTCTATTTGTACATGGACAACAGCAGAATCTAAGATCAGGCTGCTGCATTACTCTTCCAGTCTCTATTTGCACATGGACCACAGCAGAATCTAAAATCAGGTTGCTGCATTGCTCTACCAGCCTCTATTTGTTCATGGACCACAGCAGAATCTAAAATAAGGTTGCTGCATTGCTCTACCAGTCTCTATTTGTACAAAGACAACGGCAGAATCTAAAATGAGGTTGTTGCATTGCTCTACCAGTCTCTATTTGTACATTAACAACAGCAAAAGCTAATATCAGGGTGCTAAATTGCTCTACCAGTCTATTTTTGTAGATGGACAACAGCAGAATCTAAGATTAGGTTGCTGCATTGCTCTACCAGTCTCTATTTGTACATGGACTACAGCATAATATAAAATCAGGTTGCTGCATTGCTTTACCAGTCTCTATTTATATATGGACTATAGCAGAATCTAAGATCAGGCTGCTGCATTGCTCTACCAGTCTCTATTTGTACATGGACCGCAGCCGAATCTAAGATCAGGCTGCTGCATTACTTTTCCAGTCTCTATTTGTACATGGACCACTGCAGAATCTAATATCAGGTTGCTGCATTGCTCTACCAGTCTCTATTTGTACGTGGACCGCAGCAGAATCTAAGATCAGGCTGCTGCATTGCTCTACCATTCTCTATTTGTACATAGACCTAAGCAGAATCTAATATCAGGCTTCTGCATTGCTCTACCGGTCATTATTTGTACATGGACCACAGCAGAATCTTAGAAAAGGTTGCTGTTTTGCCCTACCAGACTTTATTTGTACATGGACCACAGCAGAATTTAAGATCAGTCTGCTGCACTGCTCTACCAGTCTTTATTAGTACATGGACCACAGCAGGATCTAATAACAGGCTGCTGCATTGCTTTACCAGTCTCTCATTGTACATGGACAACATCAGAATCTAATATCAGGCTGCTGCATTGCACTACTAGTCTCTATTTGTACATGGACTACAGCACAATCTAATATCAGCTTGCCTCATTGCTCTACAAGTCTCTATTTGTACATGAACCACATCAAAATCTAATATCAGGTTGCTGCATTGCTCTAACATTCTCTATTTGTACATGGACCACAGCAGAATCTAATATCAGGTTACTGCATTGCTCTATCAGTTTCTATTTATACATGGACCACAGCCGAATCTAAGATCAGGCTGCTGCATTGCTCTACCAGCCCCTATTTGTACATGGACCACAGCAGAATCTAATATCAGGTTGCTGCATTGCTCTACAAGTCTCCATTTGTACAATGACCACAGCAGAATCTAATATCAGGTTGATGCATTGCTCTAACAGTCTCTATTTGTAAATGGACCATAGCAGAATCTAATATCAGGTTGCTGCATTGCTCTATCAGTCTCTTTTTGTTCATAGACCACAGAAGAATCTAAGATCAGGCTGCTGCATTGTTCTACCAGTCTCAATTTGTACATGGACCACAGCAGAATATAAGATCAGGTTGCTGCTTTGCTCTATTAGTCTCTATTTGTACATGGACCACAGCAGAATCTAATAACAGGCTGCTGCATTGCTCTACCAGTCTGTATTTGTGCATTGACCACAGCAGAATCTAATATCAGCTTGCCGCATTGCTCTACAAGTCTCTATTTGTACATGGACAACAGCAGAATCTAACATCAGGTTGCTGCATTGCTCTAACGGTCTCTATATGTACATGGACCACAGCAGAATCTAATATCAGGCTGATGCGTTGCTCTACCAGTCTCTGTTTGTACATGGACCACAGCAGAATCTAATATCAGGTTGCTTCATCAGTATACCAGTTTCTATGTTAACATGAACCACAGCAGAACCTTAGGTGATTGTTTTTGCATTGTAATACCAGCTTCCATGTGAATATTGTCTTTTTTCGAATGTGACTAGGTCCCGTCTAGTACCTAGGGACTGATAAGCTTTGTCGAGGGCTTTTCACAGCGTAAATTAAAACTTAACGTTTGAGTGATAGCAAATAAGTATTTTTCTAAATGTTAAAGGGTATATATAGGTAATTGCAAACGCTTGTTAGTTGGAATGTTCTGCGATTTTTTTTGCACCTTTAATAGAACCGCATAAATAGGCAGAAATTAACACCCGCAGAAATAACCTGCTATGCGGTACCATACTCTCTGTGTACGTGAACGACAGTAGTTTCTAAGATGAGGTTGTTGCATTGTAATACCAGTTTCTATGTGTACTTGAACCACAGCAGAATCTAAGATGACAAACCAGATTAAACCTCTAATAATGTATAACTGACAAATAATGCATTACTGAAAATTATATATTACTGACCATTCCAAAGCGATGCTTCAGCATGTTTTATTTTAATTGCGATGTTTTTCCGCTTTCTCTTTGTTTTTGACTTACTGTTCAGTGTATTTAGAACAGCCTTGGGACCATCTGTTGAGAAAAGACTGTCCCCTTAGCTTTTTCATTGTAACTTATTTTAGTGCCATCTTAATTATAGGTGTCCCTGTAGGGTAGAATGTGGAATGCGATTGTACCGCGTCCTGATCATAGCCATTTTAAGTTCTTTTTTTCCCTTTAAATTCAGGGCAGGACTCCTTATTGATAGGAACTGTATGCTCTTAGCTGCATATACTGGGCTATATCTATATAGATGTAATTTTCATCTGTTTCTTTTGTGTTCTTCGTGCCTTAAGGCGGTTCGAATCTAGAATTACCATACCTTCGGAATAGTTATATTGCAGAAAAAACTAGTAATACAGATGTGTATGAAGCGTACCATGGACTGTGAATGCGTAAAATGCTGTCTCTCCGTTTTCTCGGTCATCTTTAATCTGATTGTTATCAAACTTAACGGTAACAAGGACAGATACAAGGTAGAATTAAAGCAAAATCAGACTATTCACTAGGAATGTTTTGGTAAAAGTTCACAGTAATGATTAAAATCATAGAAGACACTATCAAAATCCCCCCTAATATGACCAACAATGAGCTCAACATTCAAGCCAAGGACGCCATTAAGTGTCATTTGTGCATGAGAGCGGCAGACAATAGGAAACTTGGCTAGTATGAAAGTTTTGGCAAATAGACTGACAGTACGTAAATAACCTGACAAAGATGACCCTATGATTAAACCATTTACTTTACATTGGAAATGGAGAGAAAAATGAAAATAGCAATTGTGTTTCCCCTAAAATGTTTTTTTTTTCACTTTACAATATTAATTTTCCTATAACTCTAAACAATGAAAGAGCGGTCTCAGAGTAAACAGTGAAGATACAGCTCAAACTGCTCAAGACGGAGTTGCTTGAAAAGAGTTTACACTGTGTGTCATGTTGAAGGTTATTTACATCAATGGAGAGCAAACCTCACTTAGTTCAGTAAAAAGATGGGCAATGATAAGGAATTAATACAATCGAATCCCACATTCCGCTCTGAAAACCAGTAGGGAAAGAAGCACATACACACAGAAAGATTGAAACACAAATTCACGAAAGACACGCACGGTAAACCGAATGAGCACCTCTTTCCCAAAACAGATGGTCATTCAACTACCCAATAACAGCATCAACATCTATGTTTACTTATATTTTATTTTAATTACACAACAAAACAAAACAGAAGGCAGATTAGGCAGCAATACGGGTGACAGCTAGTTAAAAAGATGACTGAATACACTTCAATGTTTATCTGCTAGAAAACAACTTTTCTGACTTCTATGATCGTAAACCCTTATAGCTAAATAGAATAAATTATAAGTTTAATCACAGTGAATCGGAATTGATGACTATTTTGCAGGTTAATCGCTAAATAAAATGCACTTGAAATATATAATTTGAAAATTGGCCTTTTTTCAGCAGTAAGTAAGTCGTAAATACAGTGGCAATGATGAAATTATTTTTACGAGAATTATAAGATAAACAATAAACGTCTGTTTAAAATGCTTTGTGAACTTTTTATTCAGCCCCTTTTGTCTATGCCTCTACGAGCACTGAAAACTTAAACAAATTTGAAGACAGTAAGCAATCTACAAAACTTGAAGAACTAGCTTGAAAAAGGTTGTTATCATCTTGTTTTATGACATTGTGCAGTTCCCTGGAACGGTCAGTTTATGGCAAATATACTGTATTTGTAATATACCAAGCTGATGTAACCAGTTGCACTCGCTCAACAAGAAGCATGAGTTTGACAGTACAAAATTTAAAGAATTAAGATGAAATATGCTCAAGTAAATGAGATGTATAAAGAGTTTATAAAGAGACTGATGTATTCCAGAAATCACCCACCAAAATTTGATTAATATCGTTCTACATGAACGATGGCGACATTAAAATTTAAATTTTCGAATTTTCTCCAAATGAATGAGAATGAAATGCCAAATCCTGTGTGTAAGAAAATTCTGACAAAATTATTTTAAATTGTGATGTGCTACAATTTCAATTTTACAGTTTTAGATTTAAGAAATGTTTTGTTTCTGTCACTGTAAGCTTTTTCATTGCATGATGCCTTCTCATTTTCAGCTATCAATCAGATTTAAGATATATTGCAATTAACCATAGTTCTGTCTATTTATGCCTGAAATCACTGTGTCAAATAAAGCAATAATCCCTACTCATATAGTGCAGAAACAATCCATGTTTTCACAGCATCAGTGTCCTAAAGATGCGTGTTCGGTTGCCGAGGTGTGCCGAAGCTGGATGAGGTTTCTATTTGTCTTGCTTTTTAAAGGGAGTTAAGAGAGCCTGCCACGAACCATGGAGCATTGAGTGGAAACTCGAAAATTTCGTTTTCGATCAATACTTTGTCACTTAATTGGCCTTACCAATGTATGTAAAACCCTAGAAGGATTTTAATTTTTTTGTTCAAATATTGCCAGAAAATGGCAAAATCTGTTTCCATGGCGACATCCAAATATCTCAGGCTAAGAAAAGACAAATTTATGCCAAAATAGGCCCAATTAATTTTATATATTAAATCAAGCAGTTCAATACAAGTATTCTTCATAGTATAGAGCAACCTCAGTATAATATCAAAAACTTAAATTATATGAAAAATCTGAATGAATTTGGTTGCTATGGTAACGCAAATACTAATACCATTACAGTGAAGAGAGAAAATGAATTTTAGTATGCTAAAATAACTGCTCATAACATCTAAACCCAACCAGATAGAATCATATGGCATATCAGATGGTAAAGCAGAATAATAGTCTGACAAAAGCCAAAAATAAAATTGGCTAGCATTTTATAAACAAAAATTATTTTACTACTCTGAAATTGTAGAATTTTCATGTTTTTCGCGCTAAAAAGTAGTTTTCCATCCAAGAAACTATAACATGAATCAAGCATTTGCAACTAAATCATTCTATGAAATATGAATTTTTTCAAAAGTTTTCAACTAAATTTATCATTGAAAACTTGAACTGTCTTTGTAAAATTACCATAGCAACCAAATTTTTACCTAGCAACGAGGACATAAACACTGTATATATGATAGTGAATAGGCTTAAACTTACAATTCTGATATTGCTCAAGTTTTAATGGCTCAAACGGGGTTAGAGGAGATAAAGGATATTCAAAATAAGAAAACAAAACAATTGTGACACTTTTCAATACCCAGAACATAGGTTGCTACGGCAATTTTCAACAGACTGGCAAAGGGAAAACAAATATTGGCATTTATAGCTGCCTTATTTGCAGACAGAAAAGTATTTTGATACACAAATGTGTTTTGAGGTAGTCCTGTAACAAGTGCATCACTTTTGTTGGAGTCTCTCGAATTCTTTGGTTGCCATGGCAACCAAATAGCTCATTTTCTCCCAATAATTCTTATAAAGATCAACTCCTCAGAAGCTACAAGTAGAATAGCTCTTAAACTGTGGGAGTTTTCATAGCATTAGTGTCAACCAAAATACTGTTCATTATTGCCTTTGATCCAGCACTTTGGTTGCTATTGCAACTTAAAAGTGTGCACTGAATTGCAAGAAAAGAGCAAATTGTCATTTATCAATATTAAAATGATTTCACTTCTGATGCTTGCTGAACATTAACTGCATTAGCCAAATTTTCGTTCCCTCAGCCCCTGCAGGCTGTGTATATTTGGTTACAATTAGCCCAGTGACTTTTGGGGAGATGTCTGAAATTGTCAAAATATGAGAGACATGGATCAGAGGTTTAAGAATGATCTTGACCACTTGTACCCGCAAATCTTCTAATTAAGACGACTATGTATACCAATACTAAGGCCGAAATCTTCTAAACTTGCCATGAAATCTTACGTTCTAGCATTTTCCCATACTTGACTTTGCCTTAAGAAAGGTCAAGGTCAGCCCAAAGTCATCATTTGAACAATCTTTATAGTACTCAAGTACCTGATGCTATATACCAAGTTTCAAGGCCATCAATCATTTGGTTCTGGAGAAGAAGATTTGTAAAGGTTTTTACCATATATGGGCATGGTTGCCATGTTGTTCATGTGATCCAGACCGTTTGAACAAATTTTGTGTCCTCAGCCCCTAGAGGCCCTACATGAAATTTGGTTATAATTGGCCCAGTGGCTTTTGAGGAGATGTGAGAAATTGTCACAATATGAGAGATCAGGGTCAAAGAATGACCTTGACCTCTTGTTCTTTCATGTACTCATTAAGATGACTATATATCAAAGTTTCCCTTTTGCAAAGATTGCGAAAAAAAATAAAGAAGGAGTACCCATGCACCTAAAACTGATGTGCCCTGTCAGGCAATAAAGACAATGTCCCCAATCTCCCATCACCACTGAGGTGGGTCTTTATCATCATCCTGCAAAAATTGTCTCCGGCGCTGAGCGTGCTTAGATGAGCCCATGCACATACAAAGACAAAAAATGGATCTTGTTAAATATTTGGCCACGATGCTCAAATATTTGCATTCACTTTATCTCTCACATCAAATATCCATGGTGGCGATGGTTGCAGAATAGACAGACATTAGACATTATAAACTGAAACGTGGAATGGAATGACCTGGCAGTGATAAGCTTCTGCACCTCATTCCACTGATTTTTGGAATGGCACTCTTCCACAGGAAAGAATTTGCTGCATCTGAGCAAATTCTTCACTGAAAAGGTAGCATTCTAGGCTCTAGAAGCAAACTGTAGACTATGTCATGTAGATTATTGTGCCCATTCCATTCCAGGTTTTAAACTATGTCATTCCAAACAGAAGCTTCTCTGAATCCTTCCAACATTTTGATGCTAGAGTCAGATGCTTATCAGACAGGGTAGCCACAAGGGTGACAGTGCTATAGTTGTGTGTCCAGCAAATAAATCCTTTGGTTTCACCTATAAAATTACATATAGTAAAGGCAATGCCTTGCTTTAGTTTGAATTGGAAGAGAGCTGTGGTAGTTCAGGGGGTTAAGCGCTCGCTATTAAGCGAGCAGTCCAAGTTCAAAACCCACTGGGGGTGGAAATCTTTTCAAATGTAAAATGGGTTCTATTAATTGCACTCAGCCTTTCATTATTACCCTCCCCTCATCCTAATATACTGAAATACTGTTGAAAAAATGTAAAATCGCAAATAAGTCATTCCTCCACTGGATTTGGACTGAAAACAAGAGATGATGTGGCAGTAACTGCCATATCCACATATTAGAATACTGTCTTCGAATTTCATGATAAATTAATTAGTTAAGATTCCCTTGTACATGTAATTGCATTTTGGGTTATTACCATAATTTTTTACAATGCCTTTGGTTCAGATAAGAGAGAGTTTATAGTGATGGTTAGGGATAATTTCTGTTAAATCTCCATAAAAACGTATGTTGCAACCCCTTATTAGAACCGCCTCGCGGAGACAGAATTAATCAATGGTCAAAAGCTAGGTTTTAGATGCGAAATAATTAAAATTATCCCTAAATTATCCCTGTTACTCCTTCTTATCTGGAGCACTGCCTTCATAGTAAAAAGGACACAATAAAACAAATTGCATTCATATGTTTATTCATACAGCAATTAATCTATAGATACCAAGAAAATGTTACAAGGTCAGAAATTAATCTAATATGAACATGTAACAAAATCTATATTGCAAAGAAAGTGAAAATCTCTCAGCCATATACTCTCGAGTTCAATATGATATTAGACACCATCCCTTCAGAGCTTCAGATAAGATGGGATATTAACAATAATTCTGAGACAATTTTTTATTCATCGATGAAAACATGTGACCCTTCTATTGAACCGTGTCTGTGAGACAGTTCTAATTAGGGGTCACAACATATGTTTTATGGGGGTAATATGGAAAATTGTCCCTAAATTATACACCCCTGTTGCCCCTTCTTACCTTGAGCAATGCCCCTTTCAAGTACTTGCGAACATTCTAGACTCAAACTAGTGCAAGAATCAACCCACTGGGGCCTAGAGTCCCATGAAAGAGAGAGCTTGGTAAACAAGAGCTGTCTCCTGACAGCATAGCTCGCCTGAATTGGTGCTTGCCCATCACTCAGCCGCTATGGTGGTGTGGACTGCTATGCATAAAACTTCATGCAAGCATGTCCATAATGAAAACACATTTATAAACAAAAGCTATCTCAGAAATAAGTCTTGAAATAAAATTAGAATAAAAAAAATGAAATGAAATTTCAAAGTCAATGAGCTTGTGGTAAAAAAAAACTGACGGGTGGGGGGTGGGGGTGGGGGCTATGTGGACTGCTATGCATAAAACTTCATGCAAGCATGTCCATAATGAAAACACAAAAGCTATCTCAGAAATAAGTCTTAAAATAAAATAAAAGTAAAAATAATGAAATGAAATTTCAAAGTCCATGAGCTTGAGGTAAAAAAACTGACGGGTAGGGGGGGGGGAGGGGGGGGGGGGGCTAGTAAGTATCAAAACCCTGAACCATTATCTAACATCAGCCCAAGTATTAGTATCAACTGAGTCCATCATCGTGGCACTGTGAAATTATGTCTTCATACATATAAAACTTTAACCAAAATCTTTAAAACAAAATTCTAAGTCGATGACCTTGACTTCAAGGTCACCCAGTGGGGTAAGTATAAGGTGTTTTGTAAAAACTCAAAAAAGAGTCTAACATCAATTCAAGTATAAACTAAAAATCTGCAAAGCATTATGAATCAGTATGCAATTACAAAACTTAAAATTAGACAAAAATTTCCTAAGTCCCTGACCTTGACATCAAGATCACTGAGCGGGGTTGGGGTAGTACTCTGTAGATCTAACTACAGTGCAAATATAAAAAGAATTCATCTCTGGGTTCAGGAGATATGTGTCTTTAAAAAACTTTAACCAAAACATCCAATCAAAAAAAAGACAATGTTCTAAGTCCATGACCTTGACATCAAGGTCACAAAGGGGGGTGGGGGTAGTACTTTCGAAAACTTTAGACCAATATCTAACTTTAGTGCAAGTATCAAAGGAATCCATCCATGGGTTCAGGAGATATTGGGCTTTATAAAACTTTAACCAAAACATCCAGTCAAAAAAAAAACACCAATTTTCTAAGTCCATGACCTTGACATCAAGGTCACAGAGTGGGGTGGGGGTGGTACCCTGTTAAACCTTAGACCAATATCTAGCTACAGTGCAAGTATCAAAAGAATCCATCCATAGGTTAAGGAGATATAGGTCTTTAAAAAACTTTAACCAAAACATCCAATTAGAATGCGGACGCGGACGCGGACGCGGACGCCGTGGTGACAACAATAGCTCTTCCTGAACTTTTGTTCAGGCGAGCTAAAAATCAAAACCCAAATCTGATGCCGCCAGCATCTGATCAGAGTCAGGGCATTTCAAATTGTTGGATAAAAAAGGAATTTCTAAAGAAAACAAAAACTGACACCCCTTATGTATTCTGCTAGATGTTTTTTTACAATGTTTTATACCTTTGCACATGTGGTATCTTGTTCAGTTTTAATCCGTATGTAAATTGTAGATTTGTGTTTATTAAATTGGGAATAATTCCAATTATCTTCATGAGCTGGCACTGAGCTGTCACCTAACTTTCAGAATGATCTATCACATGCAGAGTGAACCCGTTTGTCGGGTATTGACATCACATTCATGGTTCATGGAAAAATGCACGCACCTATAATTATTGACTTGCGTCTGAATAAAACTTGGAGACAAGTAAATGTTCAAATGAGCTTCTCCATACAAATATCAAATATCCACTGTTCTGCTGTAGCTGAAAAAGTAGGAGCCGGGTATCATTCCTTGGTAGATTAGTATTACTGGGCACTGTGGCCTAATTTCTGTGATGTAATTCATTCACAACATTTAAGTTCCGGACTTCCACTGTTCACTGTGTCAAGGTAACATGAGAACTCAGCTGCATACTCATAAAAACTGCACTGTACTTGGAGATTGAATTTGGATCTGTCGACATGGCTGCTGCTAAAAACACAAAAAAAAACATTTTTCAAAAACTTTGGCTTTATATACACCAGAGCTCCAGATAAAGTAGGGTACAGAGGATAATTTAGGGATAACTTTTTCTTATTTCTCATCCAAAACATTATGTTGTGACCCTCATTAGAGCCTTCTTGGCAAGAAGATTCTAATGAGTGACACAATTATCCTCTTAAGGAGAAAATGGAAAATATATCCCTAAATTATCATGTTTGAAGCACTGAATTATATGTTAACAAAGATCAGAGCTGAGTCATTCAAAACTATTGATGTCATTTGTGATTGATACAGTAGCTTTTTCAATGGGAATCTGCCATTTTTGCACATTATGGATAAATGCAGTATAGAAACTCACACTTTGTCAGCTATATAATACAGGGGCGGATCCATAAATTTTGGAAAGGGGGTTCAAATTAGCTGAGGAGGGTTAGATTTGTGCAGTTTGACCAATTTTACCTGAAATTCCCCATGAAAATGAAATAATTAAGGCTGAAGAGGGGGTTCGTTTGAACCCGAACCCCCTCTGGATCCGCCACTGTAATATCAGCATCCTTGAGCTGTGAATAAGGAGAATTTACCGGTAATCATTGATCTCATGACTAAAAACTGTGATATCTTCCTCATCCTTGTTAGCTCCAAATAAACCGAAAAAAGGGTAAATATCAGGACAGATAGGTCTTAGATCAGACTCGGTATCGAATATGTTTGCCATTCCATCTGCATCTTTTAGACACATTATAACATTGTAAACTCTTAATTGCTCCATTCTTTGGACAATTAATCGTGCCTATTTTTGTGTCCCAATTTTGAAAATGTTTGGTACCTGGCAATGAGTCGAACAAACAATTGCTAGCAGGGTGGCAACCTGTTAAATGGTTCTGTCCCAAGTTCAGGTTGTATCTGGCACATGTAAAGATAGGGTGTGTATGTAAAAACAACTGCAATAATTTTCTTTATTTCTCCAAAAAAACGTATGTTTTGACCCTTCAATAGAACTGTCTCACTTCGGTTCTACGGTTCTAATGTGGGGTTACAGCATTTTGTTTTTATTAAGAACTAACAGAAATTATCTTGGAATCATCTTCAAATACTCATCTTATCTGTGCCTCTGTATAACTGAGATGGTAAGCAAACCAAATTTAATTAAAACTCTACCAACCTGCCATTTGTTGTCTCTGGACCAGTTTGAGATATTCACAATCGTTTCCAGTATATATATCAGCTTTCTCCCACGTTTACACAATATATGAATTCTGAAGAATTTCAGCTATGAACATAGTTTAAAAGCAAGAAGAGACTGGAATGGAATGGTTGAGATAATCTACATTCCAATGGCTACAATTTCCTCGCAGAGTCTGGGATGGTGCTCTTACAGGAAAGAATTTGCTCCCTCAGAGGGGAGGGCAAATTCATTCCTGTCAGACATCCATACCAGGTCAGTTAAATGCAATGGGGTAGCTAGACTGTCCCAAGAGGGAGCAAATTATTTCCTGTAAGGAAGCCATCCAAAGTCAATGGAATGTAATGGAGTAGACTGTCTCAGTCAGGCCACTCAATTTCATTCAATGCTTTAAACTATGCCTAAAATCATTCTTAATATCAGATTTTAGGCATAGTTTAAAGCATGGAATGAAATTGAGTGAGGAATTCTGATCTGATAATACCTACCGATACATTTTTCTTCATAGCTTGAAGAACCAGGGTCTTCAAATGGTCAAGACATTTGTTGATTCTTTGTCAGGGTTCTTTCTCCATCAGTGGCTTGTTGTTCTGCAATGATAAAGACAGTGATTGTCACAACACAATTGTTGATTTTATTGAATGAGGAATCCTCAGTAGCTCAGTGAGTTAAGCGCTGGCCTGCTGAGCTAGCGGTCTGGGTTCGAATCTGTGGCAGTGGAAATTAGTACAGTTGTATAAACAGAATTCCAATCATTCCATTCCACACATCCTTTCATTTATACCACCCTTTTATCTGCTTGATATGACTGAAGCACTTTAGAAATTAATTGTCGTATAAATTGGAGGATGTACAGCAATGCAAGTCACGTTAAAACTTCTGGCAACGAAATTAACTGAGTTAATACCATATCAATAAATGCAGTTTTAATGTGAAAAGTGAAAAAAAATATCAGTGGTCACAAATTTACAAGGCATTCAATTTGACATATACTCTCTCTATATATATATCAGTAGAAACAACAATTGGCCAGCTACATTTGCAATTCAATTCAAATCTGCAGACTATAGTTTTGCTAAATTTTGGGGCAGCGCCAGGGATTTCAATAAAATGTTTGGCATCGGGCAGTCAAGGCAAAGAAGGCTGGGGATTTTCTAGGTTTTCCCTGTTACCCCCATACAAAATTATCAAAAGTAGCAGGGCAAAATGTCTAATTTTGACAAAATAGAAGGGGAAAATCCCTGCCTCCTACCTTTTAATGAAACTCCTCAGAGCTAGTTTTTTTTGTACTAATTTTTCTGGCATGAATATTTTTAATCCCCTTTTTTGAGCCAAATTATTTTTTTCCTTGCATATCCAAAGACAAGATTTTTTCAAACATACCAGCCAGCCAGCCCCCCCACCCCCCCACTTCCCCCTACAGGCAGAGCTCCAGATAAGAGGGGGTATTGAGGATAATGAAAAGATAATTTTTCCTATCTCTCAACAAACATATGTTGTGACCCCTCATTAGAACCATCTCGGCGAGAGGGTTCTACTGATGGGTCATAATGTATGTTTTTGCGGGGAGAAATATGGATAATTATCCCTAAATTATCTCGGTCACCCTTTCTTATCTACAGCACTGACAGTTTTACTAAAATTTTGGACAGAACTAGATTTTTTTTTACTTTTTTTTTCTGGCAACATTTTTTATCACTCCTTGTAAGCCAATTTATTTTTCCTTGAATATCCAAAGACAGGATTTTTTTAAAAAATATCCCAGCCTTCCAGACCCAGTATAGTTTGACTTTATTCTGGGCAGCGGGGCAGAGCCAGATTATTTTCATTTACTAATTTTTCTGGCAAGAATATTTTTGATCCCCCTTTCACAGCCATGTTTTTGTTCCTCCCCCACTCCCCCCCCCCCCACATCCCACCAAAAGATCAAATGTCAAACGGATGGTTGACCCCTAAAAAAAGATCAGTGTTAGTTCCCTCAATATTCCATTAAAGTAATAACATGTATGAATAATTGAATATACACCAGTTCATGAACTTAGGTACCTGACGAAATGATGTGCACTACTTATCTGACCCAGTACTATCACGAGAAGAAACGATAAATTTCATAAACAACGTGTACCTTTAAGACAGACAGCCATAAAATAAGCATAATGGGTGTATATGAAGGATTCATTGTAAACTATATCCTCACAGATGAGGTTTTTTATTCAACTTCTTCTGAATAGCAATTAGTGCTGTTACTACCACTGTTATTGGTTTCCAATTAGAGAGTTCCTCAAGGGAGGTAATTTACAACCAAGAAACTTCCGATTCTGCCGTCATTTGGCCACCTTGTTGGCAAGCAGTATAAAAAATGCTAGCCAATTTTATTTCAGATATTAATATAATGGTATTTTGCCATTCTTAATATTTAGTCAGTATGTCATGAACCTGTTGGGTTTGACTTCTGCAGAGCATTGATTTTACATACTATCACAATTTTTACCAAGCACAAAATTGGTTTTCAGACGCAATAAATCTTATATTCCTTTGCAATTATGAGAGCTTTTATAGTATAACAATTCTTAGGCCTCATCCCTGAAAGATTATCATAAAAGTTGATTGCATTTGAATATTGTGTACTTACCAGATAACTCAAACTGGACAAGGTGTCGATTTCTTGCTGTATATCCAGTTCAAAACTTTGGCAGCCGTTGCCATGGAAACGGTAGCGATTTCGGCGGCAAAAATTAAGGGGTCATACATGTTTCCATGAGGACAGTGTATTACAGTACTATCGTGAAAATCCGTGATTTAGCACATTCCATCATTCCATTACCGAAGCTCCATGGTTCGTGGCAGGCTCTCTTAATAATAATTTTGCGCATTTTTCTGCCGTAGTATAACTCGAAGTCTTTAACTACAATGGCGTCTGTGTCTGCACCTCACAGGTGCATTTGATGTAGTATTATAGTTTACAGTTACGAAAATTTTAACTTGTAAAAATTGTAATTATTTTCAAGCTGTTAAGCGCTTAAAATCTTAATGATACCGCCCGTAGATTACTGTGAATCACCAGCCTATTACATAGGATGACACATCGCAAAACCGTCCCCCAGCCATTTCATGTAACTTGAATATAGATTTCTTTGTACCTGTCATTATAAACAGAGGCTGCGTTCATTGTTTAAAATTCTTAAACTCATATGCCTTCCTTGCCATGTTGGAAAAGAACTCGTTGATGAAATAGCAGAATTTGTATTAAAGGTCAACAGAGTGATGCGCTTGTTTGATGTTAACGCAACCTTTCCATAACTTACTTAAAATCTGACTAGGCTATGTTGTTTTTAATGTATTTAATCTTAAGTATTTAGTTTATCATGACTTTCAGCACTGTATACAGAGTTGAATTATTACTACTGTATAAATGTGTAGAAATATTCCACGCACCTTTACTGCAGTCATGTTCTTTACATATTTTGTTTTAAAGGAAATGTTCAAAAACAAACTAAAACATGGTTAAGGATTGCAGCTGATGAAATAAATAATTTCATAGTCGTTATAATCGTATGTGATTTCATGATATATTACAGATAATAAAGTGCTGCTTATAAAAACAATTAAATTTGATCAAATTTGGCATTTTTGCAACATTTATCTGAAAAGAAAAGAATGTTTAGTCGCGCAATTAAGAAGAACTTACTGTCTAAAGTCACTTCGGAGTATTCAATTATTTACAGCTTGATTTAAAGTATTTGCTTTACAATATCTAAGACCAAGAAATTAATGAAAAATGTACTGAAAATTGTTTCCCCAACAAGAATAAGAAGAAAAAAAAACAATCTGCAGATCTGTCAGATTTTAGCGCGAAACTACTAAGTGTTACTAACATTTTTCTGATTCTCTTGTAAAAACTTAAAATCTGCAGTAACAACAGTTTCGCTTATATCGGAGGAAGTCCGTAAAGTATACATAATGATTTTTCTTTCATTGCAAGCCAGAGAAAGAAAGATTTCCATACTGGAAGTTTTTTTTATAATTAAATCAAGCAAGTCATCCTTAATTAATGTGTGTGGTGACAAGACATAAATATATAAATTATATTTGTATAGCAAAAATATAAAACACAAACCTTGCGTGTTTCTACTCCGCACCTAGAACAACACCTAGCTTGAACAGCTCTGTCCCGGGTATAATCCAGGAGTGACATGTGGAGCTTTTTATATGCAAATATATTTTAAAAGAAAACCACTCACGTGTGCAAAGCATTTGCACACGTCTCTATTACGGGAATCAGTGAATAAGTGATGTGTACTTCAGAAATATGACCCAACTAAAAATAGTATGAGGAAAATAAGAGTATTTCTTTGTAGTTTTCTATGAAATGTATAGAAGTTTCCTCATCTCTAAATTCTGGGAGTAAAAAGATGTAGCTCATGAACTTACAATCGCAAGGCATGAAATGCTTTTACAAACACATCCTATTCAGAACGTTAGTACCCAACGGTTTTGTATTGTCTCTAAGGATACTCGTTGCAAAAACCTGGCAATACCATTAGGGCTATATTCGAGGGAGAATCAATATATATAACAGATGTATCTATATCCCTGTAACTTCTGAAGTGAACCTAGTGCAATGCATATTAAAGTGTACGAGGGGCGTTCGAAAAGTAATGCAAATGGCCTATCTTTTCAGTGTTGGGCATTGAAGTCAAATATCCTTGTAAATATAAAATTAATCTTTGTCAGTTGCTTGTCGATTGTTGCCTACAATATTCATACAAAAGTTAGAAGGGTGGCAACTGTTATCGATTTATTCATTGCAAAGCAAAGCGCAATTCTTGTGACGTTATTGAAATATACGTTAACGTCATTTTTGAAAGATTGAAGAGGCTTCGTTTTTTGGCATTAATTTGCATTTATTGACAGGTTTTCGTTGACCTATGTAAATGCTCTTGCTGACAAGATTTTGAATACTAATACACTTGTTTTTATTACAAAGTCATTTAAGAAAGTAGAAATGGGGAATTTGCTACTACATAGTCCATATTCCCGGGCTAGTATGGAACCCAGATTAAAACTAATTTTCGCGATATTTACAGGATAACATTGCCTGAGCATTGTCTTTAAGTAGCAAAAAAAAAACAAATCAAAGACTGCTGATATACAAATTAAGGCCTACTAAACTAAAATTCTGCAGTGTCTTTAGGCTATACCTCTTTCAAAGAAGTTAAAAATGCGCCCTTTTTAAAAAGTACACCGTGTTTGCAGACTTCCCGGGAAAACCGGTTTAAACCCCCCAGTAGTTATTACTGACCGTCCAAAGGCGGTACTTTCGTTGCGGTTGCATTTGTTATATGTTCGGTGCTGTTTAATTTATTGTGTTATCATTTTAACCCTTCTATAATAAAAATAGAAAATAGGTAAAAATATTTGCATAGTCTGTTGTAACCCTTCTGTTGGTCTAAATTATTTCGTTCAATAAAGATAGCTGAGTTGCTACCTATTTGAAAAAGAGCTGCTGACTCGGCTTATCACTTGTAATTTATTGTTTGTTGGGATGTCTTTGTCAATCTTTCCATTTGATGTTGGGGATAGGGTTTGGGATCTGATTCAGTCAGTTCCTGAAGTGTAGTTACTCTTTAAAATTGACCGAAAGTTTTGTGCCGTTTAAAATATAATCTACACAAACTTCTTTGTGATAAAATTTCATCCTATGCTGAGATGATCTAGATGCACGTGTTAAAATAGATTGCTGTCAATATCGTCGAAATGCATACCTGGATATCTCGTATCATAACGACGTTGAGAATTACCATTGTGCAGCGATTAGCGTGCTAGTCTTTCAAATTCTCGGGTGGCTGGTTCGATCTTTTGCTACTACAGTCTTTTGAATGATACTTTAAACCGAGGTCCTATCTCCATCACCTAGTTGTTGGTGGGACGTTAGACTGATACTCCACTGCATAACGATGTTTACAGCGAGCATATCGAATTTGCTGCAGTAGCCCCTACTAACAATGCTACCATTCATGCGTTGATAAGCTTTCATCACGAACGGGCACGATTTTGCGTTAACTGTTTCTTTACCAAAGCCCCACCATATAGGGAACCTGTCGATCTTTTACGTTGAACCTTCTGAAGTTTTGCGAAACTTGGTTTATTGCTTCCTTGTTTTGTTTTGTCTCCATTATGGATATTATAACCCGTTAAAATTTGTTTGCAAACGTCATCGATTTAATAACCATATACATACAAGTCATTATTTGTGCATTTTCAGTGAGCTAAGAACTCTTTTTAACAGCTTTTTTACCAACTCGCGATTAAACGCTTAGGTATCTAATAATAATTATCGTGTTTTATTCTGTTTCAGGGTGCCAAAATTGACGAAATTGGTGAGGAAGTGGACATCCTTGTGAAGAACAAGTATTAAATATGATGCTTGTTTGACTTTGAACGGCAAACAAAAACAACAAAAAAACATGCAAGTCACACCGCAAATCAATGGCGATAGAAAGGTGTTATGACATGGCAGTGAGATCAAAAGACATGATTGCATTTTGCTGGCTTCACTTGTTTGAATAACAGTGAGAACTTTTTCCAGTTTAAAATTGTTTGGTGCACAAGATAATTCAATTTCGGCCTACGAGCCCCTAACAGACCTTATTCACATTGTTTCTGCGCATGCACGTACCGCTCACATAACGCGTTATGTCTCGACAATTGGCGAGACTTTACACACGTGGGCACCAGATTTTTACGCCTATGTGACTTCATGTGTAATGAATGATAAACCGCTTGTTTTAATCATTATTTTTTTTAATAAACATTAAAATAAATTCATATCTTTATTTTCTGCAATCACATACATCAAAGATTCTGATGACTTATCTTTATTTAACAATTATCACTAAAGCTTATGGTCCGCCTAAAATACGCATTCGGCAACTACACAGCCACATTCTTTACGCTATTTTCTTTTTAGCTTTAATTTATAGAATGGCTGGCTGGAATAAATAAGTAGCGACACAAAACTCAGAAACATGTATGTTATGTACTAATAGACACAACTAAACGATGTGGGTTCTAGCTCTGAACTAATTTATTTACAAGGCGGCAGAATGCTATATCACATAGATTATGGCTTATTAGGGAGGGGTATCGTTTTAAGTAATTATGTATATACTGTAAGTATAAGAACAGACCTCTTATTGCTGCTGCATATATACAACATTTTCCCTCCTTTAGATTTAAGTCACTAAAGTTTACTTTATTCAGTCTCATAAAGCAATCGTTTGAATGTCACTGCTATATAACTATTTCTGAGTAAAATTAGTTGTTGCTTATCCAAGAGCAATGAATATTCTCTGCTTAATGTCTTTAGCTATAAAACTACAGTCGTTTTCATAAATCCCAATTAAGCTATTTAACTGCAGATTATATTATAAGTATATAACATGCAGATAATTGAATACAATCAGTAATATAGTACTGGACTCAATGAGACAAGCCTGTATCATTCATATTTTCATTCGTTCATTAAGTTTCCCATGAAAAACAATCATAGTAAATTCCTAAGATGATACCACCCCATTCAAGAAAATGGCTTGTCTGACAGAAACCAGCCTTTATAGCACTGCATCCGAGATGAAAGGTTGATCATTACAACTTACCTATTCATAAGCATTACAGAGAGGGGTTTATTATGCTCTGTTTATTTGTAACAAGCATTAACACCCAGAATATTTACAATTCCTTTCACTGATATGTGAGTCTGTCAGGAGGCTTTCTATTCCTTGCTGTGTACCGTCTTTCGACTATTTCAGGTTGGACACCACTATTTGTCGAGACTGCTTTTTTTGGCACAGGTGTCCACAGATATGTCCGGAACCTGTTCGGCTCTACCGATGTCGGTACTATTTGGTCTGCGTGACGACGCCAGTTTCGCTTCTCCCCCGTTTGAACTTTGTATGAAAGCGATCCATTTTCTCACTTATTTTCGACTTGTCCATTTGTCACTATTTTCTCGGTAGTCTCGAACCATTACATTATCTCCAATATTTAACTGAGGCTTTTTCGAGTCAGTCAAAGAATCAAATTGATTCTTTTGAACTGAACTTAGTTTTACCAAATCTAATCGAGAACGAATGCTTCGACCGAGAAATAGTTTTGCTGGACTTTCATTCGTTGTAAAATGCGGAGAATTTCTATACGCCAGCAAAAATTACCATTTTCTGATGTAGTGAGCCACTATCAGATGCTTCTGACTGATTGCTATTTTTTAAACTTTGTACAAAGCGCTCTGCTTATCCATTTGTAGTAGGATGCCATGGCACTGATGTTTTATGTTGTATGCCATTGTTCCTAACAAATGTTTGGAATTGTTCAGACGTAAATCGTGGACCATTTTTGCAAAAAAATTGTTTCGAAACACCAAACCGTCCAAACATTTGCCGCAAAACATGTACTGTCTTTCGCGCGGTTGAAGTTTTCATTACTTGCACTTCTAGTCATTTTGAGTGCGCGTCCACAGTTATAGGATACACTAGCCCTAACAATGGGCCAGAAAAGTCAATATGTATGCGCTCCCAATGTGCAGACGGCCATTCCCAAGCTTTTGTTGGTGACTTTTGATTGATTTGACAGCCAGCACAGCGATTTGCTAATTATCCAATGACATTGTCAAGTCCTGGCCACCAAAAGACACTTCTGCTCAGTGTTTTCATTTTAACTATGCCTGTATGTCCGACATGCATTTCTTCCAACACTTTATTTCTGAGTTTTAAAGGTATAAAGACACGTATACCCCACATAAGACATCCTTGCTGAACTGAAAGTTCGTTTCTACGCGTGTAGTATGGCTTCAGCCGTTCGTCTTGAGTTTTTTCTGTCCAGCCATTCAATGAAAAGTCAAGGACTTTTGACAAAATATTATCTGGACGTGTTTCACGCTTAATGTCATTAGCACTGACAGGCAGGATATCAATCTGCGACAAATTATAAATTTCCACATGATCACTCCTGGTAGTTCCTTTCCTTGTGGACACGACAAACGCGAAACAGCGTCCGCGTTAGCGTGCGATTTTGAGTTTTTGTATTCGATTTCATATTCATGTCCTTGCGAAAAAAGGGGATAACGTTGCAGACGTGCTGCCATTGTTGCTGGAATTCCTTTCTTTGGACTGAAAATGGTTAACAGCGGTTGATGATCCATCTCCAAAGTAAATTTTCGTCCATACAGATAGCAGTGGCATTTCTTAATTCCCCATATTATTGCTTAAGCTTCTTTGTGAATTTGGGCATAGTTTGTCTCTGCCTAATTTAATGAACGTGAAGCGAAGGCGATCGGTCTTTCGTCACCATTTTCCATTCCATGTGAAATTACGGCACCTAATCCGTATGCGGAAGAGTCAAAAGCCAGTCTGACAGGTAGATTCGGACCGTAATGTGTCAAAACAATGTCGGCTGTTATTAATGTTTTTACTTTTTCAAAAGCTTTTTGCGTCTCAATTGTCCATTTAAATTTCACGTCCTTCTGCAATAGCTGATAAAGTGGATGTAGTACACTTGCCAGATTTGGCATAAACTTGGAATAATAGTTCACAAGTCCCCAAAAAGCTCTTAACAGGATTCCCCGGCTTTGGTGCACATGTAATAGCTTCTATTTTTGCTTCAGTTTTATGTAGACCGTTAGAGTCTATTTTGTGACCACAGTAAGTAATTTCGTTCTGGAAGAAACTGCATTTCTCTTTGTTCACACGCAAGCTGTAGTCGTAAAATCTCTGAAGAACAGATTGAAGGTTTTCCAAGTGCGCTTCATCTGTTTTTCCAGTGATGATCATGTCATCAAGAATACAGCTTGTATTTGGTATTCTATTCAATACCTGATCCATGGTACGTTGCCATATGGATGGAGGGGCTGCTATCCCGAAAACAAGTCGGTTATAATGGTATAAGCCTTAGTGTGTATTAATGGTAAGATAATTCTTTGACTTATCATCCAGTTCTTATTGATGATATGCTTGGCGCAAGTCTATCTTGGAAAATCGCTGTCCTCCCGCCAGTGACGCAAATATATCATCTATCCCAGGCAGTGGATATTGATCGATTTTCAGTTGCGGGTTTACAGTTGCCTTGTTAGCACAACATATTCTGAGTAATCGCCCTTTGGTACTGCCACTATAGGTGTTTCCCAGTCGCTGTGATCTACGTTCTCGATTATTCCTTCCCTTTCAAGCCTTTTCAACTCTTGTCCAGCTTTTGGCTTCATTACGTAAGGCACTTGCCTTACTTTGCAAAATTTTGGCTGTGCATTATCTTTCAAAGTTAAAGTAGCTTTCATGCTCTTAACATTGCCTGCTTCCTCTGTGAAAACTGAATTGTATTTCTGTAGAAATTCCTGAAGGTTTTCTTCTGTAGAATTACTTGTGTTCAAAAATTTAATTGAATTCCCAATCAAGTTTAATGCAGTTTTAGCCATGATCTACTAAGTAATGCAGGACTGTCATTTTTCACCACAAATAAATCCAAATTGTTTTCTTCTCCTTCATAATTCACTTTCACATTAATTAATCCAGCTGGCTTAATTGTTTGACCTGAATATGTCTTGAGTATTGTGTTTGTTTCAGAAAATTTCTTTTGAGAAAACATTTGTTTGTAAGTCCTAATTGGTAAAACTGATATGGCAGACCCAGTATCTAGTTCCATTTTCAAGTGTTTTCCTTCAATGCTGGGCGTTATGCTGATAACGTCAGATCTATTTACCGTATTTACCGTAACAGTTAAAAGTCCTTGCTCTTCTACAGTTTTCACAGTTTTTAGTTTTGGCTTCTTGGACTGTTTTTTCTTTTGAGCTTTTTTAATCAGACAAATCTCTCAATGTGTTTTTTCTTGAAACAGAAATTGCATGATTCATCCTTAAAATGACATTCATCCGGCGATTTTTTTTGGACATTTTTCTGTTTACCGTAAGAACCCGTCTTCTTACTTATCTTGTTGACAGGATCGGGCTTGTGCTGGTGCTGAAATTCTACAGCATCTTTGGAAGCTGTTTCCATGGCTGTCGCGATTTCAAGTGTTTTTCGCAGTGTTAAATCTGACACAGAGAGTAACTTTTTTTCTGAATATTTTCATTCCTAATTCCACAAACGAACCTTCGCGTAGAGTATCGTTGAGATTTGCTTCGAAACTGCAAAGTTCAGTAAAAGTAAAAAGTATGCAAAGACCAGGAACTGAAACAATCAAAATCCAAATCCAGCCCTCAAACCATAGTTGGAAACAACTAAGATTACAAATAATCAAGATACAGAGAACATATGGCCAACGAGTGAGCAGCTTGTTCCCAAAAGGTGGCCACTCAGCAACTCAAACCGAACCAAAAATAATAAGAAACTACATAAGGTAAAACATCACAGAAACTCTGACACCAAAAACAGGCAACAGAGAACCACAACAGAACTACCGCCTTGGAACGGTCAGTAATGAATTACTGGGGGGCTTAAATCGATTCTACGGGCCCAACCTCACCCTCAGTTTCTGAAGTGGTACAAAATATTTAGTTGGTTGTTCGGTTCGCATGACAACCCTCTAACTCGTCAATGAATCATCACAGTAAACACATAAATCAAATTTCAACACCATGAAGAAGCAAAGACGAGGACTCAACAGATACAACGGGCCGTCTGACAGGTGGAGATCCCTGCCAAACAACCCCACTGGAAATCTGAAGCAAAAGAAGGTCACCAGTTAAGCCTCCTCAATTCCGCCACATACACAATCATTGATTCTCCCTCTTTTTGGTCCCTTTTATGAAATCGGAATCTCTCAGCAATCACAAATGGATTTTCGGGACAAATGATCCTTTAAAAGTGTCACAATTTCATCATAACTCTTTGTTGATGGATCATCCGGCGGTGTCAAATTGCGCAACAGTCCGTAGATTTTTTCCTCCCATAATTGCTTATAATGCAGGAACTTTCCGATCATTAGCTACCTGGTTGCAACGAAAAACTGCGCAACACGTTCTGTGTAACTTTTCCATGTTCCTGTCAGCTCATTATATTCTCCAACATTCCCGATAGAAAAGTTCGCCATTGTGATAATTCAGAATATATTCCTTTTTAAATTTTGTTTAAATTTATCCAAGAAATCGAAAATCTTGGGTTCAGGCCCATAAAATCCAAAATCACGTCGCCCAATATTGTTATGTACTAATAGACACAACTAAACAATGTGGGTTCTAGCTCTGAACTAATTTATTTACAAGGCGGCAGAATGCTATATCACATAGATTATAGCTTATCAGGGAGGGGTATTGTTTTTAGTTATTATGTATATACTGTAGTATACTAGCCAAAAGTTCTAACCGGCCACTTACTTTATCGATTTTCATCAATGCCCCAAACAATCTTATAGTTCTATTTACACCCCAAAATGGGCAGATGTGTCAGTCAACTTAGCCATCAAAAGTTTTGACAAAATTCTTAACATTACATCCAAGATGCGCCTATGAACACAAATACCCCCGTTTTTAAAATGCACAAAATTCAGCATTTCGTCATTATTTCTGAAATCACGTATTCATCCGTGCCTCCTGGATACAGTGTACTGAATATTGCTAAATCTTTTAGTGGTATGGTTTGCAGATATATTCACCTATCTGTGGCTGTAAATTGAAATGTGAGATTGCTAACAGCATTGAGAAAAATGATAAAAAGAAAGTGGCCGGTTAGAACTTTTGACTAGTATATAGGTGATAGTGGTCAAAGTACCTTAATCATAAGTCCGAACTCGTAGGTCATTTAAACATAGACAATTCCGGATTATTTTAGATACACATACATGGACCCCAAAACAGAGGTGTGATCAGGTGACCACGGGGTAGTAAGCATCACACGTCTATTATTATACACCCACCATATCTATGTATCTGTTGAAAAAGTAAGTGAAAATGAAAGTCCGGTATTTGAAAGCTTTTAAGAGACTTCTTTATTTTTAAGAGACTTCTTATTGCTGCAGCAAATATACAACAAGGTATAAATTCCGATGTAGCTGTCATACTGATCGCGGAAAAGAATATGAAACAACTTTTTTTTTTAAATTTAGAGAATTTATGTACTTTGAATTTAAGATTAAAATATAAGATAGACTATTTCTCAACTGTATTTGATTTTAATCTATCAAATTGACTATTCTATCCCATAACCTTACTAGGTCGTTGGGGCACCACAGCTGACTTCAAAACAATCCCTTTCTACCTTGTCCTGTCTTCAGCTGCCCTAGTTGAGCTGGCAAAGTCCATTCCAGTCCACTCCTTGATATTGTCTTCCCACCTCTTCTTCTGTCTACCTCTTCTTCTTTTTCCTTTCACTGTGTCCTGAAGAATTGTCTTTGCTAAACCAGAAGACCTTGAGACGTGGCCAAACCACCTTAGTTTCCGTTTCTTGACCAGCGTCAGGAGTTCATCATATTCTCCAATGGCTGCTTGGATCTTCCTGCGAACCTCCTCATTGGTTATATGGTCCTTGTACGAAATGTTCAGTAACCTTCGGTAGCATCTCATCTCAAAGGCCTGCGTTCTTTTCTCTAACTCTGCTGTCAAGGTCCATGATTCACAGGCATACAGAAATATGGAAATGACATGGGAGCGCATAAGTGTCACCTTTGATCCAAGAGATATGTTGTTATCTCTCCAAATTGGTTTCAGCTTGGCAAGAGCTGAAGTGGCTTGTGCTATCCTTGAGAGAACCTCCTGTTTTGAGCCATCATCTGAGACAACTGCTCCAAGGTATTTGAAGCTGCTTACAGTACCCAGCTTCTGCCCCTTTACCTTGATCTCCCTCTGGATGCCATCAGCGCTGTTTGTCATCAGTTTGGTCTTCTCAGCACTGATCTCCATCTTATACCTTGTGCAGGTCTGGTCGAAACTTTCAACTAGAGCTTCTAGTTCCTGCTCTTCCTCAGCAAGAGCGTCTATGTCATCAGCAAACCGCAGGTTGGTAATATTTCTGCCGCCTATGCTAACCTTTCCATCATGTTCTTCCAGAGCATCGGACATGATCCGTTCGAGATGTTGAGGGTGGGTGACAGAAGACATCCTTGTCTTACTCCAACTGTTGTTCTGAACCATTCTCCTGTGCTGCCATTTATCAGGACTGCACTTGTAGCCTTGTCGTATAGCTGCTCAATGGTGCGAACTAGGTTTGCATTGATATTGTACTTCCTCATGGTGGCCAATAAGGCTGCATGCCATACCCTGTCAAAGGCATTTTTGAAATCAATGAAGACATGGTACAGATTCTGCTGATGTTGGAGATACTTTTCACACAGGATTCTAAGGTTGAAGATCTGTTCTGTGGTGCTCCTTCCTGCTCGGAACCCAGCCTGTTCCTCAGCGATTATCTCTTCGGCTTGTGGCTTAAGCCTGTTCAAGATAACTTTCAGCATGACTTTGCTTGAATGACTGATGAGGCTGATGGTTCTGTAGTTCTGGCAGAGCTGTAGGTTGCCCTTTTTAGGGAGAGTAATAATCAGCGACTGAGTCCATGGGGTAGGCCATTCTTCTGTTCTCCAGATCCTGTTACAGATATCTGTTAAAACATCAATCATGGTCATCCCTCCAGCTTGAACAAGTTCTGCTGGTATATTATCAACTCCGGCAGATTTTCCCTTCTTCAGCGCTGCTACTGCAATCTCAACTTCCTCACGAAGGATCGGTTGTTGATCTTCATCTGGGGGCTGACTGCAGTCCAGAACCGTATTGTCACCATCAGTCTCATTGTTGTATAATTCTGAGCAATATTCTGTCCATCTGCTGAGAATCTCTTGTTCTTCTGTTAGGCATTTCCCAGACTTGTCCTGGATAGTTGTGGATCTACCTCGTTTCTCTGAAGTTAGATCCTTCACCAGCTGGTATGCTATCTTGCTGTTGTTTTTGTTCAGGCAAGTTTCGATCTCCTCGCACTGACTAGCTATCCAGTCCTCCTTCGCTTTCTTCACTGCCTTCTGAATCCTCTTGTTTGCTTCCCTGTATTCTTCTGCTCCTCCTGCTTCATACCTCTTCTTCTTCAAATTTCTCCTCTTTTCAATCGTAAACGGTATTCACTGCACAAAGTGACGACGTACGAGGAGACGTTTTACGACACAGCACAACACCAGCTCTATAGAAGATAAAAGTTCGCAACAGTTAGATCCTCTAGAAGCAACGAGTACACCGAAGGAATGAAACTAGCAGATTTGGTTTTACTGAGTCTGTTCACGACCAGTATTGGGATGTGCAACACTGTTGATTGCCTTGGAACTCTTAAAAAGATTCATAGATTTTTTTTATTTTACCTCAAACCGAGCCATGAGCACGGGGGTTCATGACAATGGAATCATAACTTGTTTCTGTTTTGGGGTCTCCATTTTGGAAATCGCTTTTTGTCACGATCGGGAAACATTGAACACACGAATAATGTCAAAGCCGAAACATTTACTTGACATCTTTAAATACTCCAGGCTCCAAAACAAAGCCTAACGTCTTGACGCTGTCAGTATATTTTCTGGAAAAAGAATCACAGCCAAAGTACACCCAGTTGTTATTATTTCATGTTCCCGAATAATACCTTAACCCCGCCACTTCCTCAGTCATTCAGACACATTTACCAATCAGATAGCGTTTGTCATTGAAGGGGTGGTTGGGTGGTGCGATGGTGCTGGGTATAACTGTGCCGGGGCGTCCTTCTGATTTGGATAAAAGTTGGACAAGAACCTACTGTGCTTGCAGTAGGTGCGGGTGGGGTTGTTTGGACATTTTTTCTCTCGTCTGTCATTTCTCTCTTCTTTCTCCCTCTCTCTGGGGGGACGGTCCGATATAGATTGAAATACTGTCTCAAAGGGTCGTTGAACCCAAAACAACCAACCAACCAACCAAATTGTCATTGAAAGTCGGAATGTCATTCTGCATGTAGATCCTGTTGACTTTCTGACCTGACTGGGCAAATTTTTCATCTCATGAGTCAATGAAACTAACTGTAGACAATTTGTATCGCCAAAATTGGTCAAATCTAGCGTAAATTCCAAATATTCGAACATCTTTAATGTTCTGTGATTATCGCACTGTATCTCTATTCCCAAGGGTGAATGCGGCTTTTGGGATGCCCTCGATTGATTTACTATCAAGTGGCGGATTCAGTTTGTGTCGTGTTTTCGCATATGAATTTTGACTATAATTACACATTTTTTTTACATTTGAGACAATGTTCACCACACGAGTAGCAAAAATTAGAAAACAAAATCTGACGAACGCAAAAGAACAACTCATGAGACTCACATTGTCTTTGTTCTTATACAGTACAGCAGTTGGTGTGAATCCGCCACCCGTTAGTCTTAGTTATAGTTTTAGTATAGTTGATAGTCGAGCGCTATTTAAACTAGTCTACTAATCACCAATTATAGAAACAACGACATATCTTAACTTTCCGTAAAACATAAACGCATTCGTTTTCTCAGTAAATTCCAAACTGTTTGGCCATGCATAAAATATACTGAGGGAAATAAATTTAGCAAGATATTGCAAATCAGTGTAAAATACAAATTAATTTAAAAGGTCGGAAACTATATTGTTTCCGCTGTGTAAGGACATTATTTCGCTTCCAGAAACCCAAACAATCGGCGTCGAAAGTTTATTTATACAGCAGAATTGCGTCGCATCTGAACACAAGGTTTAAGAAAAAAAAAATTCTCTATGAATTTCATCTTTTTCATGCACCGTTTTATCTTCAAATCTTACATCAGAGCCAATTCACGGTGTAGACATTTGTGAACAAGGACACAGTGTTTTGTGTTAAACGATTGTTAAATGTGCTTATGAAGCCGCCAACATTGGCATTAACAAACCAATTGAGACTGAGCAAAAGTCACCGTTAACGAATTGTGCCAAACTCTTAAAGCAAACTGCAATGGCGTGGTCTCTAAATGCCAGAACACTTTCAAGCAATTTGTTGCGGTAAATTGGCGCTATTCCCGCAGAATTAAGCATACCAGGTTCGACAGTTACGTCATTCTGAAGGCAGTTTTTAAAACCATCGTAGATCCTCTTGACGTCAGCAATCTTGAACTTAAAGTTTCTCTTCTCTAAAGTGTGCACAAGGCTCATTGCACATCTACACATCTTGTCAATTTCTACCATAACGTAAACTTGAGGCTTCCATTCAATTCCTGAAAGAATCCGGTCATTTCATTTAACAAATCAATTACTGGGGACGATATTTTTGCATGATAGTGTTTTCCATGATGACATAAATAAAACGCAAAAAATTGAGTCCAAACGTCAATAGATACTGTTTAAAATGGCGGTTGAATTTTTCGGCAAGTTAATGTCAAACTAACGTGCACCATTGGCGGCGTCTTATGCGTTTATTTACGACATCATTTACGGTTTTTTTTTTGTTCAAGGACCCAAGAAAAACCATTCAAAAGCATTTTGACAATTTCCTTCCTTTTATTGTTTATCAGCTTGTGCTAAAAGTGAATTCATTTCAAGTGACGTCAAACTTGCGTTAAATTTTTTTTGTCCCAGTTTGATGTGACCGCAATTTCGTAATTTGAACTAACGATTTGTGATCAACACCCTTGGAATACTATTCTTAACGAAAATTTTAAAACCTTTTGAAAAAATTAATAAATTCATTTCTTTCAGTATAGATATCATCTCGAGTAATTTAGGCTGAAAAACACGTTAGGAAAATCTTATTCTCCCAAATTTAGTTTTAGGAAAAAAAAACATGACATTTTTTAATAATTTCATCCCCGGTTTTCAGACGTTTTTACAGCATATTTGTGAGAAAAAAAACCTGATCTTGTTTTAGAAACAATTTGATTGTGAAAAAATCGCAAAAATAAACTGAAAATCAGGTTTTCAGTCAACTAATCATTTCGTCTGTGTGACAGATGATGAAGTCAGAAAAACAGTGTCGATTGTCAGAAAAAAGAGATCAAATTACCTCCCTGTGAATATCATTAAAAGAAATGTCAAAACCCTGACCAGATCATTATCTGACCGAATGACGCCTCTTCTTAGCAGGTACACAACGTTGATCAATATTGCACCGATGTGATTTAACGTTATGACATTGCCTAATCGTTAATTTAACGTTGACTTAAAGCTTCGTTCCCGGTGGGTTGTTCTCACTGCATACCAATACCTATTACAGTCGGCTGAAATGTTCACTCAGAGCTTTTTTGTTTCCTTTTTTTTGCAATGTTGCCGACGTTCAATAAATCTTATTTTGCAAAGGCTTACTTAAGATAGCACAGTCGCGCATGCCCGAGGACCGATTAAATCACGACTCATAAATATATATAATTTGTCTATTTTACATTACAGGTCAAGGTAACACAGTTATTTTAAGTCCATAAGATGGTTTTCATGGAAACCTTTGGTTATAGCAGGATTAAAGAAAAAGGAAACTTTAATCATAAACACATTTCACAATATTCTGCATTTTGTTCGCATTACAACAAATATGGTATATGTCCTTCTGTGTATAAGAATGTCCTTCTGTGTATAAGAACTTCTGCTGCACGTTGAGGCTTTGCTAACATTTCATTCATTAGCTAAACACAATCTGCAGTTGACCAAAACTTGTTGCAAAACAAATGTGGCCTGCACATTATATTTGTCTCAAAACCAATTTGTCACAATGTAACCCAGTTGAAATGCAACCAGACCCGGCTAGGTTTATCCGGACAAGGAAGTTTGAAAACAAAGTATAAAGCCTTGTTTAGTCTCTATTTTTTCCGACATTATCACGGGGATGACACCAATTTGGCTACCTGTGCTTTCAACCGAGTCTACACTATATAAAACGGCTTTCGACCGAGAATACGATCGTAAGCATAACCAATTACGGTAAATGATGCTATTGTTAATGGCTGTCGACCGAGCTGATACTGTTGTCGATTGTCTCGGTCGCAAGCCACTTTTTGCATGTACGGTAATTGACTGAATCGATCGAAAGCACAGGTAGCCAAACTGGTATTACCCCTTTAATTATGCGAAGACATTATAATATTAGGTTTCAACTAGATCGCAAACATGTACACAAACACTTATCAGGGAAGCCGCACAATTATGTGTTTGGCTAGGTAAAATATATACTGAACGTCAAAAGAAACGCCTACAAGTTTAGTTTCAGTTTTCTTCTGTCAGCTGATTTATGGCTTGAAATTACATACAGCAGAAAATACAACTGACGTCTGCCAACAATATAAACTTAGCTTCTTGCGAAATTAAACCTTGGTTAAAGAGTTATCTCAATTTATCGTGAAACAGTAAACATTGTTGTAAGAGTTGTCTTCCTTTTGGCAGTATAACAAATTGCTTCCAAAACGTGACTCTAATGTGTGGTTATGAAAAAAAAAACGTCGGTTTTATTACCATGATATTATTCTTAGGAACATGACTGCAGTTTGAAGTTGAACACTTGTCAAATTATCTCCCTTGCAATGAAACAAATAACAAATTGGGAAGTACAATAACATCAAACGCTCTGCAGAAGTGCGAAAATTTATTTGTAAATCTTTTTGTTTTACTCTTGTAAATTCATTTAATCGCTTCGTATGAATGGTTTCTGTTCTTTTTAAGAAATGCAGGGTGTTAAAAGGTCTATGGGAAATCCAGTGGTAAGCAAGTGTCACTGTTTCTACTGCCAACTTTCACCTGATTGTTTCTCTAAAACGCAAGACTCGTTTGCTTTGATTTTTTATTCGCTGTTTCTTACCCTTCCTGCGGACATTATGTCTGGAGAAAATAATTGGCTAAGCAAGATATGGAATCAAAATTCAGCTTCTGAAAGTATTTAACCCCCATCACAGAAGCAAGCGTTCTGGTGTCTAAAGTTTATGAACTATCGATGCGTTAAGGTGCTCATTTTGTCGGAATATCATAAACAATGTAACTTAAAATGTCTAAATAAAAGCATACGTCTAAACCTTCAAATAAATTGGGTGTATACATTGTATGCGTTTTTTTATGTTGAGTATATAGAAAAGAATTGTCTGAAGACAATAAGGCGCGACTACTGGGAGATAGACCTAACAAGCGCAAGTTAAATATAAACAATACAGGCAAAGTAAAATGAGATTTACTGCAGTGTCAGAATCTTATAAACAATAATCCTAAGAAGTAATCAAACTTCTAAAATATTGCCAGGGATATAACAATATCACTGAACTATGAAACATAGATCACAATGACAAAAATGATACGAATTTAATCACTGTACCTAAATGTACCATTACACTAAGTGCAATACAAGTCAATGAAACAGAGTAAGAGATAAAGACTTAATTCACTGGTCCAGGAAATATACGCCACACTGACCCACAATAAGTGTGATGAACGGGTGTCCAGTCACGGCTGAACTCTGTTCTCTTCTTTTTCTGTCGTTTCCGGTTCGCTTGTAAACAAAAGTATCGAGAAGCTAACGGCTCTACAAATCAATCAATAGGTCCTTAGTCACGCATAATCTCCTGTATTAATTATAATCTCTTGGTTCAATATACAAACTCCGTCAAATGAAATGTATCTCTTGCATATTTTAATGAAGAAAATACCGAAATTAGCGAAGATTAGATTTGGGTAAATAGACGCTTGATCTTGGTCACGCCTGACGCTCATGCAATGCGCTGGCCTTGATCGTCAGTCTACGGAAGCATTCGGGAAATCACGAAAAAATATTGAACCTTGGGATTGATGACGTAGGAGAGAGTATATAAAGGCTTGCTCAATGGTAAAAGATTCAGAACACGACTGACAGCAGAAGAGTGCACATCGCAAGAGAAACAACTAAGGAATAATTATCAAAGGGAAATATACATTGGGTCTTTAGGTCAAATATATTGAAGCATATACTGGTACCCATTGATGAAGTGCCGTCAGGGTTTTATCTCTTTGATGAAGTGCCGTCATTGAGAACAGTTGAAACTGCAATAAGCTGCCTGGGTCGCAATAGTTGTTTCCTTTTGGGGTGGTCTCAGACAATAGCAGAATTACAAGGTCTGAGGAAGGCCTGGTGACATAGGTCTGAGACATTGTATGAGCATAGGATAGGCTGAAGCTTATGAGAATACGGGCTCAAACATAAGTCAGAGAAGGTCATACTCGTCTGGAGCATAGCCTGAGCAATTGTTTTATATGTTAATTATTTCGTGCATTTATATGTCCGTGATTTACATTGATTCTCGCGTCCCTAAATCATTTTACTCAATCATTGGTCTAATCAATAAGGCAAGGTAGCCAACGGAAAATTTATTATATCTGTATCTATTTGTCTCTGGTGCCAGACAGCACTGGATGTTCATACGGTTCATACATTATATTATAGTACCAGAGGTATCATAAGGCTAAGTAGCCCGGTACACGCTACAAATTGGAGGCACCGGTGGGATAAAGGTAAAATCTCCATTACCTCGTACTCACTAAAGTATTATAGATCCAAGTAGTAGTAATCCATTGGGAATATGAGTCGAGGAGAACACCAGCGCCAGGGGTTATCAGTATGCCATTACCTAGGACTACAGATATACCTGAGCCTAATCCCATGAGTATGTCCATGCCGAGGCTTGAAGCTTGGCACCATGAGAATGCAGTAAGTAAAATTAGGACAGAAATATCGCAGCTTGAGCGCCATTTAAAGCACTTGGAACTAGAGCTGGCTGTATTAGATAAAAGTGATAGGGACACACCTAGGCCAATGCATGAGGAGGTAAAAGTAAAAAGTATGCAAAGACCAGGAACTGAAACAATCAAAATCCAAATCCAGCCCTCAAACCATAGTTGGGAACAACTAAGATTACAAATAATCAAGATACAGAGAACATATGGCCAACCGAGTTAGCAGCTTGTTCCCGAAAGGTGGCCACTCAGCAACCCAAACCGAACCAAAAATAATAAGACCATACATAAGGTAAAACATCACAGAAACTCTGACACCAAAAACAGGCAACATAGAACCACAACAGAACTATCGCCTTGGAACGGTCAGTAATGAATTACTGGGGGGCTTAAATCGATTTTACAGGCCCAATGGTCCGTAGAATTTCCCGATTATGGAAATAACTCCAGAAAGCCAAGTTTGTATGCAAATTCCAATTTATTCCGATACTTTAAAATGATTTTGGCCCATACGATTACCCGCGACGTCTTCTAAAAACTGACTATCTATACCCCATTCCCTAATAACCGACGTAACGTAACCAACGAAGCGTAACCGACGTTCCGTTGCGATACGTCTAACGCCACATCACGTAAACAAGTCTAACATTCAAATAACACCACCAAAAGCATGATGTCGTAAAATCAATTATCTCTTTTCCTCATTTTCCCCTCCTCAAAATGACATTTATTTTGAAGATAAGCCGGGTTAAATAAATGTTAGCTTGTATCCATTCAGTTGTCTAATTATAACGCGCACCTGCTTCATATGTTATTAGTTCATTATGCCATTTTGAAAGCTATTTAAACAACAAAACTTATATCTAACTAACAATAAAGATATCAAATACTTAATTAAGCAGGTATTAGTCCATTTGTCAAGGTTAAAGTTCCAACTCGAGTGGACACAGTTTGTTCACTGGTCTAATTAATGTCCCTTCTCCGACTTGGATCTTCACAACCCGCACGTGCCCGTCTTGTCCTGGATAGACCTCGAGTACCCGTCCGAGCGGCCAGTTTCCTCTCGATGTGTCCGGTGATATGACCAACATGACGTCACCGATCTGGACGTCACGTTGCGCCTGGAACCATTTTTGTCGTGCATTGAGTCGCAAAGTGGCGCACGAGTTCTTGGATACGGCGCCACCTCTTTCTCGGATTGAAGTCTGTCTCATCACAGGAGGTTGGTGCAAAGTGACCCCCGACTAGTCCGTGGAGAAAATGATTAGGGGTCAATGGGACGTCGTCTGCTGGATTCGCCGATTGATATGTCAGAGGCCTCGAGTTTATCAGGCCCTCAGCTCCGATCATTGCTGTTGTGAGTTCTTCGTCGTTGATGTCCGCTTTTCCCAGTATGGCTTTTATTGCTTTCTTCGCCGACTTAATCATAGTCTCGTGGACACCACCGAAATGTGGTGCAAGTGGTGGGTTAAAGTGCCAGGTGACTCCTTTGTTGGCTATGGACTGGTTAATTTTGTTCTCATCTAGTTCCCTAACCAGCGACTTCAGTTCCGCGTCGGCGCCTTTGAAATTAGTACCGTTGTCCGAAAACATTTCTTCTGGTACACCTCTACGACTGGCCATCCTGTAAAACGCGTTCAGGAATGAATCCGTGTCCAGTCCGTATGCCATCTCTAAGTGAACAGCTCTTGTGGCGAGACAGGTAAACAGGCAGAGGTATCTCTTCTCGCGTCGTTTTCCTCGTCCTTGAACTGCAATGAATGGTCCAGCGAAATCAACTGCCGACCTAGCAAATGCTCGCAGAGATGGCTTCAGTCTCGATGTTGGCAATGGTGACATTATTTGCGAGCAAGGCTTCGATTTCCGTCGGCGACACACCGCGCACTTCTTTTCCCATTCTCGTATTTCTTCGCGTCCTGCAAGTAACCAGTATCGAGTGGATAATGCTGCGAGTGTCTGGTTGGTCCCGGTGGCATGGTTTCCTTGTTCATGGTATTCCTTTACGATAAGCTTAGTCACCCAGTTTCTTCTTGGCAGAATGATTGGATACCGCACGTCATATGGTAGAAACTCTGCATGTTTCAATCGACCATCAGACCGCATCAACCCGTCGTTGTCAAGTTTTGGTTGCAACCCCAACAACTTGCTGCTTGATGGCAAAGGTTTCCTGCGAGACAGAGCCTTCCATTCGTCAGTGAACTCTGTGACCTGTGTATGATGAATAATCTGGACTTAGGCTCGTTTCAGTTCGTCACTCAGCAGTTCACCGGATGTCCTGTTTTCCTTTTGCTTTCTACTGTTGTCAATGAAGCGGTTTATCCATGCTAACACTCTCTTCAGACGTAATAAGCTCGAGCAGTTACGTGGTTCCAACGGAAAGTTGTCTTCATTACCAGTGACAGCCATACATACTGACTCCGAGCTGTTTTCCGTTCTGGTAAATATTGTTGGTCTACAGGATCGCTTCATTTCGTCGTATCCTGTGTGGTTATTCTTGAAAACTTTTGTTGGCCAAGCTTCTTCTGGCTTTCTCAAGAACTGTGGTCCTTTCCACCATCTGTCGAAATTTTCAAGATCAGCTGCCGTCATTCCCCTGCTGAGTATATCGGCTGGATTTAAACTAGTTGGTATATATCTCCACTGCTCTGGATTTGTACTTGTCTGAATCTCGCCTACCCGGTTAGCAACAAATGGCTTGAAGTCTCGACTGTGCCCATGTATCCACCAAAGAACGTTCTGACTGTCCGACCAGAAGACTGCCCGACTCATCTGAAGCTCCAGAACCCTCGCTATTCTCGTCGATAGTCGGACCCCAATAACTGCGCCCATTAGTTCTAGACGTGGGATACTTGTCGCTGTGATAGGTGCGACCCGTGTCTTAGCAGCCACTACGTTGGTGGAGATAGTCCCATCTCGGTAGCTGTACCTTACATAAGCAACGGCTCCAAATGCATCTTCAGAGGCGTCAACGAATGTGTGCAAGGAAACATTGTCTATCTGCTTTCCTCCTACAAGCAGACATCGAGGTATTTGTAACTGCGTTAGCTCCGGTAGTTCACTGAACCAGGCACGTGCTGCGTTGGTTAACGGTTCAGTCAGCTCCTCGTCCCAGTCCAATCCGGCTATCCACATTTGTTGCAGCAGCATTTTGGCTCTAATGGTGAATGGAGCCAAAAAGCCATGGGATCAAAGAGTGTGGCTATCTGTTTCAGAAAATTGCGTTTTGTATACTTCACCTCGCTACTGGGTGCATTCTCTCTGAATGTAAAAACATCTTGGTCAGACAGCCACCACACTCCTAGTGTCTTTGTACTTGGTAAGTAGTCTGCGTCCAGGTCTACTTCAGCCTTGCGATCCTGTAGTGGGATGTCCCTCAACACCCGAGGCGAGTTAGACAACCATTTTCTTGCATGCATTCCGGCCTGTGTCAACAGTTGCGATAGTTGCCTGTGCAGTTCTATCCCTTGGTCTTCATTTACCACCGAATCCATCGAATCATCCATGTAGGTAGACCGTAGCACCGTTTCAGCTGCCAGTGGAAATGTGTCTTTGAATTTCTTGGCGTGGTGTTGTAGGACAAACTGGGCCTGGAACGGAGAAGAGTTGACCCCAAACACGACCCGATCAAATTGTTAAGTATCTGGCTGGCGATCTTGATCTATTCCCCTCCATAGGAATCGATGAAAAGGCTTGTCTTCATGAGCTATACCAATGCGCAGGTACATTTCCGCAATATCGCATACAAGTGAAACTGGTTGTCGTCTGAATCGCAGTAGAACATCAAATAGTTCCCGCTGTAGCTTTGGACCTTGGTGAATCAGGTCATTGAGCGAATGACCTTCGTATCTTGCCGATGCGTCAAAGACAATTCTCACCTTCGTAGTGTCTTTATCTGGCCTTAGTACCGGGAAGTGTGGAAGGTACCACCTTGACAATGACTGCTCCGGCTCTTGAACTTTTGTGACGTAACCCTTCTGGACGTACCGTTCAATGCATTTGTTGTATGCCTGGGCAACGTCCGGGGACTTTTTCAACCGTTTCTCTGTGTTTTCTAATCTTCTAAGAGCCATCTCATAATTATCAGGCAATGCACGTGTATCGGACTTCCACGGTATACCAACTCTGTACATTTGGTTCTCGAACGAAAGCGTGCTTTCAACCTTTTTCATAGCCAATTGCTCTTCAATGCGAACTATTTGTGCATCATGCGGTGACTGGACATTTTCGATCTCCCAAAATTGTTTCAACGTTGAATTTATATGTTGAATTTCAGCCTGATTTTTAACAAAATACGTGTAGGCAAAGTTTGTATGACATACCTCTTGAGAAGTTGGCCCGGTATTCCCAATGCATGTCCATCCTAGCGGTGTGAGCCTGGCGATAGGCTCTCCTGGTTTTCCTCTAACTTCCTGAATGGCATAGAGCAGATCGGCGCAGTCCAATCCCAACAGCATGTCGACAATTGGCCTCGTGACTGAAGTTGGGAAGTCGATGTTTCTTAGGTGAGACCACTGCTGCTTGGACTTATTCCATTCTACAACCGGCATGTTACCCGTCACTCTGTCTACCGTGCACGCGCTAACCATTGTGCTTACGTTGCCGGTTATACTCATGAGTTCAACGTTGATGGGCTTAGTCTCAAATGTCTCCACCTGTCCGTTCAGTACATTCACGGTCATTTTCTCGGTTTTTCCCTGTAGACCTAGCTCAGCTGCGACGTCAGCATTGATGTAGGATTTTGTACTGGCGTCGTCTAGCAAGGCATTAATTTTCAAAGACCGTTCACCATTTTTCAGAATGACTGGCACCGTACGAAGCCCTATAAAGTTTGCTCTGATGTTGCTTTGAGTGACCACTGTTGTCTGCTCTTTCCCCTCCGTAAGGCTACTGTCCCGATCTTGCGGCCCTATAGTGCCGGTACCTACTACTTTCGACAATTTATCCAAATTTACCGAAGTTGGTCTGGTGGATCCATTTTTATGCAACAGCCTGTGATGTAAGTCCTTACACTCGTCTTGGCCGCATTGTCGACTTCTAGGACATGCTTTACCCTGGTGCCCTTGAGCTAAACAGCGAAAGCATAACTGATTGTGTTTAGCGAAATTCCATCTATCTGCCACTGTTCTTCGATTGAATTCTGGACAGTTCCATATGCCATGATTCTTTCCGCAATCGAGGCAAGGCATTTTCTTCGAATTACGGCCAGAATCTGCTTCACCAAAAAATGTTCGCTGGTTCCCCTGTCTGGGTGTTGGGCGAGATGGTGGTTTTGTAGACTTTCCTGACAACCCGCGAACTGCCTCTGTGGCTATCGTCTGGAATTCTGATTCTTGCAATATCCACTCCCGTAATGACAGCACTGACTCTTCTTTATTATACTCGAACACCCAGCGGTGGTACCTCGCTAGCATTGCCTCGGGTATCTTGCGCTGTAGCTTTGCGTAGAGCGACCCAACACCGAGCTCATGATGTTGTCCGGCCTCTTGTAGGTTGATCATTGCAATGTCTAGAAGATCAGCAAATTCTTCTATATCCTTCGCGTGACCCTGCCGTATCTGCGGAAACTCCTCCAACTCTTCCAGGTATAATGCTATCTGCCTACGCTTTCCACCGTACTTTCTTTCTAGGCGATCCTTGGCTGCTTCGTAGGCAGCAGCGGAGTGTCCCAGGTTGTCGATTACCTTCAGAGCCTCCCCGGAGACGTACTGCCGAAGTTGCAGTAGCTTGTATTCGGCGGTTGCCGGTGCAGAATCGATGCAGGCGAGGAAAGATGCCTTCCAACTTTGGTAGTTTTTCTTTTCGCCGGCGAATACAGGTATCTGCACACGTTTTAACTGCCTCCATAAATCTTGCCCAATCGTGGGGGGAGTGTTGTTACTACATGTAGCAGTTGGTTCGAACGGTGTTGCCGCGGCGTTCATGCTGGTTTTTCTCACTACGTGGCGATGAAGCTCTTGAGACTGTTCATTTGGCAGCGACATGTCCTTATTAAGTGCTTGCTGTGGTTCTGCTCCATAAACCGTGGCAATTTTCTGGTATTCGGTGGTACTGTTTGTTTGTTTTTCACTGATTTTTAATGGCACCGAATTGCAGACATTACTGTAAGAATTAACAGTTCCTACCTCCTGTGAAACGTTGTACTCTCCTTTTCTGTAGGTTTCCGACTGGTCAGAAATGTTCATTCGGCTCAGCAAGTCAATTGAATGTATTTCCGAAGTTTCACTTGACTGTTCCTTTTGTGCGTGGATATATAGCTGCGCCGCCGCGTATGTTGTCGAAAATTCATCATCCAGCTTCTCCATCTCGAGCATTGCTTTATTGTTTAGCTGTTTTTCCTTATTTTTCCCGAAAAGTTCGGACAGTCTTGACATCTCGTCCATGGCGCTTTCCATAGCATTGTCCATTTTATTACATGCCTCCTGAATCTCTCGGTAGCCTGGCTTTTCCGGCTGATCTATCAAAAACAATACCTTGTTTTTAATCCGTGTGAAGTTTGATTTAGCGCGGAACTTTTCCCTTTTCAATTCCGCTTCCAAGTCTGTGAAAACGCCAGCTGTCCCTGTTGGATCGCCATGTTCCCGCAGATCATCTCCGTTGATGCCGTTCTCCAACGACGCCATTTTTCCGTAAATTCCGTATTTACTTCGATTTAATGTCTCTTAACCTCGCTCTGCTACCAATTTCTGGTCCGTAGAATTTCCCGATTATGGAAATAACTCCAGAAAGCCAAGTTTGTATGCAAATTCCAATTTATTCCGATACTTTAAAATGATTTTGGCCCATACGATTACCCGCGACGTCTTCTAAAAACTGACTATCTATACCCCATTCCCTAATAACCGACGTAACGTAACCGACGTAGCGTAACCAACGTTCCGTTGCGATACGTCTAACGCCACATCACGTAAACAAGTCTAACATTCAAATAACACCACCAAAAGCATGATGTCGTAAAATCAATTATCTCTTTTCCTCACCCAACCTCACCCTCAGTTTCTGAAGTGGTACAAAACATTTAGTTGGTTGTTCGGTTCGCATAATAACCCTCTAACTCGTCAATGAATCATCACGGTAAACACATAATCAAATTTCAACACCATGAAGAAGCAAAGACGAGGACTCAATAGGTAAAAACTAGACGATTGTTAGATATTCCAAAGGGTCGGCAAGAAGGTACAGAGCCATTACCCCAGCCTGCAGTAAATACCCAAGATTATGTAAAATCAGAGGGTCATGATAATAAGAGCTTAGGAAACGAAGTTCAACAGCTGGTAGGAGCCCCACTTTTGACATCAAACCCGAAGGCTGAGGCTGTAATAACTCAGGATCCTTTAAAAGATCAGAAAGAAAAGACTAGTGGCTCAGAGAGTAAAAAGTCATTGAGTGTTAAGATAAAACCAGCCACATTTGATGGGTCGGGAAGCTGGCTAGATTATAAAGCTCATTTCGATGTCTGTTCCCAGCTGAATGGGTGGACGGAACATGAGAAAGGTATGTACTTAGCTGTATCTCTCAGGGGGCAGGCACAGGGTGTCTTTGGGAATAATGTAAGTAAGTCTCATGAATATTCAGAGCTGGTGAAAGCACTTGAGGAAAGATTTGCCCTGCCCAATCAAACAGAATTGTACAGAGTCCAGCTAAGGGAAAGAAGACAGAAGACTTCAGAAACGTTGTCTGTCTGAACTAGGCCAATATATCAGACGCTTAACAAATTTAGCTTATCCTACAGCACCGAATGATCTTAGAGAAACTTTAGCTAAGGAGCAATTCATTGATGCTTCGGTGAACTCTGATATGCCTCTTCGAATCAAGCAAGCTAGACCAAAGAATCTGAACGATGCGTTCGTCATGCAGTGGAACTCGAGGCGTTTAACAGGGCAGAACGTAAGCATTTGGTGGCTGAAGGCTACATGCAGTCAGCATCAGGGAAAGCTCCAGAAGAGAAGAATAGTTTGGAAAAAGATCTGAAAGCTCTACAGAAAACTGTTTCAGACCTTCATAAATCTTTCGAGAGCTGGAAGAAGCAGAAGCCTAATGAAACAAAAGGATTAGATGGGGAAAACAAAGAAGTGTCAGGCAGACCGAGGTCTCAAAGGCGTAGATGCTATCTTTGTGGTTCAGATCAACACCTTAAGTTCAGATGTCCTCGGAACCAGGAAAACAAAAAGAAAGAGTCATCTGTTTCTAATGAGCAGAATGAAAATCATCAAGCCAACTACGCAGCTTCCGTGGGAAGTGGACTCTATGCTGAATGTATGGTAAATGATATAGTGACGGATTGTCTTATAGACACAGGAGCAACTCTTTCTATTCTTTCTTTAAGGACATGGGATATCATAAACCAGTCAGGCAATAATCAGCTCGAAGCATTTAAGTCACAAGTATTTACAGCTTCGGGAAATTCAGTTGAAATCAAAGGAAGTGTATCTGTCATAATAGACTTAGGTGGTGTCAGAAGTGTGATGAAGGTAATAGTTGCAGATATCGATGTTGATGCCATTCTTGGACTTGATTTTCTGAAAGCTAACAACTGTGAGATAGACATAATCAATAACGTATTGAAAATCAAGGGAAAACAATGTAAATTAAACCTCACAGGCAAGTTGGGTTGTTACCGAGTAACTGTCTCAGAAAGGACGGAACTACCACCAAGAACTGAAATGATGATTGAAGGGAAGGTAGATGTCCCCATCATACGGAAGAATGATCTTAGCATTATTGAACCGACAGTCAAAACTTACAGACTAGGAAAAGGGCTTGTCGCCAAGGTTTTAGTTAATGCAAATGACAGGGTTCCACTGAGAATCATCAATTTAAAGGCCACGATACAACAGGACCAGTTTGTAGTTAAACTTTTTAGCACCTAGTTGATAATGGCAATAGCCCTCTCTCTGTCTTAGCATGGTTCCAGTTCAAAGGTGGGGATTCGTTATCATCTTACACATGTAGAATCTCACACCTGTATCTGGACCCACTAACTATTCAGTAGGTAATCACCACTGTTGCTGCTGATAAGTACTATGTGTACATATTAAACTAATACCAGTATAACCAATAAATGTAATGCTAAGTGCCCCATATTGTAAAATAGTAAATACCCAGATCAGTTGGATGCAACGGAGGTTATACCCTCCTTATACTGGCAAAGAATGGACCTGTTTGAACTCTGAAAGAAAGAAAATATATAATTTCGGAAAGTGGTGTGTTTTTTGTGTGTGTTTTTTTATTAGTTATAAACACTTGCTGATCAGATGCTTCCCTGCTGTTTGTATATTGCCAGTCGAATAATTTAGCATTTACTGATTATCATGTTCTTACATTTTTTTTATGAGGGTTTACTTTCTTTGAATTGGGAAACGGGGGGGGGGGAAAGAGAAGGAGGTCGCTACCATGGAATAATTCTGAAATTTTTGGAATGTTTCAAACTATAATTTTAGACAATTAAGCTGTTACAACATTACAGATTTTGATCAGCTTGTATATCTTTGTAGTTATGCATTCAAAAGATGCAGATAGTGTAGACCCCAATAGGAGCAGTCTGACCTGGGTCTGTACTGTTTGCTCCAGCCTATCTGTCCCAATATTTAGAATATTTACAGTAGTATGAAAATTTGGAGCAACAGTTACATGGAGTCAGAAGGAACAGAGGGCCTTTAAAGTTCAGCGCATTATGCAAGAGTATACATGTATCTAAACCAGGAGGTCCAGTAGCTCAGTGGGTTTAGCATTGGTCTGCTGATCCAGTGGTCCTAGGTTTGATTCCCAAAGTATTCTTGATTGTACACAGGGTTCCATTGTGCACAGCCTTTCATTAATCCTGATATGACTAAGCCACAGTAAAGCCCAGGACATCGGATCCATCTATCCATATAGCTCAACCAATGGATGGAAATCAATCCTTTTCTTTTTTTCTTTATTTTTTATTTTTTATTTTTGACAAGAACCGTTTATATGATCGGAATAAAATTTGATATTATCGAGCCAGGAAGATCTTTTGGAGCCTTTTGTTGTTGTTGTTTTCCCTATTTTTTAAGTAGCTGGGGTAGCTCAGTAGGTTAAGCGCTGGCCTGCTGATCTAGCAATCCCGGGTTAGAGACCCACACCGCTGAAGGCGGGAATCTTTTCAATCGTATACCAGGTTGCACATGGCCTTCTATTATCACCCACCTATCGTACTGATGTGACTGAAATACTTTTAAAAAAGACAGTATTTAGATACCAGTAGAAGATTTCAGCTGCATGCGGTGTCTCACCTGTCATCACGTTGACACAAACCAGAGCTAAAAGCGTAAATTCAACAAAAGTTGACGCCGCCGACGCCGGAAAAGTAATACATATCTCTTGCTTCTGCTAAACACAAGCGAGACAAATAAAATGGTCCTTCACTATCAGCATGAGGAGCCCTGTAGCTCAATGGGTTCAGCGCTCGCCTGCTAATCTAGTTGTTACTGGTTCAGTTCTCGCTGGAGGCGGAAAACTTTTCACTGGTAAATGCGTTACAACTGCTCATACCCTTTCATTATCACTCTCCCATCATCCTAATATAACTGAAATACTGTTGAAAGGCCGTAACATGAATCAATCCCTGAAGGCACAGAACGTTGAATCAACATTGATTCATTGTCATGACATTGAATCAATGTTGATTCAACGTTATGTGCCTAGTGAGGTTGATTGATATTACAGTCATATATAGATGAAAATACTCATGATAAATTATTACGAAATTTGTCAACAGTTATTACTGTGAAAAGCAGAAAGCTAATGCTGCACAGAAATGTTAATTTTTCATTTTGTGCAATATGCAGCATATATCATCGTGACTAAATCATAAAACTTAAGACTTGATTATGGATGAACTTGTTGTTCTTTGATTATACATGTATTTAAAATTTAAGATTAAAAGTAAGGAGGTATTTATATTGTTATTACTCAATCGAGGTTTTATGGTCCAGTTGGCAATATTGCGGTCATGTTGAACCATCTGTATGGAAGGAGAGGAGAAATCTATTGGCCCGTTGTACTATTTCTTCCCTATTACTTGATATCCATAATTCGAATAATGGATATCCATTATTCGAATCATTAATATCTATAAATCGATTTATGGATGTCTATAATTCGAATTAAGGATATCCATAATTCTATTCTATCTATTGATATTTAATAATTCGAATTACTAATATCCATAAATCATGTCGAAATAAAGATATCTATAATTTGAATTATTGATCTCTATAAATCGAATTATGGACAACAATAGTTCAATTTATTCATGTATAATTCAACATGAGTCATGGATATCCATAATTCGATATAATTCTGATTCTAACACAGTGCGCCTATAGAAGCTATGGAAAAGTACCGTGTTTTATTCTGCAACAATTTACTGTTTCGGAGTGCGTGAGTCTAATTGCTGACGTCACTGCAATTACTGACGTAATTTTGTGACGTTTTTAGACGTTAGACGGTGTAACGTCTCTTTTTCTTTCTGAAATGGCCATAAAAACGTACATTTGTCTTAGATACAGTTAAGAATATTGGCGGGAGCATGAACGCGCTGGCAGGAAGGTTAGGAGAATTTGAATAAAAAGAATAGTTTTTTTTCGGCGTTTTTTTTTGAGTGTTAGATTCGAAATAGTTCAGCTCTAGCATTGAATTGTTGAGTAATAATTCACTGTTTGTCGGTCAGTTGAAAGTAGATATATCACTCGCGCTCCGCGCTCGTGATATGATCTACTTTACAACTGACCTCCAAACAGTGAATTATTACTCAACAATTCACCGTTAGAGCTGATCTATTTCTTAATTATAGATATCCATATGTCACAGATGTGAGTTTTGAGGTTTTAGCAGTTATCTGTGTAGCATAGACCATTGGTGACCCTTTCTTCTGTGTGGCTGAACTAATAGTCACACGGGTGTTGTACCATACTAGTCATCGTGCAAATAGTCACATTTGTTTACTTCCAAAACGAAAGTAGAATTAGCAATTTGCATACACCAATGGAAAACGGTCTTTTAAGGTGTGTAAGTGTTACAGAGTGGTTGATTGGCCAATTTTACTAATCTTTATGCATTTTAACCTTCACAAATGCGCGCGAGCTTCCCATTGTATGTACACAGCTGATCGACGCCATGTTGGCTGGTTTGTCACCTTCAATGTGACAAACCTATTTTGATATAGATTTTAATTTATCTTTTCATCTGTCAAAGATGTCAAAGAATTAGATTAGTCCAGGACACCCTTCTTTTCTTAATACAGTCATAACCCTCAGAGTTCTTCTTCTTATGAGAAATTCCCCTCTGCTTCAATGGCGCCCACTACCGGATCGTACCTGCGTTGAGGGTGTTCTGGAGGCTTCTTTCTACATATATAGATCTTTAATATAAAATATCATGAATATGTGTGGTGTAACTTGGATTTAGTGATTTGTATTATAATCTGAGGAATTTCACTTCACATATATTGAAAAATGGCCATTTCGTTTAAAAGCAAGCCTGCATAATTTCTGTATTACCAGTGTTTATATATTTATGGACACTAGATTAGAATCTAGTGGTACAGATTCCATGGATTCATTCTGATGGAGCAGCTGAGTGGCGTGAGGTGTAAATAGACAGTTTGGGACTACACAACAATCTGTGATATCTTTCATTATTTTATTTATATCTGTGTTTCATTACTTTCATATTATTCTTATTTTCTGTGTTTATTTTGGCCAAATTAGTGTAGAAGTCCTGTACAAGCTATTAGTCTAGACTAGTATCAGTGTTTATGTGAACAGCCCAACCCTGTGCATATAAACAGAGATATTGTGTTCATATTTACTGTTTTCTGACTAGTGTTTATTCATTGAACAGTAAATTTGGTATTTACAGAAAATTTCATAAATATCAAGAAAAAGTGTGTGCATTCTGATTATTTACATAAATATAAGATTATTCTGCATGTAATACTTATTACTTTCAGGATAATCAAAATTTGTGCACTAGTGTTGTTTAGTGTGTTTCATCAAGGTATTTCTATATTGTAGTTTGTATTTAGAACGATAAGGATAGCAATTAGCATATTTTCTATGTAAATTGCATACACGCACCACATACTAACACTAACATTTCAGGACTTAGAATGATGAAGAATGAGTGATTCTATTTTATACCCCTGTATTTTACTTTGAAAAGAAGCATGTTTTTTTGGTATTAATTGATATATTTGCCTTACAGGTTGTTGACTTTAAACGCCTGATCTGAGAAGTTTTTCTGTTGAATCATCATGTGATTTCAGCCAAAATGTTGTGAAAATTTCAAGGCTTGTCTTCAGACACGGTAGGAAATCTTAATTTTATATTTTGAAAATTTTCATACCGTAAGTAAATCAGGTAGGAAGGTTTCTAATTGCTGTCAGTCAAATCTGTTCATCAGCAGTATTTCTGTCATAAAATATTGTTCATTGGTGCATTTTTGTTCATTGGTTCATATTGTTCATTAGTGCATTTTAGTTCATTGGTGCATTTTGTTCATTGGTGCATTCAGTTCATAGGCATTTGTTCATCAGTATTTCAGTTATATTAGTACACTAGTGCATTCTGTTCATTAGTATTTCAGTTATAGTGTGCTGTTATATTGTGTTCATCAAATGTGTTCATCATCAGTGTTTCATTTATATTTGTCGTCAGTATATTTTGTTCGTGAATTTTGTTCATCATCAGTATTTCAGTGATATTTGATCCCTAGTGAGTTTTGTTCATGGAAAAAATTGTTCACTGGTGAATTTGGTTCATGGAAAAAACTGTTCATCTCTAATATTTCAGTTATACATAATATATGCTATGAGCCAACATAGAATTAGAAAATATGTTGACAGTCCATTACATTTAAACAGTAGACTTGTAAGAAAACCTATTCTAATTTCAGACAGCAAAGGCAATTACATTAGAAACCATTCTGATCTGATTGAAGAGTTTGGTTATAGCATAGATTTTGTTTGCAGAGGCGGTGCCAGATTCCAAGATTATTATCATTGGTTAATCGGAAATTTACATAGAAAAGTGAATGTATTTGGCAATATTGTTTATATATTTGGCTGGGCACATGTGATTTAACTGCCAGGCAAGGCAAATATATTGATTTGCGTCACCAGGACGATGCAACTGCTATCTCTTATCTAAAATTCCAGATTGATAGATACCGTGCTTTTATTTCCAATTTTAAATCTGTAATGCTTGTGTTCTTGGAGATTCCTCCATATTCCATTGAAGTATGGAACAAATGCAAAGCACATAGGGATCCGGCCAGCTTTCATTCACGTGACTTAGTTCTTACCGAACGAATAGCCATTGTGAATGAATATATTAGATTTGTGAATTCGCTGTCTGATGTTGTATCACCTAAATTCAGACTAGATTTAATTAGGTGTAGAAAGTCAAATAGGGAAACTTCTTTCAAAAGAGTTAGTCTGAATTTTTCAAGTTACAATGATGGAATTCATCCAAACAGACTTTTAGCAAGGTGCTGGATGAAACGTATTGTAGCACAAATTTTCAGGAATTGTTCGTTGTGCACAAGTTCTGTTACTGAGTAACGTGTTCTGGCTACATGATAAGTAGGGTCTATTCCCGATCACTTGGATACCAGTAATGCTGTGCTTATGTGACATTGTTTGTTAACAACTACATTCTTGTGTGCTTTACCCAGCATTTTGTTTGTCCATATATTGTTTGGATTACTGTCAGTGTACAACATAATCTCTGTAACAGTAAATTACATTCTTTTTCCTGTTTACACTAGTTATTTTTTTTCTCTCAGTCTCTAAGATCTGTGTAATACTTGGTTGCTGTATTATCAGTAATTATATTTATTACACAGCATAACAATTTAAACTAAAAGTTTTTCAATTTAGTGTAAACATTTAAATTTTCAAATTCATAAACATCATGGCAGAAAACATGGAGGAATTAGTAGAACAAGTAAAGAAAAATACAGCATACAAAGTTTTAACGACGGAGGAGTATGAGAGTTTGGTGGCAATTGCTGCTCATAAAAATACAAAAACCAGCACTCCCCAGGTGACTAAAGACAAAGCTACTCCCCAGCCTGCTCAAGACACTGGTGCTAGACCTAAGTTTACTTTTGCTAATCCCGGTGTTTCTCCTGTGCCAAGGTTGCAACATATTTTGAGTATGTCACAACCCAATACATCCTACATTGCCCAACCTTTCCATATCCCAAAGTTACCCTTCTTCAGTGGTTCTGAAGAACCACAGAAGGGGGAATGTAGTTATGAAGTGTGGAATTTTGAGGTCAAGTGCCTCCAAAATTCTCCAGATTTGCAGGAGCATGTGCTTCTGCAATCCATTCGTAACTCCTTAAAGGGATCAGCAAGAAGTTTGCTAGTTCCTTTGGGAGAAAATGCCAATGTTGCAGACATTCTTGATAAATTAGATGGTTTCTACGGAAACGTAAGTAGTGGTGAAACCCTCATTCAATCGTTTTATAACGATTACCAGAAAGATGACGAATCCATAGTCTCGTATGGTTCCCGTTTGGAACAAACAATTTCGCGAGCGATTCGCTGTGGGCATATGGAACTTTCGGCTAAGGATGCAATGCTCCGAAGCAAATTTTGGACTGGTCTGAAATCTCAAGAGTTGCGTAACTCGACACGTCATCTTTACGATAGTGTTAAAGATTTTCAGTTACTTCTAAGAGAGATTCGCAAGGTCGAGCAAGAGGAATCTAATAGAAACAGACCAGTCCCAAAACAAAAAGTTGTTCAACAACAGGTAGGCCAAACCAACACTGATCAAAATGAGACTAATAAACAATTGTTAAAGCAAATGTCAGAGTTAATGGGTAGGATGAAGTCGCTGGAGCAGAGGCTGGAAACACAGCAACAAGCTCTAGATGCTACCAGTAGCCAGCCTTCGTTCCAGCAAAGTACTTCACAGAATCAGCGCGGTCAAGGACGCGGTTATAGGGGTCACTTTCGCGGTAATTTTGGTCGTGGTTTTGATAACCGGCGGACAAATTATCAAAACAATAATTCGCGCGGTAGTTTTTGGGGAGGACGCTCCAAAGGTGGTTATCGCGGGGGCACCAACGGCCGTGGTGCCACTCGTGATGACGGATCCAGTGGAGGTCAGCAGTCTTTAAACTAGTATCTTCCTCTGTTGTGGGCGAAACAGAGGAAGCCAATTTATATACCCCGAGTAGTAGCCCAATAGAAAGTGAATCCTCTAAACCTAGTTTGTTAAACAGAATGGTTGGCTCAGCCAACGAAGGTGAGATTACCATTTGTGGTACAAATACTGTCGGTTTAATAGACTCTGGTTCTATGATTACATCAATTTCTGAATCATTTTATGAGTCTTTAAACCCTGTACCTGAATTGCATGACATAACTGAGTTTGGTTTGTCTGTATTAGGTGCCAATGGTAGTAAATTGCCATATAAAGACTATATTGAGGCCGATATTTCTGTTCCTAGATTAGGGAAAAATAGTGTTTACCAAATACCATTGCTTGTTGTTTCAAACACAGAATACAACAGCAAAGTCCCTGCTATAATAGGAACCAATGTCGTTCGTCTTTATCAAGACACTAGTTCTACTTCTGGAATTCCAGAGGAATGGCAAACTGCTTTCAATAGTCTGTGTGACAATACTATAGCAGTCAAAACAACAAATAATTTTAATATTCGTGTAGGACCAGGTGAGGTCAAAACAATTAATGGTATAGCTAGAAAAGCAGGGAATATTGAATCGGCTGTTACAGAACAAATAGACTCAGCATTGTCAGGTGATCTAACTGTATGTCCCCGTGTTGTCTCTCTAAAGTCCTCGGGTTCGACTGTTCGTGTACCAGTAAGAGTTTGCAATTTGTCAGCTCGTGTTATAGAGATTCCTCCCAAATCTCTTTTATGTTCTTTGACAGGAGTAAATGTTGTTGATTCCTGGACTCCTGATCTTTCACAGATGCAGGAAACAAAGTCCACAACAAAATCTTTTGAAGATTTAGGTGTAAACATTGACACCAACGATCTTACTCCAGATCAGCTTAGTACAGCTAAACAAGTTTTAAACAGATGGTCAGATATATTTTCTAAGGGCCCGACTGACCTTGGAAAAGCTGATATAGTTACTCACGAGATCAAGCTGACAGATGAAACTTCTTTTAAGGAACCGTATAGGAGAATTCCTCCTGGTCTTTATGAGGAAGTTCGAATACATCTCAAAGAAATGCTTGAGGCTGGTGCCATTCGTGAATCTCAAAGTCCATATTCCTCTAACGTTGTTTTAGTGAGGAAAAAGGATGGAAGTCTACGATTTTGCATAGATTTTCGTAAACTGAACAGTCGAACAATAAGAGATGCATACACACTGCCACGTATCGATGACACCATTGATTCATTAATAGGTGCCAAATATTTTTCTAAACTTGATTTACGTAGTGGATACTGGCAGGTGGAAATGAAAGAAGAGGACAAGGAGAAAACTGCTTTTAGTGTTGGCAATCTAGGCTTTTACGAATGTAATCGTATGGCTTTTGGATTGACCAATGCCCCTGCAACTTTTCAGCGTCTCATGGAGCGCTGTATGGGGGAACTGAATTTAAAAGAATGTTTAATCTTTCTAGATGATATTCTAATTTTCTCAGAAAATTTTGAAGATCATATAGAGAGATTAGAAGCAGTTTTTAGCAGGTTAAAGCAGCATGGTCTTAAATTGAACCCGTCCAAGTGCGAGTTCTTTAAGACTAGTGTGAAATATCTTAGACATGTTGTCAGTCAGTCTGGTGTTCACACTGACCCTGACAAGTTAGCAGCTTTAGCTACCTGGCCTGAACCTGACAATGTGAGGGCATTACGTTCTTTTCTGGGTTTCACGGGTTACTACCGGCGGTATATAAAGGATTATGCGAAAATTGTAAAACCCTTAAATGATCTGTTGGTTGGCCATCCCACAAATAAAGGTATTTCAGGTAGAAAAAAGAAAAAGTCTGTTCCTTGGCAATGGGGAGAAACACAACAACATGCATTCAATACACTGAAGGAAAAGCTGTCTTCTCCTCCAGTGCAAGCATACGCTGATTTTAAAAAGCCGTTTATTTTACACACCGATGCATCTGCAGAAGGGCTCGGTGCTGTTTTATATCAGCAACAAGATGGTATTGAGCGAGTTATAGCTTATGCCAGTAGAGGGTTAAGGAATAGTGAGAAAAACTATCCTGCCCATAAATTAGAATTCCTTTGTCTAAAATGGGCAGTGACTGAAAAATTTCACGATTACCTTTATGGTAATCAGTTTTCAGTCTATACAGATAGTAACCCTCTTACTTATGTTCTGTCTTCGGCCAAGTTGGATGCAACTGGCCATAGATGGGTTGCATCTCTTGGCAACTACAATTTTAAATTAATATACAGAAGTGGTAAAGCCAACGGGGATGCAGATGGGCTCTCCAGGCGACCCCAAGAGAACGTGGAAATTTTTCCAGATGTGGTAAAATCTATTTGCCAAGCATATACGGTAGCAAGAGAAAATTGTCCTTATGCTGAAAATTTAGTTGTTACCAGTGGTGCAACTATTGTTGATTCTGTTGATTCACAAGATGAATCACTGGAGTCAACAGATATTAGCACTGTTGATTGGGCACATGAACAGTTGTCTGATGCTACTTTACATAGAATTATACAATTACTCAGGTCTGGTTATTTACCACAAAATAATGAGTATAAGAATGAGACTCCAGCAGTTTCAAAGTACTTTCGAGAATGGAACAAATTGTCTATCTGCAAAAACGTTCTATACAGGACAACTGTATTGAACGGTGAGCAGGTTAGACAGTTGGTTTTACCAATCCGTTTTCGTGATATTGTATTACGTCATTTGCATGATGATGTTGGCCATCAAGGCCGAGATCGGACATTATCTTTAGTTTGTTCTCGTTTTTACTGGCCTGGCCTGGAATCAGATGTAGATTACAAAGTCAGAAATTGTGAGCGTTGTATTGAACGCAAAACCATTCCAAAGCCAAGTGCTGAGCTTGTTAATATTGTAACTACTCAGCCCATGGAATTGGTATGTATCGATTTTCTGTCGTTGGAAAGGTCTAAGGGCGGGCATGAACATATTCTTGTCATTACTGACCATTTTACTTGTTATGCCCCGGCCTTTCCGACCAGAAATCAGCTTGCAAAGACTACTGCCAAAGTTTTATTTGAAAACTTTATAGTGCATTACGGGTTCCCTGCTCACCTTCACAGCGACCAGGGACGAAACTTTGAAAGTAATGTAATTAAAGAACTATGTAGTCTTGCTGGAGTTGATAAATCACGGACCACGCCATACCACCCTATGGGGAACGGTATGGTGGAGCGGTTTAATCAGACCCTTTTGAAAATGCTTGGGACCCTGGAAGAGCACCAGAAGCACGACTGGAAATCTTATGTTGCCCCGTTGGTGCACTCCTATAATGCTACACGGCACGATATCACTGGCTTTTCCCCATTTTACTTGATGTTTGGGAGACATCCCAGACTGGCCGTGGACGCATATCTAGGTTTGTCATCACCTGAGGAGAGTGCTATCTTACCCAAAAAAACATTATGTGACCAAATTGAAGAAACGCCTTCAATTTGCATATAAAGTTGCTTCAGATGAGGCTCATAAAAATGCCGAGCACAATAAAAACACTTATGACCTCAAAGTACGAGAGGCAACTTTACGAGAAGGAGACCGTGTTTTAATTCGGCAAATGGCTTTCCAAGGAAAGCATAAATTAGCCGATAGGTGGGATAAAGACCCCTATAGGTAATTAGCATACCAAATAAAGATATTCCTGTTTTCAAAGTCAGGAAAGAATCCGATGAGTCAGTTGTCAAGACTCTTCACAGAAATATGCTTTTACCCTTTTCTGCTATTCCTGGAGTAAGTAAGGTAAGTACTTCCCCACCTAATGTGATAAAACCACGTCCAAGAACAAGGTCTGTTAAGACTGGAAAGCAATCAGTTGCCCAGTCTTCAGAGTCTGAAAATTCAGATTCTGATCAAGATGACCAGTCTTTCGCAGTTCGCAAATATGTGATTTCTCCAAGGAGGACAATCAGTGATACTGCTGATAGTTTTCATTCTGTAAGTTCTTCACGGTCACCTTCTGTTCATAATCCCTCAAACAGTGTTGTATTACCTGATACAACGTCACATAATGTGAGCAGTGATCAGGGTTATATCAGTCTTTGAGACGACTGCCATGTTAAACCTGCAAATTTACTGTGTTTTTTTCCTCTGGCTCCTTGTGCCAGATTTAAAGGGTCACTGATGAGGCTTGAATAGCCGAAACCGCGGTATGGCCCAACTTCTTACTTATGAATGTTTTCTTTGCTCTTAAAGGATCTAAACTTTTATCATTATTTACTATCACTGCAGCTGGATGTTGTGCCGTGTGGCGACCGTAAAAAGTCTCCCCGCACTCATCTATAGTGCAGATTATATTTTCCTTTTGGTCCTTTGAGATCATGGAATATATTCTGAGAAGTCAGAAATGATCATACGTTTAGATTCATTTTCTAAACAAATTTGAAATATTTTGGTATTTTTCGACTTATATCAGTCTTTGAGACGACTGCCATGTTAAACCTGCAAATTTACTGTTTTTTTTTCCTCTGGCTCCTTGTGCCAGATTTAAAGGGTCACTGATGAGGCTTGAATAGCCGAAACCGCGGTATGGCCCAACTTCTTACTTATGAATGTTTTCTTTGCTCTTAAAGGATCTAAACTTTTATCATTATTTACTATCACTGCAGCTGGATGTTGTGCCGTGTGGCGGCCGTAAAAAGTCTCCCCGCACTCATCTATAGTGCAGATTATATTTTTCTTTTGGTCCTTTGAGATCATGGAATATATTCTGAGAAGTCAGAAATGATCATACGTTTAGATTCATTTTCTAAACAAATTTGAAATATTTTGGTATTTTTCGACTTATATCAGTCTTTGAGACGACTGCCATGTTAAACCTGCAAATTTACTGTTTTTTTTTCCTCTGGCTCCTTGTGCCAGATTTAAAGGGTCACTGATGAGGCTTGAATAGCCGAAACCGCGGTATGGCCCAACTTCTTACTTATGAATGTTTTCTTTGCTCTTAAAGGATCTAAACTTTTATCATTATTTATCATTACTCACAGGCATTTAATATAGTAGTTCAAATGCATCTCCGTCTTTAAGTCTGCCACCTCCCCTTTCCCCTTCCCCACCTCCTCCTTCGGTCCCTATTGAGCCTCGACGTTCAGTCCGGAATCGTCAGCCGCCTAACAGGTTTGGTGACTGGGTCACAAACCAGCGGACTGCCTTCAGTTCCGAATCTGAACAAATATGGTATGTGTAACAGTGTTGTTTTATTTTTTTTTAAGAAGATGAATTGCAGGGGAGAATGTCATGGAAATTGTGAATATTATTGATTTCTGCCTCTGTGTCTGCTCAGTATGTCTTTAAAACTGTTACACTTACTGTGACAGCATTTTGAAGACCTTACTCATATTGTACTTGTGGTAACTGAGTCAGTATTTTATTTTCACATTTCTAGAAGGCGGTATAATGGGAAAAGACGCATATCTGTGATATTCAATTCTGTGTATCTTCATTTACATGTGTATAGCATTGTGTGTAATGTACACATGTATAACATACACTTGTACTATGAATTAGAATAGTATTTGTGTAACTGAAACTTTTGTTGAGTTTATATTTTGTAAATGTCGGGAGACATTTTTCCTCAGCAGGGGAGAATGTCACAGATGTGAGTTTTGAGGTTTTAGCAGTTATCTGTGTAGCATAGACCATTGGTGACCCTTTCTTCTGTGTGGCTGAACTAATAGTCACACGGGTGTTGTACCATACTAGTCATCGTGCAAATAGTCACATTTGTTTACTTCCAAAACGAAAGTAGAATTAGCAATTTGCATACACCAATGGAAAACGGTCTTTTAAGGTGTGTAAGTGTTACAGAGTGGTTGATTGGCCAATTTTACTAATCTTTATGCATTTTAACCTTCACAAATGCGCGCGAGCTTCCCTTTGTATGTACACAGCTGATCGACGCCATGTTGGCTGGTTTGTCACCTTCAATGTGATAAACCTATTTTGATATAGATTTTAATTTATCTTTTCATCTGTCAAAGATGTCAAAGAATTAGATTAGTCCAGGTATGTTCTTATGTTTCAGAATCTGCTGATTTGCTGATAAATGTTTATCTATCAGTATTTATTGAAATCATGCAATCAGCTGATCATTGTACATGTAGTCTGCAAATGTAAACAATACCCTGGCCTAAAATATGTATATAAACATAGCTGTGATATTTAACTAAATTGATTATTTAGCAAGTTGCCTGCATACCATTTATGATATAGGAATTCATGCTGAATTGGTGGTGATTCTTAAGTTGCCCAAGTTTGAATCAGGCCATATTAGTGTTAATATGCCTGGTTCAGACTGCTTTGGCTTGAACGTTTTCACCCTTTCATCCAGATCATCAATTCCCATCGTCCCAAGATGTGCATAACTGTATTTTAAGGGACCGTGGGTCTTCTACTGGCAATGGCGTGCCAAGTGAACCATATTGTCATACATTCTGATGTGTAGACCCACTGTCATCTTTGTATATTTATGTGTCCTAATTCTAATACTGTCATGTCAATGTGCAGTAATTATTGTATTGTACTGTTTGTATATGTTCGTATTTTATATGTTGTAGGACACCCTTCTTTTCAATTACGGGTACGGGTATATGTTCGTATTTTATATGTTGTAGGACACTCTTCTTTTCAATTACGGGTATCAGTAAATAGTTATGGATATTCGTAAATAATTATCGATATCAATAGTTCGAATAATGGGTATCCTTAATTCGAACTATGGACATCAATAAATAGGGTATAAATAGTAAAACGGCACACCATAGAAATTTGCATGGCAAATGAGAATACTTAGATCCGTTGCAGGACAGTGTAGAAAGTAAAGTTTGGTTACCCATGAATTGAAAAGTGGATACTGAAAGCAAATTAGTGGTATCCATAAACAGAAAATCAACACCTTACAGAATGTCCACTACTAGTTTTGGATATCCAGAAGTTGAATTTTTGATGTCCGTTAATCTCTTTATACATCTAATATTCTCAAGATTTTTGGATATCCATAATTTGATTTATGGATTTTTATAATTCGAGTTTTGATGTCCAGTTTTCGAATTATGGATATCCAATAGCCATCTGATTTCCAAAATTTCATTTATGCATATCCATAAGTCTTTTTTTGATATCTGTGATAAACCGATTTATGGGTATCACAAAATAAGACACCCATGAATCGAATTATGGATATACAAAAATTGAATTATGGGTGATGAATATCCGCACTTAGATATCCGAAAAGCAGAAGTATGGATATTTAAAGTTAAAAATGAATTTCAGACATTGAAAAAAATCGATATATGGCTATCAATTTAATTTGATTTTTTGATATTCAAAAATGATTTAGTTTAGCCATGATACTTTTTGTGATACCAAAAAAAGAATATTGGATAATTATGGATATCCTGAACAAATTATGAATAACCAAAACTATGAGAATATATAGAAAAGGGAAGTGACAAGTTGCCCCCTCAGTTTTCTGTGGTATGGAACTACAAATTGCTTGACCATGGACCAGGAGGATTAAAAAGGTTGGTTGTTATAATCATTTTGGAAAAATAAGCTGCTTTTATAAAATTACGGTATGTAATCCTCAGCTGGATTTAGATTTTGATTGTTTCAGTTCCTGGTCTTTGCATACTTTTTACTTTTATGCTGCCTGAATGACGCAGGCTGATGATTGTCAGTTATATGCTGCAAACTAGGAAGAAGGAAATTCCTAAAACAATGAAACTGTGAAACTTACCAAAGTTTCGTGTTTATAACAAAAGTGGAGGATACAATCGCACGACTCGGCATAAAAAGAAAGTTAAGTTACAGAGATGTAGATGTTCCATCTAGTTTGAATAAGGCTACTGCTGCTTGGAGTAAGGTTTCGATTAAACTTTTTCAATATTCAAAATAAGAGAAAAAAAAGGAATTAAATTTTCACCAAAATTTCAGGTTCTTATGATGTTAGCTCTGGACCTAATTAGCTGCCCATATGTGTTCTTGTTCCTATGTCTATATGGAGATAATTTATGCATATACCTGCAGCCAAGATGGTCTGTTAAGTTTTGCCACATTAGGTCTAAATTAATGAACTTATCCCTATTATGCTACATAATTAACACCTATCAACCAACTATATGTTAATGTTTACTAATTGCATGATGTATGCTTTCATTGATATTGGTTTGTTTAGAAATACTCTTCATTATGAAACAACATAAGGCAACGTCATTGTGACGTCATGACGTCATAATGACTCCATGACAACTGTGTGAACAGGAAGTAATCTGTGGAATCAATGTGAGTCACAATAAAGTGTATGGCTTAAATAATAGTGTTATTATATCAACAAGTGGTAGCAGAGCGTGAGGGACAGTCCTCTTTAGGGCTAAAGTGTTTTCTAGGCTAGTGTACAATAGTTGCTATAAACTGATTAGTGCTTTCTTCAACAGTGTTAAATTAGTGCCAATATGACAACCAGGATAAACCCACCATCTTTCAACAAGGAGAAAACCTATGAACGTTTTAGACAGGAACTTTTGGCGTGGAAGGAGATAACAGACCTGGACAAAACAAAGCAAGGTATTGCAATTGCATTATCTCTTCCTGAAGATCACGACTCACAAATACGTGATAAAGTTTTTGATCAAATCCCAATAGATGACCTAAAAAGTAGTGATGGCTTGACTGTTCTACTGAATTTTTTGGACTCTCATTTGGCCAAAGATGACTTAACGGACAGTCTCGAAAAATTTGAAGATTTTGATGACTTTCGCAGAACACAGGGCCAGTCAATATATGAGTTCATAGCTACATTTGATGCTAAATATAGAAAAATAGAGAAAAAGAACATGATTTTGCCTCCTGAAATTTTGGCTTTCAAGCTCCTTAGGAAAGCAAACATCACGAAGGAGGAAAAATTACTGGTGTTGACTGGTATGAATTATGACAATAAAACTACCTTGTATGAAGAGGCTAAGAAATCATTAAAGAAATTCAAGGGAGACAGTGAGTCTAGCAATAATTCTATCAGGTTGGAGCCTGCATACTTGGCACAGAATGAAGAGGCCTTGCTTGCTGCTGGGTACATAAGGGCAAAGAGTAAAGGTCAAAATACTGGTGGAGTCAAAGATACAACATGGAAGCGTGGGAAGTCAGTGGAAGGATATTCTAGTGATAACAGGCTTAAACACGGGGGATTTGCGTCCAGTGTAAGAAAACCTAGCACCCAGAAGAGTGTTAATCCAACAGGGCCAGATGGTCGTCTCCTTAGGTGCACATCATGTGGATCGTTCCGCCACTTACTACCTGCATGCCCAGATAGCTGGGAAAACATGGCAAAAGTAAATGTAACTGAGAAGGAACATGCTGTTCTGTTTACTGGATACAACGCTGAAGAAGTTCGTCATTTAGGTGTAGATGCACAGAACTGTGCAGTGCTAGATAGTGCATGTAGCAGCAATGTCTGTGGTGACAACTGGATTTACAACTATATTCAGTCATTAGATGACGAGAATAAGCAGAAAGTGAGACAGTCTGATAGCAAAAGAGTGTTCAAGTTTGGAGGAGGAACATGCTTGAAATCTAAGGGAGAGTACAGCTTGCCTGCCGTAATTGCTGGCAAAAATGTTACAATTAAGACAGATGTGGTAGAATCCGATATCCCGCTATTACTGTCTCGAACAGCCATGAAGAAAGCTGCTATCAAAATGGATCTGGAGAATGATACAGCAACAATAATGGGGAAAGAGGTAGCACTGAACTTGACCACATCAGGCCATTATTGTATTCCAATAGATAAATCTGAGGAAATCCCAGTTGAGTCTGTCTGTGCTGTCAAGCTGGATAATTTGAACCAACAGGAGAGGTATAAGATACTCTTTAAGTTACACAGACAGTTTGCCCATCCAAGTAAGAAGAGGCTTATAGCACTTTTGAAGGATGCTGGAGTTTGGAAAAAGGACTATGAAGAGACCATGGATCAGATAGAACTGAAATGTGAACTATGCAAGGTATACACCAAGACCCCATCCAGACCAATAGTAAGTCTGCCTATGGCAAGAAAATTTAATGAGAAAGTGGCAATGGATCTCAAGCAATGGAAAGATCGCTACATACTACATATCATTGATATGTGGTCCCGATATACAGTGTCCATTTTCATTGAGAGGAAGAAACCAAGCAATATAATAGATGCTTTAATGACACACTGGATTGGGAAGTTTGGGGTCATGGGAGCTCTAATGACAGATAATGGTGGTGAATTCAATTCAGATGAAATGAGGGAAATCACATCAATCCTGAATGTCCAACTATGTACCACTGCTGGGGAGAGTCCTTTCCAAAACGGGTTGTGTGAAAGGGTTCATTCAATCACAGACATGATGCTAGTAAAACTGGAGGCTGACTATGACAAGGTAAACTCTCAGACTTTGCTTTCTTGGGCAAACATGGCCAGAAATTCGCTGCAAATGTGGAATGGGTATAGTAGTCACCAGCTGGTGTTTGGAGAGAATCCCAGTCTGCCTAATGTGATGAATGACAGCTTACCAGCACTGGAAGGAACTACTTGCAGCGAGGTGTTTGCTCGACACTTAAATGCTCTCCATGCTGCTCGCAAAGTCTTCATACAAACAGAGGCTGATGAAAGAATAAGGCGTGCTCTTCGCAATAAAGTAAGGGCTTCAGAACAGGTATTCGAAAATGGGGACAGAGTTTTTTACAAACGTGAGGGTAAAGACCGCTGGCTTGGACCGGGGAAGGTGGTTTTCCAAGATGGGAAAGTCGTTTTTGTGAGACATGGAAGCATATTTGTAAGGGTCTCGCCGAACAGGCTACAGAAAGTTGACAACTACCTTAATCGTGATGAGGAAATAGATGATGATGAACAGGAGGCATCAAGAAATAATAATGACAGCCAAGAAAACAGAGAGGAAAATCCAACCATATCAGAAGATATTCCACCAGAAAACTCTGACAGGGAAGTTAACCCAAATACATCAGATGATATGTCAGTAGATGGCCCAGATAAGGATAATTCAGCATGCTTTAAACATGACAGAAAAGCACTAAAGGTAAATGACACTATCCATTATAAATTACAGAACAATGATAGCTGGATAAAAGCAACTGTACTAGGGAGGGCTGGAAAGGCTACCGGCAAAAACAAAAACTGGTATAATGTACAGGAGGATGTCAGCAAAGAGAAGAAGAGCATAAACCTTGATAATGTACAGTGGGAACTGATTACTGATGATGTTAATATTAACAGGATACTGAAACAAGATAATGGTGATAGTGAGGTTACCACTGCCAAAGTAACAGAGTTACAAAAGTTGCAACAGTTCAAGACATATGAAGAGGTTAAAGATTGTGGGCAGCACAAACTATCAACAAGATGGGTCATCACAAAGAAGGAAGGACAGACAAAGGCACGACTTGTTGTAAGGGGCTTTGAAGAAGAATTTCTCATGCCTAGAGACAGTCCTACTGTGGGTAAAGGTACCATGCGAGTCTTTCTTGCTCTTGTAGCTTCTGAGAACTGGATTGTGAAGACAACGGACATTAAATCTGCCTTTTTACAGGGGAAGGAATTAAGGAGAGATGTTTATATTAAACCTCCAGGAGAGAGTGGTACAGCTGATGGCATAGTATGGAAGCTGAAGCATGGGCTTTATGGGTTAAAAGATGGAGCCAGACAGTTTTATCTCAGTGTAAAAGAGGAGTTACTTAGGTTAGGTTGCAAAATGAGTGAAATGGACCCAGCTATGTTTTATTCGCGTAAGAAAGGCAAGCTAAATGGAGTTCTGTGCTGTCATGTTGATGATTTTCTTCACGCAGGTGACGAAAATTTCGAAAACATAATGGTCAGTCTGCGGAAAAAGGTTTATGGCAGGGAAAGTTGAAGAAAAGGATTTTAATTGCATAGGATTCAGAATCATTCAGAGCAAAAACAAAATTGTTTTGGACCAATCCAAATATGTACAAAATATTACTAACAGAACAATTGACCCAAAAAGAGCCAAGGCCAAACAGAGCATACTAACATCAGAGGAACAAACCCAATATAGACAATTAATTGGACAAATGAACTGGGCTGTGCAAGGAACGAGACCAGACATGGATTTTGAATTGATAGACCTCAGTACAAAACTGAAGCAAGGAACTATAAATGATCTCTCCAGAGCTATTAAAGCTATTAACAGGTTAAAGGAAATAAAATCTGTGGTTACATTCCCGAGTTTGAGCAACGATACAAGTAATTGGAAAATTGTTGTGTTTTCAGATGCATCTCTTTGCAACATCAGTGATGGAACTGGAAGCACAGGAGCACATATAGTTTGGTTGGTGGACAACACTGGAAAATGCTGCCCACTATCTTGGCATGCAGGCAAAATTAAGCGAGTGGTTCGATCCACAATTGCTGCTGAATCACTAAGTTTACAAGAGGGTCTGGAATGCAGCTTTTATTACAGAAAGATGCTGGAGAGTATACTTGGTATCTCTGATCAGACTATACCCATTATCGCATATGTTGACAACAGAAGTGTAATAGAAGCTGTTTATTCGACAAAATTAGTGGATGACATGCGTCTCCGGGTGGACATAGCTGCAGTCAGTGAATCACTTGCAAGACAGGAAGTGGAAGAAATTAAATGGTGTCCAGGTAAAGTGCACCTGGCAGACTGCATGACTAAACGAGGTGCTGCAAGCTATAACCTATTAAATGTTCTACAAGAAGGGAGGATGCCAGAGGACTTTGCCTAAATATTCAGCAGCTGTGACTGTTTAACTTCAAATACTGAAACTACAAACTTTCAATCTCGAAATTATTTCAAAATAACTAATTACTGATTTTAGATATTTTTTTCTCTTTTTTTTTTGGCATTTTAAATCAACCACAAGAAAGATAGGAAAAACAAAAAGACAGAGTATAATTAATGTTAATGTTTACTAATTGCATGATGTATGCTTTCATTGATATTGGTTTGTTTAGAAATACTCTTCATTATGAAACAACATAAGGCAACGTCATTGTGACGTCATGACGTCATAATGACTCCATGACAACTGTGTGAACAGGAAGTAATCTGTGGAATCAATGTGAGTCACAATAAAGTGTATGGCTTAAATAATAGTGTTATTATATCAACACTATAAACTGCTCCTGTTGTATCTTGGCCTTTAAGTGATGAAACTGAAAGACTGTATCCTGGAACCCATGTGGCTAATTTGCGTTTTGTATCAAACGTTGTTAATCCTGAGCAGAAAGTGTTCCAAAAAAAAACAGAAATTAAACAAGTCCCAGATCATTTAGCAGAACTATACGAACGAGCCATAATTGGCTTAACTCCAAAGCAATGTGATGAAGTGGCAAAATTGTTGATAAAACATAAGACCACGTTTTCAGAATCAGACAGTGATCTAGGAAGGACCGGGATAATAAGGCATAAAATATCCACAGGAGAGGCACGGCCGATAAGGCAGCCTCTACGAAGATTGCCCGTCCATATGAATGAGGAAGCTGACAAGCAGATTGAGGAAATGTTGAGGAAAGATGTAATTCAACAATCCACAAGTCCTTGGGCAAGTGGTATTGTAATGGTGCAAAAGAAAGATGGATCAAAACGGTTTTGCGTCGATTACAGAAAATTGAATGATGTCACTCTGACGGACGCATACCCTCTCCCAAGGATGGATGCATCACTGGATCAGTTGTCAGGTGCACAATGGTTCTCCTGCCTCGATCTCAACTCAGGATATTGGCAGGTTGAAGTAAATAAGCAGGACCGTCAGAAGACAGCATTCGCTTCACGGCAAGGTCTGTTTGAATTCTAAGTTATGCCGTTTGGCCTATTTAATGCCCCGGCAACTTTTGAACGATTGATGGAAACAGTCTTGGCTGGTCTACACTGGAAGATTTGCCTCATATATCTGGATGATATAATTGTAACAGGAAAGACGTTTGAGGAAATGATCCAAAACCTGGACTAAGTACTTGAAAGGTTGCATGAGGCTGGGTTGAAGCTTAAACCTAAAAAAGACAGCTGTTCTGTAGGGAAGTGGAATTTCTTGGTCATATCATATCACGAGATTGGGTCAAAACTGACCCTAAGAAGATACAGGTTGTTCGGGCCTGGCCCGTACCTGAAAACTTCCATGTATTAAGATCGTTTTTAGGATTTTGTAGCTATTACAGACGCTTCATCCCAAAATTTTCAGAGATAGCAAAGCCTCTTCATAGACTTTCAGAAAAGGGCCAAAAATTCAATTGGACAGACGAGTGCACTAGTGTGTTTGAAACCTTAAAGAAGAAAATGGTGGAAGCCCCAGTTCTAGCCCACCCAGACTTCTCTAAGGAATTTATACTACATACTGACGCCAGTGACGTAGCAATTGGAGCAGTATTGACGCAGAAGTTTGAGGATAGAGAATGCGTCATTGCCTATGCAAGTAGGACCCTAACTAAGGCAGAGAGACAATACTGTGTCACCAGAAAGGAGTTATTAGCGCTAGTGCACTTTGTCAAATATTTCAGACATTATTTATACGGTAGACCAGTCGTGGTTCGTACTGACCATGGCTCATTGAGATGGCTCACAAACTTTAAAAATCCTCAGGGCCAAATTGCCAGGCGGATGGAAGTTCTTGCAGCATATGATATGAAGATTGAACATCGACCAGGGAGGCTTCATCGTAACGCAGATGGTCTCAGGAGAATTCCCTGTAAAAAGTGTGGACATGAAATAGAAAGCAAAACAGATACACCACTGAAAGTTGTTTGTCCTGTGACTGCCGAGAAACAAGATGGTGAGCTTATTGAAATCAAAAAAGTTCAAGCAGACGACCCAGATATTAGCCTCGTGAAATCCTTGGTATCCACGGGTAATTAACCAGAATACAAGGACATAGCAAGTAAAGGATAATTTCTGAAGACATTGTGGAATCTATGGCCAACTATACAGATCAAAGATGGAATTCTAGTGAGAAAGTATGAAGATTTAGATAAATAATAGTACTATGGCAAGCCATTGTACCATTCTCAAACCGTCGCCTTGTATTAAAGTATAGCCGTGACATGAAGACCTCGGGTCATCTCGGTATAAGAAAAACATTGAGTAAGATCCGTCAAAGGTACTATTGGCCTGGTCTGCAGAACGATGTTAGAGCATACATTGCCGGATGTGAAGAATGCATGAAGAACAAAGGACCAACAAGATCTAAGAGAGCCCCAATGCAAATTGTCCGTTCAGGGTACCCAATGAAAAGAATAGCCATTGACATACTTGGTGAACTTCCAAGAGCAGAAAATTGAAACAAGTACATCCTTGTAGTTGGGGACTATTTCACAAAGTGGATGGAGTGCTTTCCCATGCCCAACATGGAAGCAGTAACAGTCGTGAGAATCTTGGTCGATGAAGTAATAACAAGATTTGGTATTCCTGAAAAAAATCACTCAGATCAAGGTGTCCAGTTCGAGAGTAGCCTTTTCTCAGAGCTCTGCAAGCTGTTGCAGATAGAAAAGACAAGAAGTACACCATACCATCCACAGTCAGATGGTATGGTTGAACGGTTTAATAGAACATTGACAAAAATGATCAGCATGTTTGTCGATGATAATCACAGGAACTGGGACGAACAGATACCATATGTAATGATGGCGTACAGAGCAACCGACCACGAGACTACATGTATGTCTCCAAATATGTTAATGTTAGACAGGGAAACATCCACACCGCTTGATATCATGTTTGAGATGCCTCCAGCAATTAAGCCAGTTCCGACAAGTAAGGAAAGACTTGAAACAGCACATAGGTTTGTAAGACAGTATACAGGAGAATCAATGAATAGGCAGAAAATGAACAGAGGTAGAAAGTTGAGCTTTGAGGTCTTTGAATCTGAAGATATGGTGTATGTATTCTTTCCTAAACGAGTAGGCTGTTCGCCTAAGTTTACTGGCTTCTGGAGGGGACCTTTCAAGGTTAGTGAAACGATATCTGGTGTTCTTATAAAGTTAATTGTGGTCGGTCAGGAACTTGGTCCATCATTCATTCTGATAGAATGAGGAAAGCCAGAAAACAGGTATTAGCTGGTGAGGTCTTAGAAGATAACGAAGCAATAAATTTGGAGGAAGAACTTCCCCTAGAAGAAGAATCCCTTCCAGAATATGAAGACTTACCACCTAAAGTCAGTAGTGGTAAGCTGGTAAGACGTAAACCTCTTTGGACTAAAGATTACTATCTTTCTCGTTGCAGACTGAGTATGCCTCAAACTAAGACAACTCCAAGGAAGCATTGCATTTTTCAGTATGCAAAGAGCTTGTGGACAGAGATACTTTCACTGATCATCTCGTAAAGTGCGCTACAAGTAGACTTGAATGCGAACAGTGTGGTGCTACTTTCAAAACAAAAGCATATCTGGCTAAACATGTCAAAGCCAAGCATGAAGACATCAAATCAGTGATTGAAAAGTCCAAGAAGGGTCCTTTAGAAACAGAAAAGCAAGAGAGTTGTGTCCTTACGGACGAGCATGAAGACTGTGACAGTGATTCCTCTATAGACATTGAAGAACCTGAGAAAGGAACCTCTAAAGCTTTAGAAGTTCAGAGTAGCACTATTGAAGGGAGGGTCGTAAGAAAGAGCACAATCCATTACCTGTATGTGCACCTAAGAACGCTAAAACAGCAACTGAGACCTTTTCCGAGCTTCAGGCTCGCATGGAAAAGTCAGAAAAGACAGAAACGTCTGTAATTGAAAAGGGGTCTGTCAAGAAGATTCCTAGTGACTCTAAGAACAATTCTGAGCCACAGGCTAAGCCCGTTAAGGCAGCTGAAATTAAAACTGCAGAAATAACAGTAATAGTAAAGAAGGAAAAGGCTGCATCTCAGGAAATTATAGTTCATGATGAAGGAGAAAGGGTGTATAGTATGTTCAATATTCTCAAGTCAGAGGATGAACATGATGAGCCAATCATAAATATTGGCATGTTTCTCCCCGATAATTGTTAGTCCAAATTATAAACAAAAGTATAATGCAAATCCATAAAATTGTGTAAGAAATATGATACAAAATCACTGGACCATGAAATAAAGGTCATACTGACCTATAGTTAGCATGAGATCACTCACAGTACCAGCCCAAACCATTGGCCCAAGTATAATGTAAATCCATGAAATGTTATCAGACATATAGCACAAAATCACTGGACCATGAAGTACAGGTCATACTGACCAACAATTGATATGAGGTCACTTACAAACCATTTAGTCAAGCCATTAAAACAAATATAGAGTATACATGAAACAGTGCTAGTTTTAATTTTTATTTCTATGTTTCTGATTTATAGCATTTATTAGCTGGGAATCGTTCATGCAAACCGAACTACTAAGTGTGATGAACCAAAGCAGAACCAAGGGCAATGATTGCTCGCGACCGCTAACCGCTTAAGCCCCCCAGTCATTTCCTTAAAGTCTCAGGGCGGCACTTCTGTTTTTGTTCTTAATGGTAGTTCTATGTGCTGTGTCTGTACCAAAACGTTTCGAGGTCGTCGGGGAACCACAGATGACTTTACAACAACGCCTTTACACCTATCCATACCTTCACCTGGCCTAGTTGCGCAAGGAAAGTGCATCCCGGCCCACTGCTTAATATTGTCTTCCCACCTCCTTTTATTTCTACCTCTTTATTTTTCCTTTCTCCGTGTCCTGCAGAATAATCATTGCTTAGCCAGAAGACATTGAGATGTGGCCAAACCTACTCAAATTCTGTTTCTTGACTTCGTCATATTCTCCAATGGCTGCTTTGAGCTTTCTGTGAACAACCTCATAAGAGGCATGGTTTTTGTATGAAATGTTCAGTAACCATCGATTGCATCGCATCTCGAAGGTCTGTGTTGTTTTCTCTAGCTTTGCTGTCAAGGTCCATGGCTCCCAGACATGCAGATAAATGGGTCTGACGAGGGAGCACATCTGTTTCAATACTTTGATCCAAGAGATATACTGTTATCTCTTCGTACTGGCTTCGGCTTTGTCTAAGCTTCGGTGGCTTGTAAATGCCTGAGAGAACTTCCGGTGTTGAGCCTCCATCTAAAACAATTGCTTCAAGGTATTTGAAACTTGTAACCGATCCAAGTTTCTACCGTTTCATCTTGATCTCCCTCTAGATGTAATTTGTGCTGTTAATAATGAGATTGGTCTCCTCGGCACTTATCTCTATTTCATACCCTCTTGCAGATTTTGTCGAGACTTTTAACTAGGGCTTCCAAATTCTGCTTATCCTCAGCAAGAGCGACATTGTCATCGGGAAACCGCAGACTGGTTATAGTCCTGCCGCCTATGCTCACCTGACCCTGATGTTCTTTCAGAGCATCAGACATTATTTTTTCCAGTAAATATGTTGAAGAGGGAGGGTGATGAAAGAAATCCATGCCTGTCTGAACCTGTTCAGCATGGCTGTCAGCATGACATTACTCGGATGACCGATGAAACTGATGGTTCTGTAGAGCAAGCAGAGCTGTAGATTGTCCCTTTAAGGAAGAATAATAATCAGCGACCTAGTCTATGGTCCTCATGGAAAAATATCTACCCGTATTGTTTCCGAGTTGAGCACTTTTGTTGAGTTTTGCTCCTTAAAAAAATGAGATGAATATCCTGTAGCACAAAAATCGACAAACGGTTCACGAAAGACGCGCATGGTAAAGCAAATAAGCAGCTCTTTCCAAAATAGGTTGTCAGTCAGCGACCTGAAGTAAAAACAGCTGCAACAACTATTTTTACCATTTTTGTTTTAATTTTAAATTACAAAACAAAACAGAAAGCAGAATGGGCAGCTCTTCATGTGACCAGACTGCTAGAGACCATAGACAGTCAGACGTAAAAGCATATAATACTGGGGAACAACAACAGCTGTGCCGTCTTGGAACGTTCAGCAAAAGATTATTGAAAGATTACTGGCGCGGGAGTGGGGAATTTGTGTGTGTGTGTGGGAGTGGGTGAGAGCTTTACTGGATCCAAACCTCGCCCTCTGCTGATCGTGAAAATACGACTATGACTATCAAAATATGTCAATAAGATCTAAAAAGATAGATTCTTTGAACAAAAAAAATAACTGAAAATCACAGATTTGGTTTAATCTATTCCATTCACAACCAGTAATGAAATGTGTATTATCCGGTACACCCTCAGTAAATGAACCTAATTATGCGAAAAGACTATGCGTTATATAATCTGCACAATAAGGACGTAGTTCTGAAAACTAGACATCGTGAATGTGACACTATGGACCAGTCATATGCTTGCCACTAAAGGTGTCAAACTTCAGAATGTCTTAGGCTGAAAGAGCGGCTTTAGTGTAGCGGAATGACTCCGGACTACCTATACAGGGGTCGCAAGATCGACCCCCGCTTCTCCGGTCTTTCGGATGAGACTTTAAACCGAGGTCCGTCTCCGTATGACCTCGTTGTTGGTGGGACGTTAAACCCAAATTTTAAGAGTAAATACACTTTAGGAACTGACAGAATCAGATCCCAAACCCTATCCCCAACATCAAAGGGAAAGATGGAAAAGCACATCCCAACAAACAATAAATTACCAGTGATAAGCCGAGTCAGCAGCTCTTTCCAAAATAGGCGGCAACTCAGCTATCTTTACAGAACTAAATAATTAAGACCAACAGAAGGGTTGGAATGAAAATACAATAAGTTAAACAGCACCGAACATAAAACAAATGCAACCGCAACGAAGGTAAGGCCTTGGGACGGTCAATAATAACTACTGGGGGTTTAAACCGGTTCTACTGGGCCCAAACCTTCACCCTCACCCTCCGTCACGGTGCACACAATTAGCTGGTAGTTCGGCTCGTATGGAGGTCCCCCTAACTCATCAGAGAGTCATCACGGCTAACAATTAAAATTAAGAAAAGACTGTGATGAAGAAAGAATGAGGACTCGACAGCCAAAACGTGTTGAGACCCAATGAGATCCCTGGGGCGTCAGAAATACCACTGGAACACTGGAGCAAAAGAAGACCACCAGATGAATCCCGGTGGGCCAAGAAACAGGCAAACATTCGGCCCTAACCAACTAATATATAGCTTTATGCTGGGGCTGTCATAGAGTCTGAACCCCGACCCACCGGCGTGCAAGTGAAGAGGACAGCAAAGTTGTTAACCATGATTGTTTTAATCACTAAGCATGCAGACTGTCGCATTACATCTATGTTATAGCCAATGCGTTTAAATCGCATGATAATTTTCTCGAAATGATCAGGAAATTCTGTTTTCCCTACGGTTTTGCATAATTTATATACTAAGTCACCATTAAATTCAGGTTCCGATAGGCCTTGTAGCAAAAGTGACCTTAACCCTGTATTATACTTAGAAACCAATTCAGTGTCTACGATAAAATTTAGAAAAAGCTTTCCGAAGTTTATTCAAGTTCACTCACTCATACTCTCAGGCTGAAAAGAGGTTACCGAATCCTTACGTAAATACTTAACGCAACAAGAATTACTTTTAAAATATGTCTCGGCTATTTTTTCCATGAGGACCAGTTCCGAAAGTTCAAATAGAATAAGCCCAGCTGCTCTTGAGCCCAGCAGCTGCATAAAAATTAGTCTAATTATCAGGGGAAATAACTCCATAATTAATAAAAGCAGAGTAACCTCACCTTTATATAAAAAATAATATCTTATCAAGGACTAGTATTATACCAAAAATGGCCAAGCTGTTCAAAAATTGAAAATTGCCATATTCCAACAATGACCACCATCAAAATTTTACGGAATTCTCCGAAAAGTTAATCAGATAATTTTCTCCTCTTATTCCATCAGTGTTCTAAGTATCAAGGAAACAGCTCAAACACTTTTTGTGATATCTTGCTATCAAGATATTAATCTCATTTTTGGATAAATGGCATAACTTAAAAAAGGGCATATTTTTGTAATTAATGAATGCAAAATTACTTACTTTTAATGAAATATTTAACCTGTCAAGGACTACTATTTTACAACAAATCATCTTCCTATACCAAGCGGATGAAAAATGCCAAATTCAAACGAGGGTCATTACTTCATCAAACTTTTACCGAATTTTCTAATAAAAGCAGAGTTACCTCACCTTTTCTTAAGAATGTAACTTACCTAGGACTTCTATTATACCAAAAATCAGCTTCCTAGGCCAAGCGGGTCATCTCGGTGTTTCAAAAATCAAGAACATATCTCAAATGCTTTTTGAGATATCTTGCTGACAAGATTTTCATTGCATTTTTTGAAAAGGGGCATAACTCGTCGATGGGTATAACTCGCAAAAGAAAAAATATGGATCAGTTATTTTTCCATAAGGACCAAATTCCGAAATTTCAAATACCATACGCCCAGTGGTTTTCGAGCCAGCAGCTGCGAAAGTAATTAGTCTAATTATAAGGGGGAATAACTCCATAATCAATAAAAAAAGAGTAACCTCACATTTCCTTAAAGGTAACTTAAATTGTACACTCGACAGTTTCCAGTTCTTTGGTGTGATCCTTGCTTCCAAAGGATAACCCTTTTATAGAACATATTATCAAGGACAACTATTATACAAAAATCAGCTTCCTAGGCCAAGCGGTTCAAAAATAAGAAAATTGCCAAATTCAAACAAGGTCCACCATCATACTTTTATGGAATTCTCCAAAAAGTTAATCAGATAATTTTCTCCTCATATTCCATCAGCGTTCTAAATATCAAAGAAACAGCTCAAACACTTTTTGAGATATCTTGCTAACAAGATATTCATCTCAATTTTTTATTGACAAGTAGCGTAACTCAAAAAAAGGGGCATAAGTTCGTAATTAATGAATGCAGAATGTCCTTGCTTTTAATAAAATAGTATTGTCAAAGACTACTATTATTCCAATAATCGGCTTCTTAGACCAAGCGGTTCAAAAACTGGAAAAATGCCAATTCAAACGAGGGCCATAACTCCATCAAAATTTTAGGGAATTCTCATAAAAGTGAATTAGGTTATCTATTCCTTATAGGGAACGGTTTTTCAAATATCCAGACCATAGCTCAAATGCTTTTTGAGATATCTTACTTACAAGATATTCATCTCATTTTTTAAAGGAGTATAACTCAACAAAGTGGCTTAACTCGGAAAAGAAAGCTATTTTTTCCATTAGGACGTATTCCAAAATTTCATATACTATACGCCCATTAGCTCTTGAGCCAGCAAGTCTAATCATCAGTGGGAATAACTCCATAAATAATAAAACAGATTTACCACACCTTCACTTAAAATTTTTAACTCATTTAGGACTTCTATTATACCAAAAAATCAGCTTCCTAGGCCAGTCGGTTCGAAAACTGGAAAATCGTCGATATCAAACAAGGACCACCATCAAAATTTTACGGAATTCTCTAAAACGTTAATCGGATAATTTTCTCCCCTTATTATATCAGTGTTCTAAATATCATAGAAACAGCTTAAACACTTTTTGAGATATCTTGCTAACAAGATATTCATCTCATTTTTGACAAGTGGCATAAATCAAAAAGGGGCATAACTCGGAAAAGAATAAAATACGGATCAGCAATCTTTTATTAGGAATTCGCATATAAAATTTCGTGACCCTTTGTCCAGTCGTTCTTGAGCCCAGCAGCTGCAAAAGTAATAATTATAAGGGGAAATAACTTTGTAATAACTCAATGCAGAATGTCCTTACTTTTAATAAAATATCTAACTTGTCAAGGACTACTATTATACAAAAAATCAACTGTCTAGACCAAGCGGTTCAAAAGTTGGAAAAATGCCAGATTCAAACAAGGGCCATTTTGCAATCAAAATTTTACGGATTTATCATCAAAGCTTATTAGGTAATCTACTCTTTATACGAGATCGGTGTTTCAAATGTCAAGACGATAGCTCAAACACTTTTTGAGATATCTTGCTAACGAGATACTCATCTTATTCGTTGAAAAAAGGACATCTCAACAACGGGGCATAATTCGGAAAAGAAAGAAAATATGGGTCAGCTATTTTTCATGAGGAATTCACGAATGAAATTTAAAGACCCTATCATACACGGTTCTAAAGTCGTTGGATGCATTAAAAAACGTGACGGACGGACGAATAAACAGACAAGCCAAAAGCAATATATATGCCCGACCAACGTTTTCAAAGTTGGGGACATAAAAATTGAGATTTTTTGCAGCAAGAAATAAATCAAAGAAATGAAAGTTGCAGACTCTATTTGATTGAGTCTGTTCATGAGCAGTAAAGAAATCTGCAACACCGGCCACGATGCCCACCCCCATCCATGCCCTCAGTAACGGCTTAAGCAGAACTCTCGGCATAGTTATTATAGTCTTTGTCCATATTGGCTTTGATATAAGTTGTTTTTAGTGGCGTAGAGTTATTTGCATTGATGTAAATTAAAGGAGAGCAATCGGCCACTAAATTTTACGTAAATGTAACCTACAATCAATTTAGGTCAGCTATCCTTTGTCCCTGCATGATGAAGTGCGATAGCCCATGCATTATTCTGTGATAGAATTTAACTCGGTGCAAATCTAAGTGGGGAAACTAAGGTAAATAGACCCGAATCGTCTTTGCCAGGATGATACATATTAAGTTCTTGAGGTCCGTTTTAGTACCTTGGCAATGTTGTTGCATGACAGTCTGTTAGTTAATTAATTTAAGGGGAATGAATATTGTGTCGTAACTGTTTTTGAGGTCCATTTTATGTCCTGAATCGGTTGCGTATTTCATCCGTAGCGTTGTGTTATACCGTCACGTTGAGTTTAACCTAATATCAGATTCCTTGGTGTGATTTACCGTCGGTATATAATATGGTCTTATAATATAGGCTATTTAGTTGTAATGTCAGAGTGCTAAAGCGTTGAGTTATATACGTTACGTTAATATATCCGAAACGCAAATTTAAGTTCGGCGTAATTGTAATGAAGGTCATTTACGTCATCTCCTTAATTGCGTCATTTGATAGTGAAACATGGTTCTTGGCACAATCGACTTCAGTTTGTGACGTCATTTCCGTTCTGTAAGAACATTCTGTAGCTACGTCTAGATAGCGTATATACTAATTGACAAACGTTTTAGTTGGATTATCGTCATTATTACTGTAAATGTTTTAGTTAACGCCAGTGAGTATAAGTGAACGTCGGTTTCAGTAAAGATAACGTGAGCATGACGTTAAGCACCACGGATCAGTAAATTGAAAAAGGAAGGGAGTTAGATTATGAGGGGCAGGCATTGCAGGATTTTTAAGCAGCAGCAGGAGCTTGAAAGGGCGGAAAAGGAACTTGATAAAGATAAGATGGCGCAGGCTGAAAAAGATAGGGAAGTTGAGTCGGCTAATGTTGCGCAGTTAGAAAAAGATAGGGAAGTTGAGTTGGCTAAGGTTGCGCAGTTAGAAAAAGACAGGTTGAGTTAGTTTGGATCGCGGCGGAAGAGGATAAGATTCCGGTGGATAGGAAAATTAAAATGGCGAGGATTCAAAGTATAGAGAGGCAGGCCGAGAAGGATAGGAAAGCTAAGTTGTCTCAAGTTGAAAGCGATAAGGAAGCCAAGTTAGCGAGCAAAATTGAATTTGAAAAGTTGAAGTATTAGCATCGTTAGTTAAAGAATCAAATGGATTTACAGAAGGTAACGTTAAGAGCAGAATTAAAAAACAGGAAGTTGATAAGTTAGCGCATGCGTAAGATCCGAAGTTACCGAATTTTGATGAAAGTAAGGACAAAATGGACAGTGAGTTGTCGAGATTTGAGAAAAACGCGACGGCAAATCAATGGGATAGGAATGTTTGTGTCGCGTATTTGAGCGTATTACTTAAAGGTCGCGCACTTGATGTATATGACATTGTCTGTGGATGATGCAGCAGATTACGAGATGGTGAAAGATGCGTTGTGAAAGAATTTTTATTTGACAACGTGGATTCAGAAAGATGTTGCGCTATGATAGGCCTGCAAAGTCGAAAACATTTATACAGTTAAGTAGTCGAATTAGGTTGTATCTGAATAAATGGTTAAAAATGGCAAAGATAGAGGAGTCTTATGAAGCTGTCTGTGATTTTTTCGCTAGGGATCAGTCATTAGAATCCTCTAGTAGGGAACTGTAAGTTCGTTTGAAACCAAATTCGTTCAAGAATTTAGGTGAAATGGCAAGCGAAGCAGATTTATTCGCAGAAGCACTTGGCGGTGTCTAAGGCCAGCGTGATAACAAGGGCGTAACGCAGAGTAGATCTGATAGTGAGCCGAGTGGGAAACCGATGATAAATTGTGGCATTTGTGGTAAGGGGCATTTAACAATTAAATGTTATCAGAATCCCGATAGGAAGCAAGCATATAGTGCAGAGGTAGGCGCAAGTGCAAGCGGATATAGTAGAAATAAGCGGAGTAATTATATACAAAAGGTTGAGGCACAAAAAAGAAGAAAAATGAAAGCAATACTATGCAGAATATAAAAAAAACAGCTCAGATCATGGCCGTGGTCGTTGTAATTCCCGAGGACGTGGACGTGGTGGCGAACATCAGATGAGTTTTTGTAAAACTGAAATGAATAGGTCTCATGAAATTGAAAGTAATAAGAATAAGCTGAAAGTCCATTTATCGACGATAAGGGAGATAATGAAGACGTCTGTTAGCTTTTTGAAGATCGAGAATACCCACAGCATAGGATAAGCTTAATGGTAAGACAGTAATAGCGTTAAGGGACGCCGGTTGTACGGGATGTGTTGTTCGTAGAAACTTGGTTTCTATTGATACGTTACTAGAAAACAAAATGTAATGTAACTTTGATTGATGAATCTACACAAAGGTATCCCTTAGCAATGGTTGACATCGATTGTCCATTTTTCACAGAAAAAACTGTGGAATTGTGTATGGAAGATACGTTGTACGACATTGTTATTGGAACTATTAATGGGTCAAAACTTCCTGATTTGTTCTTGTTTCAGCGGCGGCGGTGACAAGATCACAAAGTAAGCAAGGTGAAGAGGTTTATAGGAAACTTAAGGTTCCTGATAAGATCATTAGCAATGATAAAGAGGCATTGAGGCAAACCCAATCTGTTGACACAAAGTTGAATGGGATAAGGCGGAGAGTTGAATCTGGTAATGTGACTATTTGTCGTGGATTGAATCGAGGTGAAAATACGTTTGTTCGGAAGAAATATTTGTTGTATAGACAGTTTACTAAGGGAAATAAGGTTACATTGCAACTTGCTATCTCTGAAGGTTTTCATGAGAAGGTTTTGAGATTGACGCACGAAACCTTGATATCTGGTCATTTGGGCACTTATAAAAAGAATGATAGAGTGTTTTTGGCGATGTGGCTAGATTTTGTAAATCTTGTGACATTTGTCAGAGAGCTCTTCAGAAAGGTCGTGTTACTAATTATAAGGTATCTTTAGAAAAATTACTAATGATGGACACACCGTTTTAACGTGTTGCTGTTGATATAGTTAGATCAAAAGAACCTCGTTCTGATAGGAAATTCTCCTGATATTTTAACAATGATAGATTAAGCGACGAGATATCCCGAGGTGGTAGCGTTACCCGGAACGCGTAGCCGAAGCGTTAGTGGGATGTTTAGTACAGTTGGCTTACCCGATGAAATGTTAACGGATTGCGGATGTCAGTTCACTGCTGAAGTTATGAAAGAAGCTAGCAGGTTATTATCACTCCAGCAGTGAACCACGACGCAGTATCATCGTATCAGTAAAGCTCTTGTAGAACGCGACGTTAAAACAAATGTTACGTAGGATGTGCGCAGAACGTCCGAAAGACTGGGATAAATATCTCCAAGCAATACGGTTTGTGGTAAGAGAGGTCACGCAAGAGTCAGTAGGGTTTTCTCCGTTCGAATTATTGTACGGACGTAACGTTAAGGGTCCATCGGCAATATTACGTGAATTATGACCGGAAGAGGTACAGTATAAACAAGCTCTGTCGTTGTACCAATACGTAATTGAGTGAAGGGAATAATTATAGCAGACATGTAAGTTAGCGCTTGATAATTTAAAGAAAACGCAAGTAAAGCAAAAGGCTTATTATGACAAACAAGCTATGTTGCGTAAATTTGACGTGGAAGATAAGGTACTGTTTTACTGCAACACGATAGAAATTAGCTGTTATTGCAATGGAAGGGTCCATATGAAGCAGTAGAGGTAGTTAATAGAATGGATTTTAAAATTGACGTCACTGGAGTCATGAGTACGAATCATGCTAACATGCTGAAACAGCATGTTGAGCGTCGTAATGTGGCGTCACATTGTTTATTGTTGGCTGAGGTAAGAGAGTCGGTTGATGACGATGATACATGAACAATTGTTTATTGACGAGTGTGCTTTTTTCGACTGCAAACGAACCGGAAATTTATAATGGTGTCAGTATGTCAGACACGTTAACGTTAGAACAAAGTTCTGACGTTGAAGCGTTAATTTAACAGTATCCGAATGTACTCTCGAGCCTATTAGGTCGAACTGATTAGACACAGCACGATATTAAATTACTCACGTCAGAACCAATACTGACAAAAGGTTATCCCATCCCGTATTAGACGCATAACACCATGGAGACGGAGATTCAAGTTATGTTAGACTAAGGAGTGAGTGAGCCGTCAATCTCTCCATATTCATCACATGTGGTCCTATTTCCGAAGAAGGACGAGCCTGTTAGATTCTACATTGACTGCCGAAAGCTAAATGAAATGACGGAATTCAATGCAGAACCTATGCTGAATATGCAAGAGGTTTTCAATAAGATGTCTGGACATCCATACTTTACCAAGATGGACCTGAGTAAGGGTTATTGGCAAGTCAGTCTTACGGAGAGGTTTAAACCTTTGATAGCATCTAAAACTCCTTAGGTTTTATTCCAATTTAAGACTATGCCCTTTAGTTTAGTAAATTTGGGAGCCTCTTTTTGTAGATTAATGAGAATCATTTTATCCAATCTCCCGAATTTAGACAGTTTTGTTGATGACATATGAATATTCACTGAAACATGGAAGGATCATCTGACGTCATTACGTCAAGTGTTGGATAGGCTTAAGTCTGCTGAATTGACGGC